>CM033797.1:21087192-21489389 GCA_019656835.1 Rhododendron ovatum | reverse complement strand
TCGTCGTTGATTTGAAATTGGACGAGTGGATCGTCGTTGATTGAAATTGGACGGTAGATCGTCGTTGATTTGAAATTGGACGATTGGATCGTCGTTGATTGAAATTGGACGGATAGATCGTCGTTGATTGAAATTGGACGATTGGATCGTCGTTGATTTGAAATTGGACGGATAGATCGTCGTTGATTGAAATTGGACGATGGATCGTCTTTGATTTGAAATTGGACGGATAGATCGTCGTTGATTTGAAATTGGACGGATAGATCGTCGTTGATTGAAATTGGACGGATAGATCGTCGTTGATTTGAAATTGGACGGATAGATCGTCGTTGATTTGAAATTGGACGGATAGATCGTCGTTGATTTGAAATTGGAGGATAGATCGTCGTTGATTGAAATTGGACGATAGATCGTCGTTGATTTGAAATTGGACGATAGATCGTCGTTGATTGAAATTGGACGATGATCGTCGTTGATTTGAAATTGGACGGATAGATAGTCGTTGATTTGAAATTGGACGGGCCTCCGCTTGGGGATGGGCCCAAAACTTCTCAGAATAGTCGGGCTTTCCCTTGGAGAGCAAATTTTGGCATGGGCCATGAATTGGGCCTGAGGCCCACAAACTACTGGCGTACGGTACACCAGTAATGGCGTACGCCAGGGTTGCAAGAGATCCGAGCCCAGACCCGGCCCAACTGCTCCATACGTCGTATAAACTCCCGAACCAGTGCAGAAACCGCTCTTCTTCGGTTTTGAACTCCCAACTCTCACAACTCTCTCAAAACTCACTCAACTCTCCTCAATCTCTCATCTCATCCATACACTCACCCTCGTTCACCCATGGCGGAGTCCGCGGGTGCGGCAATGGTGATGGCAGGGGCGAGGATCGGCCGGGATTGGGTAGAGGCGAGGCCGAGGGGCCTCGAATCGACGATCAAACAGTAGAGGGGCATGTATCGGGTGTCAGTGCAACGGTTTCAGGCGGCGGTGGTGGCGACAGTAGCCATGCAGCGGAGGTCGGTGACGGCGACGGGCGGCGTACGCCAGGATCAGAGGGGCGTACGCCAGGTGCTACAGGGTCAATGGGCCCACGGGTTCGTCGTTTGGACGCCAGGAGTGGTGTAGAAGGGGTGGTGATCACGGGTTGGCTCGGTGGGGCCGGCAGTGGCGGCGGCAGTGGTGATGTTGGTGATGATGGTGGGATGGTGGTCGACCGGGGGACCACCGAGGGATCCGGCAAGGGGCAAGGCTCCTGTGGTTGAGGAGGGTGCATCCGGAGAGGTACCCATGGAGGAGGTGGAGTTCCGGCCAGCAGTGGGCTCTTCGGCACGTCCCCATCACTCGGGGGGACTTTGCAGAGTTCGTGTCCGAGGAGGAACTCGGCCGGCTGCTCCGGGAGAACCCGGGGGTGGTGGCTGCAGTGTTGGCTGCGCGGGAGGACCGGGCCCGGCAGGTTGAGCGGGCGCAGGAGGAGGAGCGCCTGAGAGAGGAGGCCGAGAGGGCCAGGGCCGAGGAGGAGGCCTTTGAGAGCGAGGACCGGGGCTGCAGAGGAGGCGCAGGGGGAGGTGTGGTCCTTCTGAGCGGGCGACGACGCTCGCAGAGTCCATACGGCTAGCACCCCGTGGTCAGTTTGACGCGGCCACGTACGCGCCGCCCGAGCCGCACCTGTTTATACCGTCCGGGGTCGAGAGCCTCGCGCCTCTGAGGGAGAGTTACGACGCTGAGCTATACTGAGGGACCCGCAGAGGCACTTGTCCGTGGACTGGGCACAGGTACTCTTCGAACTTGCCTTTACATTTCACGCGTTGTCGCTTTTATGATATGCAATTAAACTGTGGTAGCTTAGCTCATAATGCATGCAGACTAGAACCTTGAATGTAACCTGACTGCGAAATGGAACCTTGAATAGTATGCCTCGACGTAGAAACTTGACCTGACTGATAGAACACTTGAAGTAGTTAGATCGACTTTTAGAATGCCCATGGTTCTGAAAAACGGTTAGTGCCAAACTCGAATCGACATTAAGTGGCCTGACTTGATAGGGTTGTCTTTTGAACTTGAACTCGACTAGGTAAATTGCCATGACACGTTGAACGCCCGGATGGCGTGCCGTAATTTGTATCGACCATACTGATAAGCTGAAACTTGTGCAATCGACTGAGAGATGTGCCCTGAGAGAAAAGAGGCCCTGTAGCTCGGAACTTGACTGAAAAATACCTTTG
Organism: Rhododendron ovatum; assembly: GCA_019656835.1. NCBI lineage: Eukaryota > Viridiplantae > Streptophyta > Magnoliopsida > Ericales > Ericaceae > Rhododendron > Rhododendron ovatum. The sequence goes on along the minus strand of CM033797.1, from coordinate 21,487,167 downwards.
AATTGATTCGACTGATAAGAACTGAATGGTATAGTAAAGTGCCCGGTAGCTTTGCTCGACCTTTATGATGCTCATTTCGACTGTAGAGTTACCTTTTGAGATTCTGAATTCGACTAACGGTTTGGATTGCCATTACTGATGAAATTCTTTCTGTTGTCTGTCTTTGTTGTGCAGAGGGGAGCAGCCAGCACCCGGGCCATGGTGGTCCGGCGAGTTCGCTCGAGCTGTACAGGAGTTTGCCCGAGGTCAGGGCTTGGTTGACGCGGCAGGATTCCGGTCTTTCATCCTCACCTTGACGCCCGTGAGAAGCGACCACGCTCTGTTGACGGCGCTGGCCGAGAGGTGGTGGGATTCTTCGAACACCTTCCACTTGCCGATTGGAGAGATGACGGTGACTCCGTCAGACTTGCAGCGCTCACCGGTCTGAGGGTAGGAGGGGAGCCCATTCCGTTCGACTCGGAGATGTACCGGGATCCTGAGGCTCTGGCGTGGTTTTTGGGGCAGGCGCCGGCAGGTGAGGCGGAGACTGTCCACTATGACCAGTTCAAGCGGTACTTGCACGGGAGGGAGCCTGAGTCAGGACTTGGAGGCGGAGCAGATGGCCAGGGCCTACTTTGCTGTACCTTGTTCGGGGCTACGCTGTACCCGAACAAGCGATCCACGGTGCACTTGTCCTACTTGCCAGGCCTTTACGACTTGAGCACAGCCTCGAGGATTCGACTGGGGAGGAGCAGCTCTGGGTACCTGCTATGGCTTCATGGGGGCCTTTCTCGCGCGGAAAGAAGGCGGCTGCCGGCTACTGGAGGGTGTGGGAGGTAAGAAACAAGGCCTGTCATTTACTTACCGCTTTTCCATTTATTGCACTTGTACTTTGATTTGCATATGAACCTGTATTCTGACGCTTTGATTGTTTGACCATTTGCAGCTATGGGCCTACGAGGTGCTGAAGATGTATCCTCCGGAGAACAAGTGCCCGAACCTGAGGATGCTTCCTCGTGCCATGATTTGGGGCCCCATGTACAGCGGGAAGAAGAAGTCACGAGGGAGCCTCCTAGCTTTCCGGACCTACCTCGACGAGCTGTCTGGCACTCAGGTATGCAACATATTGAATTTGATCATTCTGCCCGTAGAAATGCTTTAATGCTGTCGCTGATGCCTCACAAACTGTATCATTGTCTTACAGGTGGATTGGAACCCCTGGAGCGGCGCTGAGCCTGAGCCTGAGTACCTGGCGGAGAGCAAGGGTGGTGACTGCGAGCCGGGTGCTGTTGGAGTCGGCCTTCGGGTGGCGGTGGTACCTGGGTGACCGGGTGACACGGCAGTCACTAGGCGCCTCTTGACTTTCAGGTGCCCGGGCCGCTGCCTCCTCACGCTTCTCACACGGACAAGTATACCCTGGCTGAGCTGAGGCGCTTCACTGTTCCGACCGGGCTGGCTGCCTTTCTGAGGCCTGAGCGTGACTACGCTGTCTATCGGAGGCAGCACTTGGCGAGGCCGCTTGGAGTGCTGGAGCATGTCGCCGTGCAGAGCGAGGCGCTTGAGGCTGGCGAGGAGAGGCGGAGCCAGGAGAGCAGGGCAGCTCGCCCGAGAGAGAGGAGCTACTATGCCACAGCGACCGGGCTGCCTCGGCTTTCTTGGACCCTAGCAGTGCGGGACGCCCAAGGAGAGGAGGCCATTGTTCAGTTCGAGCCTGCTAGGACGGACCCGGCAGAGATAGTAGGACCGGTAAAACATTCCCTATCCCTCTTGTAGTTTCTGCACTTTACTTTCAGCATGCTACATTGGCGTTTGATTCTGACTTTGCCCGATAATTGAATTGCAGGCCCCGATGGAATGGGTGCGGGAGGCAGCTCGGCTGATAAAGGCCATGGAGAAGGAGTTCCATAAGATAGCTGGCGGCGCCTCTTTGCAGTTGCAGTACCCAGCTCCAGCTCCGGCTCCCGCTGAGCAGCCTCAGGTATAACCCTTTGCTTTGCTTTTGAATTCGGCCGCTTTCGAACTTTCCTGCACTTTGCATTTCAATATATACAATATGTACAATGTATGTTAAATGACTTGAATGACCATGCAGGGACATGCTAGGGCGGCTCCTAGAGGAAGAGCGTGCGGCCTCCTCCAGCGAAGAAGGCAGCTTCGAGCTCCTCACAGCCGGCAGCCGTGGTGGAACGGGTTGCACAGACCACTCCGGCCAGCGAGGGGCTCCAGTTCCGTCGAGAGCTGAGGAAGAGGCCTGCCGAGAAGAAGCCTGCCGAGGGACCCTCGCAGAAGAAGAGAAGAGAAGAGGAAGAAGAAGCAGAGGAGGAAGAAGAAGAGGAGAGTACGTCCCTCAGCAGTGGCTCCGACTCAGCGAGCGACCCTAGGTTCCGCATTGACCCCCGAGAGGATGGAGGACAGCGAGGAGGACGACGACGAGGAGGACCTTTTTGACGACTGAGGGCTATCACCGAGCCTTAGTCTATTTTGCTAGCACTTGATACTTTTGATAATTCGGTACTTTGACACTTTGATACTGATACTTGGTATTTGGATGTTGGGTGGGCCTGCGTGCCTCTTTGACCTTTGGGCGAGTGTGCCCTGCTACATTTAGTTCTGCCCGGGCCGTTGTGCCGTTTGATACTTGATACATTCCCACCGTTTACGTTTTGGCATAGTAGTATATAACACATGCACTTTCGGTTTATCGCTTTGCTTTTGCTTTGATGAGTTTTGACAAAAGAAAAGGATAAATCCTCCACTAATATCTAATATGCATTGATGAGCGGCCTGAATCGACGACAAACACTTACATACTGCACAAAAACACATTAGCTCGAAGAAAAGATGGATAGAAACGTCCTAGGATACGACACGTATCCCAGACACGCGGGGGATACGGGATTTTAGGCGTTGGCTAAGCCAAAATCCGTCACTTTACCCCGGGGAATGAAACTGAACCCTTTTGAAAGGTGACATAGGATGCACAATGACTTGTACGAACCATCAAAAACCGGTAGAAATGTCCCGGTGCAAGGAAAAACCAAGAAAACTGCTAAAATGCCATAAAAACGGGCATAAGACGCCAAAAATGACTCGATATAGTCCCGGACTGAAACCGACACCCCCACACAGGTCCCATAAGTCCTATGTGACTTGTGTGGCCTGACAAAACTTGGCAAATGCCCTTGAAACGAGATTTGACCTCCCGTATCCTCGATTTTAGCTCGACACGGGCCACCGAGGGTCCAAAATCTTTCATCAAGCGTGGCTTTTGGAATCCGACGCTTGGCCATAGTCTTAAATAACATTTGTGACTTGTAGGAACCAACAAACGGCCAAAACCAGCCCCGGAATTGAAAATGACCACACGGAGGCAGTAGCTGCTGCAAACTGGTTTCTGGTGAAACCTACTGGCGTACGCCAGAAGTTGAGGGCAGTACGCCAGTATGTGGGGACACGGACACGCCAGTAAATAACTGGCGTACGCCAGGTTCCTGAGTGCCAGATCCACTTGACTGACCAACTGTCCTTTTTCGGGGGCCACTTTGTTTTTACCCCCACACGGTTTGCACACGGTTTCTGGGTTCCCAGGGGGCAGTGTCCTTTGCAGGAGCTTGGTTTGGAGTCTTAGCATGAGGCTTTGGATGCCTCATTGGTGGAAAATCTTTCAAAGGGCCATGGCCTATAAAGCAGGGGCCTTGCCATGGTTCTCCAGGACTGCCTTGTTCCCCTATTTCATCAGTATATTGCAATACTTTCATGGATAACCCTCTCCCAACTTTGCTCAGGCCATGGTTAGGCGCAATTTCTAAGTGTCGACTGGCTCAATTTCCAATACCACGGCCTTGCCTCGTTCCGCTTCCTTCGACATGTGCCACTCCGCCCGGCGCTCTTGCGGGCTGCTCTCAGATTCTGGGATCCTGACGTCCATGTCTTCCGTTTCGGTGATGACGAGCTGTGTCCGACGGTCGAAGGAATTCCAGGCGTATCTCCGGACCTACTCGTCCTCTACACTCGTTGTCCCGCCTTACCAGGCGAGCATGCCCAAATTGCTGGCCAGCTCGCTCGACATCTCTCGGGGCTTTGGCGAGCGCTATCCTTGAGGGTGGCCAACTGAATGTCATGCGCCTGATTGAAATGTACAGCCCGGACGGCTGACCTGGACAACAACGAAGTGCAAGGCGCGTCGCCGCTTTGCCCTTGGTAATCTGTCTGCTTGCTGCTTATCTGCTCGTGCCGGCTCATGGGCAGGTTAGCCCGTCACTTGTGAGCGTTGCTGCCCAGATGGGGGCCGGAGAAATGTGATCCCTTTGGTCTTGGCGGAGACACTCTTGGGCTTGGACTTGGTGTATACGGGCCAGTCGGCCGTTTTCAGCGGCAGCCCGCTTTTGCTTCAGGTAATCTCACTCAGCTCACCTTTTTCCTGGCTATTCGCACGTTCTCATTTTATCCTCGACACTCGGCTTAGGCTGCTTCCTAGCTCCTTACTTGTCTTTTCCCTCAGGCTTTATCTGGCTTCTTACTTGTCTTTTCGCTCATGCAGTTGTGGCTGTCGGACAAGCTGAATCTCTTGCACCCTCCGGTAGCGGGTTGGAATCTCTTTCCGAAGAGGATCCATCAAAGGGAGATGCGGTATCCGGACATGGACATAGAAGGCTGGTATGAGTTCATGCAGCAAATGCAGCCTGATGAGATCGTTTGGAGGTGCCCCTGGCTGGACCTTCCGGATATGGCTGTTTCCTCCGATGGATTTCGACAGGATGGTGATTGCTGGGCTGTCGAGCTTCACTTTCTACATTCCCGGCCGCGTCCTTCGACAGCTAGGTGCCTCTCAAGAAAATCACCGTGTCAGCATTGGGGATTTCCGTGTCCCGAATTTCAACGCTCAAACGCTCAACGGTTATCAGAGGCGCTGGGGCCTTAGAGCCCTTCAGGCTGAGATGCCAGAGTTTACCACAGGGCTAAGGAGGCCGCTACAGACAGTGGCTGAGAGCAGAGGTGAATGCAAGAGAAAATATTAACTGACTCCGGGCCACTTTGCTATGCTTAGAATAAACTGTGAGCCGTTAGGCTTCTCAAGCATTTTGTTCTGTTTTTCATGCTTCAACTGTTTTTAAGGCTTTTATGCTCAGCTTATGTATTAGAAGTAGTAATTTGCAATAAAGTTGAAAGACGATGGGTTTCCCCCTTCTGATTCACTTCAATGCATCCTTGACTCGAGCTCGACCTTCCCAAACTGTGACGCGTGCCCAGAATGTCCAACCTGGATCGAACTTTTGATGGAATGTGACCGAATCTCGAGGTGAGATTGCCTACGTATCCCTTTTCAAGGAATCAGGTCAGAACGTAGTTCAGGCTAAGGTTCACTCGTGTATTTTACCTCTCCTTTTACGCTCTAACTTTTGCCTAGTGCCGCCTTCTCAGGTTTTCGGCCTAGCGAGCTTTCGACCTGTGCCTATTTATTTTTGCCTAGAACCGCCCCCCTTGGGTTTTCGGTCTAGCAGGCTGCTCTAACTTTTGCTTGGAATCGCCCACCCTTGTGGTTTTCGACCCAACGAGCATCTCTCAGGGATAGTAACGCTTGAGTTGATCCAGGTTGACCAAGGCGCTGAATTCGTTGCCATCGAGGTCAATAAGCTTAGCAGCGCCCCCGGATAGGATAGTCTTGATGATGTATGGCCCGGATCGCTTCGGCCTGAATTTCCCGCGAGGATCAAACACTGGAGCCCGGATCTCCTTTGTAACCATGTCTCCTTCGACCTAAGCCCCTGGACTTCACTTTCTTGTTGAACGCCCGGCAATTCGACGCTGATACCCCTGAACATGATACAAGGCCCGGAGCCGTCTTTCAGTCAAACAACATTAGCTCGACAAACCTTCCACTCAAGCCATTCAGACTCTTCGAGACCGCTTTCGACCATGATTCTCAGCGACGGTACCTCAAGCTCGATGGGAAGTACTGCCTCCATCCCGTAGACTAGGGAGAAAGGAGTTGCACCCGTTGAAGTGCGAATTGACGTTCGGTACCCCCAAAGGGCGAGAGGCAGCTGCTCGTGCCAATCCCTTGCAGACTCGGCCGGTCTTCTTGATGATCATCTCGACATTCTTGTTCGCAGCTTCGACCGCTCCATTCGTTTGCGGGCGATAGGTCGTTGAATGATGGATCTCGATGCCGAACTCCTCGAAGAGCTCCAGAACCCTTCCTTTGAAATGACTTCCGTTATCTGACACGAATGCCTGAGGAACCTCCGTACCGGTAGATGATATTCTTTCGAATGAACTGTAGCAACCTGGACCGTTGTCAGTGTCTTGTAAGATTCAGCTTCGACCCACTTAGTGAAGTAGTCTATCGCCACCAGTATGAACTTGTGACCATTCGAAGCAGACGGCCTGATCATCCAATAACATCGATGCCCCAAACAGAGAAAGGCCATGGCGAGGTCATGCCATACAGTTTAGATGGAGGGACATGCTGTAGGTTTGCATGGATTTGACACTTGTAGCAGCGCCGCACGTAGTCGATGCATTGTGATTCCATTGTAGACCAGAAGTAACCCTGCCTGAGGATCTTTCTAGCAAGCATGACGCCGCTCATGTGAGGCCCACAGACTCCTTCGTGAATCTCCTCCATGATCCTTGTTGCTTCGACGCCGCTGACACAGAGCTTGTGCATCCCGCAGTGAGACCTTCGATACAGCTTCCCCCCGCAGATGATGTACTGAGAAGCTATCCTTTGCAAAGCAATCCGATCCTTCTTCGTGGCCTCGGTAGGAAATTCCCCGCGCTCCACAAAGTTCCAAATGTCATGGTACCATGGTAGGCCATCATCGACATCATCAATGGCGTTGATATACTCATAAGCGGGCAAGTCCCTCTGTTCAATCACAATCGGCCGCAGCTTGACAGCCTATTGGAAGTTCGATCATTGAAGCCAAAGTCGCCAAAGCATCGGCGAACTGATTCTTCAAGCGTGGGAACATGGGTGAAAGTCACCTTATTGAAGCGAGGAATCAGTTCTTCCAAGTCTTGGTGATAAGGCTTCAGCTTTTCCTCACGAACCTTCCAATCTCCATTGGCCTGGGAAACCACCAAGTTCGAATCCCCAATTACTTCTAACTTCTCGACGCCTAAGGCAATAGCAGCTTCCATTCCAACGATGCAGGCTTCGTACTCAGCTTGGTTGTTGGTGACATCGAAATTCAGCTTGAAAGCGAGCGGAATGTGAGCGCCGGCGGGCGTGATCAGCAACACCCCGATCCCAAATCCCTTCTGGTTAGCAGCCCCATCAAAATAGAGCGTCCATACTTCCTCGACCACAGTTAGAACCTCCTCGTCGGGGAAAGTGAAATCTACGTCTTCCGGGCCGTCGATCGGGTGATCGGCCAGAAATTCGGCCACAGCTCGTCCCTTTACCGACTTCCTCGTGACATGCTGGAGCTCGAACTCAGCCAGCAAAAGCAACCAACGTGCTAGCTTATGGGTGAGCGCAGGCTTCTCGAATAGGTACTTGATAGGATCCATCCGAGAAATCAGTCTCACCGAATAGGCTAGCATGTAGTGTCTAAGCTTTCTAGTAGCCCAAACTAGCGCCCAACACGTCTTTTCGAGGGGAGTATAACGCTCCTCAGATCCCACCATCTTCTTGCTCAGATAGTAAACAGCTTTCTCGACCCCATTGCTTCCTTCCTGTGCTAGCAAGCATCCCATGGCTGTTGAAGAAACGGACAGATAGAGAATCAAAGGTCGGCCCGGCGTAGGCGGCATCAGTACCGGTGGGTTCTGCAAATACCCCTGAATAGACTCGAAGGCGGCTTGGCATTTATCTGTCCATTCGAACGGGACACCCTTTTTGAGTAGACGGAACAACGGTTCGCAGGTGAGAGTTAGCTTGGAGATGAATCTGCTGATAAACTGGACCTTTCCTAGAAAACTTCGCACACCCTTTTCAGACTTTGGTGGCTCCATCTCGAGGATTGCTTTGATTTTGGAAGGATCCACTTCGATTCCCCTTGCGGTGATCAGAAATCCCAACATTTTGCCTGACGTGACCCCGAACTGTGCACTTTTGCGGATTCAGGCGTACGTTGTACTTGCGAAGCCTTTCAAGAAACTGCCTGAGCGAAGGGGAGATAGTCCTTTTCCTCCTTTGCCTTCACAATCATGTCATCGACGTAGATCTCAACGGTTTTGTGGATAAAATCATGAAACAAGGTCGTTTGAGCCCGTTGAAAGTGCATCCGGCGTTCTTCAACCCAAATGGCATCTTCACGTAGCAATAAGTCCCCCATTCCGTGACGAACGTCGTTTTCTCTTGGTCCTCGGGCGCCACAGAGATTTGGTTGTATCCGGAGAATCCGTCGACAAAAGAGAGCAAGGCATGCCCCGCCGTGTTATCCACAAGCACATCAATGTGAGGCAAGGGAAAACTGTCTTTGGGGCTTGCTTTGTTTAAGTCCCGAAAGTCGACACAGACCCGGATCTTTCCGTCCTTCTTGGGAACAGGCACAATGTTAGCCACCCATTTGGGGTATTCTGCAACCCTGATGAATCCTGCGTCAATCTGTTTTGTAACCTCCTCCTTGATCTTCTGAACCCAATCCGGCCTCATCCTGCGGAGTTTCTGTTTGACGGGGACAGCCCCAGGCTCCAACGGGATTCGATGCTGCACTATTTCAGGATCGATGCCGGGCATATCCTTATGAGACCATGCAAAAACCTCGAGAAATTCTTTGAAAAGCTCGATGGTCCCAGTGTGGTTATCCGGAGACAGATTTGTACCGATTTGCATCATACGGGGGTCATCCTCGTCTTTCAGATTTACAGAAATTACTTCTTCTTTTAGAGGCTGAGCACGCCTTTCGTCTTCCTTTTCGATGAGGGAACGCAACTCAGCCGGGATGTCCCCGTCAAAGTCCGTTCCTTCATCGTCAGGGTCGACACAGTTTATATAGAAGCTAGCAAAATAGTCAGAAGTAGGATCATGCATTTCATAAAACCCAACAGGGTTGCCAAGTACAACAGACTCGAACTCGAAATAGAAGCTACGACGTGGAGGGCCAAGAGGCGCAAACTCCAACTCTGAGCTAGACTTAGACTCGACAGACTCTGTGTCAGATTCAGACTCGTCGTCAATGCATGTTAGACGCGGAGTGAAAATGCAGTTATTAATACTTCCCTGCGCCTTGACGATAAGAGAGGTGGGGTCCTCGGGAGCATTTGACGAGTCGGGCCCAAGCATCAGCACTTCAGCTTCCTCGCCCGTGCCAACCAAACCTACTTGGGAGAACAGCATCTCCAAACCCCCTTAATCAAAAGTCTTCAGCCAGTCAAACTCTTCCTTGGTCCGGCCCAACTGTTTCTCGAACTCTTTCCGAGCAAGCTTTTCTTCCGCTGTCTCCTCTTCACCGTTGGACCAGGTGTCCGTAGCGAAGATCTCGAATCCCGGCAGCCAGGTAGCAGTCTCCGGATCCCAAAACGGCTCTATCTGTCCCGAGTAAGCAGAGCCTCCTCCTTCTCGCACAAAGTAGCTATCGGGGTTACCAAAAAGGGTTCGAGGCTTTCCCGTGTCTTTCCTCTTTTTGGCATCTTTGGCCGGCGGAGTGTAACCCAGGCCAAAGCGGCCTTCGGTGGAAGGAAAGACAGGGAATTCAGCAATCCCTTGTTGGTTGATCCCGAGTCCTAGGCCAGGCATGAATGACATTTTCCTCATCATCTCGAGGACGGTTGAGCTTATGGTGAAATCGTCATCCATGGCAATGGCGAGGACTGAGCCCGATGTGTCGAAAGAGAAACCACCGAAGTCTGAGTCTTTTTCCCCGTGCATGATCCCCAAAACAGGTGTCCCATCATCTGTGAGTGGACGGATTCCGGAGTCCCCGCAGATTGTCAACGTACCGGTAGGCAGCCCCAGCATGACCTTTTGATGAAGAGTTGAAGGTACCGCCATAATGTCGGCCCTATGAAGCCACGGCATGCCCAGCAGCAGGTTGAAAGTAGCAGGGACATCGACCACATGAAACTCAACGTCCATCTCAAAGCCCTCAGCATCAAGCTTCAGCATTAAAGTTCCCTCCACTGTACGGCGAGTGCTGTCATATGCCTTGACGGCCAGATTGGAAGGTGTTAGGTCACTCTTGGCGAGCCCCAAGCGGTAGGCAACCCTCATCGGGCAGACATTGATAGCAGAGCCATTGTCGATTAGCACGGTAGGCACCCAATGTCCTCGGCACTTGACGGTGATATGGAGCGGGCGGTTATGAGCAGTTCCCTCGACAGGCAGATCCTTCTCGGTGAACGTGATAGAGTGCTTTGAGAGGAGTGGCAGTACCAAGGCGATCATGGCCTCGGGGGTGATGTCAATCGGTACTGTGAGGCGGGCCAAAGCAGAGGACAGCTTCTCACGATGCTCCTTTGATGACGATATCAGACCCCAAATAGACATAGCGGCCGGAATCCTTTCAAGCTGCTTCAAAATGGCGTCTTCTTCGGGGACTCCATTTGGAAAGAGCGGGTCGGCCCTTTGAGCAGTGGGAGCGGCGGTTTTCTGAGCAGGCGAGTTGGACGAGCTTCCAGCCTGCAGGTTGGCTGGCTGAAACACTCGGCCACTCCTTGTAACATTGGCCACATCCCACCAAGACGATGAGTCGATGGAATCCCACAGGTCGGCGGGCACTTCTTCTAGCTTGCGCTTTCCTTTGTCGGTTGCTGCCACCGTTGCAGACGAGCCTGTCCCCAAAGCAGTGTCCCAGTCCAAGTCCTCCATTACTAGCCCTTCCCAGAAAGTTGGATCCTGTGCAGCTTCTTCTTCAAAGGGTGCCCCCGGGTTGGTGACGAACGGAACATCCCAGAATCCCCCATCGACCAAAGCAGTGTTGACGGTCCACACCTCATTTCCCATGTCCAAGTCGACTATGTTATCCACATCCCAAATGTCTGCGGGCGGCGGAGTCTTGACGGTTTCCCCTGCGTCCCAAAGGTCGGCGGGAGGTGCATCCAAAACCATGATAGAGCAATCATCTCCAGGGGTCGAAACAAAAGGACGAGATTGCTTGGCAGAAACAATATCCCGCATAGGGTCAAACTCATGGGCACAGCGGCCGATCACGCTGTCAATTGAATCCACCAATGGTTGCATGGCGCCAAGCGGGCGGCGGATGTCAGGCACGAGTTCCCCTTTTTGAAATTGGTCCCAATACTCCTCATCGACGTCTCCTTGGTCCACATCAGTTTTGAGACCTTGGCCTTCTTGCCATCCATCGGGCTGTGGGTCCCACACATACTCCTCGGCTTCTTGCTCGACTTGGTTCAGCTCAGGCTGGTAAAAGAGTGCGAACAAAGAGAGTCCGTCCAAAGGGTCGGCCTGCGCCACATTCCATTCTTCGTCCCATTGAGCTAGCCACATCTGATTGCCTTGGGGGTGCGCAGGAAACCCCATGTTATACTGTTCGATCCAGTCGTTGCAAAGCTCCTCCCATTCCTTGGCTTTGTCCTCCATAGCCCAGCTGGCTGCCATCATGTTAATGCTTGGTTCAGAAGGGAAAGGTACGATTGGTTTAGGGTTGTCGGTTGAGGCAATATGGTCGGTAGGGTTGAATATAGTGGAGCTGAAGTTTATCTGGTTCACTTGAGGGTTAGAGTCGTGTTTAGGAAGGGAGTTGGAGATGACATTGGGTTTGGTAGGTGGAGTTGGAAGAGTGCCATTGTCCACCAAATCTTGTATCGCATGACGGAGGCGATAGCAGGAGTCGGTGTAATGGCCGGGCATTTGGTGGTACGCACAGAAAGCGTTGGGGTTATGGCTAGGGGGTGGATTTTGAGGAAGTGGAGTTGGGGCTAGAGGCCTGAGGTGTCCGGTTTTGATCAACTTCTCCAACACCGAGGAAAGTGGTGCCTCGAAATTGGCGAAGTTACGGGGTTGGTTGCGGTTTCGGGGTCTTTGAGGGGTTTGAACTTGGTTTATGTCGGCAATGTGGTTAGAGCTTTGGGCTGAGGGGTTGTTTGCAGAGTTTGCGGCGGCATAGCTGTTGCCACCGAATAAAGCAGTGCTGTTTCCGGTGTATACTCGGGGTTTGGATTTTGAGGCTGAGGTAGAGGAGGAGATGTCACTCCTGGGTAGCACACCAGTTTGGAGGGCTTCCTCGATAGCCAGACCAGAGTCGTAGAACGTTTCAAAGTTTGCCCCTTGAACCAAGACGAGGTTTTTGGCGAAGTCCGGCTGCAGATTACGGGAGATGATACGGATCTGATCCTTCTCACTCGGGCGATCGGGCATGAGAGCGGCCTTGGCTCTCCATCGCTGGATAAAATCCGCAAAGGACTCCTTTGCAGTCATCTTGGTGGATTCCAACTCCCGAGTGGTCATCTTGAGCTGGGCATTGTAGCTATACTGAGCATTGAAAGCCGTGCCGATGTCCTCCCATGTCCGTCTCTTGGAGATGTCGAGTGATAGGAACCACTGGAAGGCGGGACCGGCAAGAGTTTGAGGAAACAGCTGAGCCATGGCATCCTCTCCAACACCATGCAGTTTCATTGCACCATGATAGGCCAACAAGTGAGTTTTCGGATCTCCGGTACCGTCAAACTTTGCAAAGTCAGGCATTTTGAACCGATCGGGGAGCCTGGCGTTCGGGAAGGGGCAGAGGCGATCCATGTCTAGTACTCCTGACCCTTTTCTTTCGGATTTGGCAATAGCTTCCTCCAATTTGGCCATCTTGGCGACCAAGGCTGCCATTTCTGGGTTTGGAGCGGGATTCTCGATTAGTGGCTCTTCTTCGAATCCGGCTCCTTGTTCGCGCCTTCCGTCGCCCTCCCCTCCTGCTACAATGGGAAGTCGCTCTTCGATGAGGGTTCGAAGATTAGCCACAGAGGCGTCGGCCTGGTCGGCCCTTTGCTGCATGATGGCCAGGTTGTGCTGCAGATCGGCCAACAGAATTGCAAGATTCGGAGGTGGGACATCTGCCATGGTGAGCACTTCTATTTTAACACGCTTTGGAGATGCTGGCGGAGACGGAGGAGATTCGTGCGGAGTAGTTGGCGGCGAATCCTCCCGTGACACAGTGCAGGCCAGAGCTTCCGTTGCGGTCGACCGAGAGACAAACCCCAAATCAAACCCTCAAACGGACTCGACGGACGGCCCCAAGTAGGTTTGGCTCTTGATTGCGGAGATCTGCTTTGATACCGGCATGACTAGACAGCAAAGTATAATAGCTCAATGATAGCCTGCAGTCATTTTATTTGAAAGAATTGACAAGAATGGAAAATGAGCATGCCAACGTCGTCGGTGTCCTCCTAGACTCTAAAACTAGAGGGAGTCTGCCTCACGGCGATCGGACAATTGCCATAGAATCCTCGGATTTTCTTTTCGACGGTGTATCCTTGATTGAATCGAATGTTTTACTAAGGGACGTCAAAACAGTCTAAGCCTTTGACTTTCACTTTTATCGATGTTTCAAAGTTTTGGTTTCGGAACAACTCGGTGCAGATGGCGTGATACCATAACCGGAGTGGCGTAAGCAGCACTGTGCCGGAGCCTGAGCGGTGTAAGTGATTAGCACTTTTAACCTGAGTGGTGTGAGTATCACGACATTCTCTCCGTTGTTCCTAGTTTTCAGTTTGAAACCTCGATCGGGCGTTAGGAAAAGACTTAGAAAGTATTGCTTTCCCGAAGTCTCATTGACTAAGGACTTGAAAATTTTTGGTAACGTGCAACATCGAGATGCACGACTCGTCATCGGTCCAAGGCGATGCCGAACGGGCGCGGGGCAGACTCGACGAAAGACCACCTAAAAGCCGCCCTAGCATGCTCCTACGCAATAACGGTCATGAATGTATGTACAGGCATGCGATATGGAAAGCTCTAACACATAGACAGTATATGGGGTTAGAAACAAGTAATCCTACCCTGCGGGTTCCTGTCTTAGGTTGAAAGGTTCTAGTGCTTTGTAAGCGCTGTAGAGGCCGGTTTTGGCTAAAGGGGTTCCTCTGACTAGAGCCGCGATATACCTCCCACTGCGATGCGTGGAGCAAAGCAATGGTCGAACGGTAGTACGACTCATCATCGTCCAAGGTTGTTGGGCATTCGAGGACCCTGGGCTCCAATAAATTGTGCCGGTTACCCAAAACACCTCAACGGGGCTGACCAACCATCGAATGCGAACGGAGAATTGCCGAAAAATGGTTTGACGAGAAAGAAACGCAAAGGTTTTGAAACAAAATGCCTTTTGAAGCTTGGCTCACTTTTGTTAATCAATACTTGGAGAAAACTTCATAAGTGAACAAGAGTAAAAGCCCCAGTTCGGAGTGGTCGGATGCTGAGATCCTGTTACGTTACCATTCCGTTCTTCAGCAGCGTGGAGCGTACTGTTTTGACAAACTTTTGAAATTTGTTCAATTATGCATTAATCGCCAAATATCAACTAACATAATTCTTCCCCAGCGGAGTCGCCACTGTGGGCACGCGCCCCGAAAATCGCTCGATCTTTGGGTTCCCGTTTTAGAGACTGGGCGCGGCCCTCTTTTGAAAATGCGCACGGCGAAACGCTTCGATTCAGAGTCGCCACTCGGGTTTTAGCGGTGGAAACACCCAAGGAACCGAACTCGAAAACGTTTGCCACGTTTATTTGATTTTTGGAAAAGGCGTAGACCAGTCCGTCGTCACCTTCGATATCTGAGGTTCGGGAGCCAGGTTACGAGAGGGGAAGGGTTTTATGGCACCCCCTCTCGCCCAATCCGGAGATCGGTCTCTACTCGGGCATTTTGTAAAAACCTTTGCATTTTTCTCTCATTTTATCATTTTTCGACTAGTTAGGGCGGGGGAGCATTTAATGGGGATGAAAGTGGTAACACACTGCAGTTTATGTGACAAAGTATTTATGAATGATTTGATTGCAATACTAAGTATAGATTGAGAACAAGCACTGAACAACCCGAGCAAACTGCAGTACGCTGTCGTAAAGTGACGTGAGCAGATTCTGCCAGCATGCACTGGTCAAGCCACTGCATGGTGATCATACCTGCGCACGCCACCTATAAACTGGCGTACTCTACTTGTTCAAGTCCTCAGTCCTTGTTTGCAACCCTCTGGGCTCTGGAAAAGGACCAGCGCACACCCAGGGCAAACCACGCAGTTCAATATAGCAGAATATACATAACCACAGGCAGAATAAATGGCATTAGGCCAGGAAAGAAAGCAGAACACCCCAAACAGTGTGGGGACAGAAGATAGGCCTAGATTATGCTCAGATGCAAGGGCCAGCCACTGAACCCAGAAACCTGCTGCCGTACGCCAGTATACTACCGCCGTACGCCACTTTGCCCTTGACTCCAGTGTTTGGCTTTGCATCATCTGGGTTCTGGAACATGACCAGAAGGATCCCAGAGGCCTTCACATGACAGAAATGAACAAGATAGGACGCCACCACTAAACAGTTCTAAATATGGAAAGCAGTAAACTGGTTATTAGCATGCTAAGGTGATCGACAGAAAGATAAAACTAAAGGAATGACGATCCACGATCCCCACGCCAGTTGTGCTCATACTGCCATGACTGGCGTACGCCTTTTGTAAACTGGCGTGCGCCAGGTGTCATCACATACGATAGCTGTATTTTATCAGTTTAAGGCCAGGACTAGTATTATCTACTAGCCTGGGCCTTACTGACCCCCCTCAGGAGTCGAAAACAGAAAAGAACACAAAGGTGGTATACCTCTTAGTATTGTGGTTTAGTGGTTGTTTTTGAACTTTGAGGATTGAAGATGGTGGCTTATATGATGACTGGGTTCCAGCAGGATGTATGGAAGTATATGACCTTTACTTCTCTTTCAATGGATGAAAGGAGATAGAAAGCTTGAAGAAAGGAGAAGAAGAGAGATGGCACCTTCTTAATGTGGCTAACCGCTTGCAAATGAATGCAAGGGGGTAATTTATAGAGGGGAAATGGACTGAGATCAGTTAAGGCCAGGCCTTGTTTGGCTGGTCTTAGGAACAAAAGAGGCCTTCCATGCATTAAATGCATGGGACTAGTTGATGGGGGGTGTAGGAGAGAGAGGGGACGCCCCTGCCGAAAGCAATCATCAGGCACACTGTGGCCGACGTCAGGGTGGCACAAAAGTCCCGCCCAAGTGGCTGAATAAAGTTGATTTGACCGGGTTTGACTGGCGTGCGCCACTTATAACTGGCGTGCGCCAGTGAAAGCTGGGCCAATGGTCGATGACTGACACGTGGCAGCTTACTGGCGTACGTCACCAATGTACTGGCGCATGCCAGTTGGGTTTTGCTGGGGCCGTTTGGCTCTAGTTTGAAGGGTTTGAAAGGGGTTTGAAAGGGGTTTTGGACGCTCAAGGCCTTAAACACACCCTTGTCCTTGATCTGTTTTCGACTATAATCATCATTTGGAAAATATAAGATCGACAAATAACGTTATCTGGACAGTCCAGAATGGGGTGTCTACAATATTCATCAAGAAAAGAGAAAAATGAGAGAAAAACTGCATGCTAAAGTAATCTACTTGTCTTAATACTAATCCCAAATCGTTCACTACGCATATTAATAAATCTGTTTGAACTTGCATTTCATCAAAACACAAAAAATAGCTAGCTTTGACTCCAACACAACTGCAACAAAATAGGTCAGCAATAGCCTCAACATTCTACAGATCAGCAGTTAAACTCATTTGCAGAAAATAAACAAGCATGATAGACAAGTAATCGCAGCAGCAGCACACTTCAATTGTAGCATAACATTTCAAATTCTGATAAGTAGCGGAACCTCTCAATTACTGGACTGTACATAATACACCAGCCTACCAGGACAGCAGTACTAATATCCAAAACATAGCAGAATAGAACAGGAATGACAGCAGCAGCTGGATACACTCATGTGGATTCAACCCCATCCACATGATCTAGAAGATACAAGTCCAACCTGGAGCTGGATCAAGCAATAGGGCAGCCAAAACACAACATGATCACTGAAGTAGTATAGTAGCAACATAACAACAACATAATAGACAACTGGACAGCAGCAGCAACATAGCAAATAGCTGAAAGGATAGCCAAAACTGGACAGCAGCAGCAGCTAAATGAAGCAAAAGAAAGCTAGGGACAACCTCCCTAAAAAAGCACAACACTCCAAGGGACAACCCCCAAGGATAGGCCAAACAAAATCAAGTGACCACTTATTTCTCTCCAGATTTTATTCCTTCCTTTCTTGTATTGATTTGTACACATTGCATCTTCCTTGTATACAAATTCACTATGTAAGTAGAATACTAGATTGACTTGCTCAATGCATTATGACGGGTTTCTACGGATTCAATTCCTATTTAGTAAGTTGCTTGCTGTAGCTAGTGAAAGCTCTTAGAGTCCGGTTCTTAATAGTATTCAATTTAACTGCAATTAAGAATAACTCATTGTTTTCCATGGGATCAACCCGGCTTATTGTTCATACCCGTTTTTGGCACCACGGATCGGGCTAGCCGTGATTGGTATTTTTTGTTAATTCCTTAATTAATTTGGGCCATGGGAATTTATCATTTGGGCCCAGGGAATTTGCGACCCACGGCCACGATTTGGCCCACGAAGCAAGGTCCATGGTTTGGCCCATAATGAGGGTGTCGATTTGGTCCACAAAGCAAGCCCACGATGTTAGGAAGATGCTGATCTGGTTCACGAAACAAGGTCCATGTTTGTAGGGAATTGGTTGTTGCTGTGGCAGTTATTTTCCTCCACATTCAAAGGCCAATTGACTTAGTCAATTGGCCATGTGGCACGCAGGAGCACAAAATGAGGGAGTGGGATAGTTATCAAATGGACGCATGACCTTGGTAACTGCCATTAACCTCTGAAAACTATCCATGATCAAACATGCATGAAAAGTGGAGCAATCATGGGACACATGTCAACATAGGAAGCAAAGCAAATTTCAGATTCAGGCCTGAATCAACTTACTGCTGTGCCTATAAATACAAGTTCACAAGATGAAAAACGGGTCCAACACCAATCAAAGCTCAACGCTTACAACCAAAGTCTTCCCAGCGAAGCATACTTTCCTACTTTCAGCAAAGTAGATATATTCGAGTACTTCGTGTTCAACCCCATTCAAACTCACTTCTTCAAGTAGTTTGGATCTTTTACCTTTCTTGTACCAACTTTATTATCATGGTGTAATAAAGTTCACGAAGCATTACGTTCCATTTCCTATACGACTAGGAAATTTTAAGTCCACAGCCATGTGGCATGCAACGAACCACTTGTGATATTTAACCTTTGGGTCGCACACAATTGCTCTTACGATAGAAGTCAAGATTCACGGGAATCTTCATCAAAAGTTAGGCGCTACAAGTCTTGGCACGCCCGTGCACTACGCATTCACGCCTTTGCCAAAAATGAGAGTTTTCATTGGCACGCCGGTGGGACCCTAGTCGTTCAAAGGTTCAATCATGCCGCCAAAGAAGAATGAGCAGTTGCAACCAGATCCACCACCATTGGATCCAACATTGCCCAATCCTCCAGGCAGTCCTGAAGGAGTTACTGTTGACATTCCACTGCTCGAGGAGGCCACTCCTCAACTCAGTGCACAAGATCTCCATGACGCTACGGATAGTGTCAAGAATTATATGTTTTTTGCAGGACAGGAGATTTGTCACATCGTGTCACAAACGATGTCTCAGTCCATAGAGCCTTTGACTCTAGCAATCAATAACATGATTGCCACAATGACAGAGAGGCTACCACTCATCCCTCAGCAGCAAGTTCTACCACAGTTCGGAGTTTATGGTAACGGCCATGAACAGACAGGTCTAAAGGACCCAATACCACCACCACCACAAGTGTTCTATCAGGATTCTTCGTCAAATAGTCCTGCACCGACAGGAGAAAAGGCTAAAGGAGTGGTTATTGGAAGAGAACCAACTCCTCCAATGAACAAGAAACAGAGTGCCGTTTTGGTGGAGCACCAAAACAGGCCTGAAAAGGCAGACAAAAGGCCTCCTCACGGAGGACAGGGTACTACTAAAGACAAGAACGTGTCTCATGCTCATTCAGCCCCAGAGACTCGGGGGCAAATCCAGGCGTGAATTTACAGGCCCAGGAGGCAGGCCTACGGCCACCTCCAATGCCAAACATGATTGGAAGAGATCAAGTCTTGGATTTACTACAAGAACAGTTAGGGCATGGATTCAGACCTGTGGGCACACCTATGTATAGGAAGCCCTACACAGAGGAGGTTGATGGCGAGCCTTTTCCTAAGGGGTACCGTGTTCCTGAATTTCAGACCGTCACAGGCGAGAATATGCAGTCCACAGTGGAACACATTGCTCGATTTTAAGTGTAGTGTGGAGAAGTTGGAACGAATGAAAAACTCAAGTTAAGGCTTTTTCCAAATTCCTTGACGGCAACGACCTTCACCTGGTATATCAATCTGCCACCCAATTCTATCCAGACCTGGGCTTAACTCAAGGAGATGTTTCACAAGCAATTTTATAGGGTTGAACCAGAGATCACGATGGCGGATTTGTCATGCTATCATCAACTTCCACAAGAAGGCATGGAATCCTACCTTTTACGATTCAAGACAGCACGTTTCAAGTGTAAAATTCCTTTGCCCGAAGCCGAATATGTGCGTTTAGCGCTGAACGGCTTGGACTTTGAGTTCAAGAAGAAGTATCATGGTACAGAATTTCGAGACCTGTTTGAACTGTCTGCAAAGGCCTCATGTTATGAAAAGCTCTTGGAAGAGGAGCAGGATAGAAAGGCGGCTTTTAAGGGGATGTATTATCAGGACCGTAATTATGATGTTGCCACGATTGAGACAGAGGCTAGTGTGGACGTTGATGTAGCTGAGATCGTCAATAGAAAGCCTTACGTCTACAAGGCCTTCGTCAAGATGGAACCTATGAAACAACCGATCCAAGAAACGTCTAATAGGCCGACCAGGGCGTATACCTTTGACATCAGCAAGGCAAAGGCTATTTTTGATTAGATCTTGGTGGACAAATTATTGAAATTGCCCTTTGGCCACAAGATCCCAGCATTGGATGAGCTAAAGGGCAAAGAATACTGTAAGTATCATAATTCTTGGAGTCATTCAACGAATAATTGCTTTGTGTTTAGAAATGACATTCAAGACAAGATTGAACGGGGAGAATTCAAGTTTCCCGAAAAGGACAAACAAGCCATGGGAGTCGATGGTAACCCATTTCCTTCAGGCCTAAGTGCAAACATGGTGTCAGTGAATATGAGGTCCATGCCCAGGACTGCGCCTTGGCCCAAAGTAAGCCTGGGGGCACCTTTTAGAGCGGCATTCAGGCCTAGATTAGACAACTACTGGGATTCGTATCATGAGCAAAATTTCACTCCTGAAAGGGTGAGGATGTTCGAAAAGAAGAAGTCCTCGTGGTTAAGGCCAGAAGGAGTCAGAAATTCAGAGAAATCGAGTTGCTCATTGGTGTGCACCGAATGTGGGCATCATGCAGTTCCATCCAGACCTGTGTTAAAGAGTATAATTGTGGGCAGAGCTGAAGCCAAGCCTGAAGAGACATGCAGGCCTAAACAGAGACAGGTCCAGGTCAGACGGGAATCGGTCTTCAACAGAATCCAGCCAGGTGTAGTGGAGATTGAAGATGAGCTCAATAATCTCAGAATTTCAGCCCCATCCAAAGGCAAGCCTAGAACTGTTAAACCTCCTGTCACTCCTCCAAATGAATGGCATAAGGTTGAACATCCTAAGTTTCCCACTCCACAACCACCATTGTCCCGGTCTCAAAAAAGATGCCGCCAACGATTTAGGTAGGCGGAAAGAATGGCTCAAGGAGAAGAAGATTTGCTTGGGGACATGATGGAAGAAGATGACCCTGGTAAGGAAAAGGTGATGGAGTTACCTATGGAAGAGACGAAGGTTGAAGCAGTCAAGCCTAGAAAAGAACGCAAACCCTTGGAAAGAACGTACAAAGAGATTGTTGCAAGTTAGTCTTTAGAGCAGGTTCCTCGGTTTGAGAAGAAGGCTTTACTGGAAAAAACTCTTGAGGAGGCTAGGATTAAGCCTCCTCCAAGGCAAGTTACTTTCTTGAAAAAGGAAGCTCTTGAGCCAAAGAAATAGGACTCGGGGGGCAAGCCACGCTTGAATTCACAGGCCAAAGAATTCAGGCCTGGACAGGCTTCAAGGATGCTGTGCAACATGGTTGTTTTTCTTCTATCTGAATTAGAGGTGAAAGACAACAAGCTTACTGCTATGGAGGGTGATGTGGTGGAAATGGGTGAAACCGCTGAAATACTTAAGGAGTTCCTCAATTCAGGTCTGAATAGAGGAGGGCCTTCAGTGGTAATATTAAAGGACAAGGATGAGAACTCCACGAAAGACCGAGAAGCAAGCGTGATATTTGAAAAGCTAACTCGTAAGATGACGAAGCACATGAAGCCTCTATATATCTCAGGGTGTGTGGATGGAATGCCAATCAATCGACTGCTTGTTGATAATGGTTCGGCAGCTAATCTCAGGCCTAGATCTACCATGCTCAAGCTAGGCAAAACAGATCAAGACTTGGTTTCATCAACAGCTACTTTGACTGATTTTACTGGGCAAGAAACGATCTGTCAAGGGATTTTGATTATGAACTTAACGGTTTGGTCAAAGACGCTCACAACTCCTTTCTTTGTGGTAAATTCACGGTCTTCGTTCAACATTTTGTTAGGAAGGGAATGGATTCACGCCTGCTTGGCTGTGCCATCAACCTTGCACCAATGTTTGATTTTTTGGAATCAATAAGATGTAGAGGTAATCTAGGCAGATCGTAGACCTTTTCATGCCTCAACCAATCATGCCGAGGCAAGATTATACGATGAGGATGTCGGCCCAATGAAAGTGGCAGGCCTGGATAAGTATGACCGTCATAAGATTGCACCTGTTTCTGCTCATAAGTCAGTAGAAGAGGTGAAGGCATTATACCAAGAGTTAATTGGCCCAATGATCACGGAGTCAAATAGGCCGATTACAGCTTCAACCAAACGATCGTTTAAATGTTAGTGAGGCCTTCAGAAAAAGAGAAGGACGTGGCCTTGTTGGCTATGTTGACGAAATTCGAGGCCTATTTGCTTGAAAAAAGGCTTAAGGAAGAACAAGAGCAAGAAGAAGAAGGTTATTCAGCCTGTTCAGCTGAAGTAATCAATGAAGATGATAATTTGGAAGAAGACCTAGATGAGATCGGGTTGGAAGACTTAAAGGCAGCTCCTGCCAAGTTGGATGATTTGAAAGCTGATGTTCAAGATCTTTTGGAAGAAGTTAACCTAGGAGATTCAGAAAATCCTAGGCCTGTGTATATTAGTCAACTTTTGCCAGAGGACGTGAAAGAAAAGCTCATTCAGCTCTTGACAGAATTCAGATCTTGTTTTGCCTAGAATTATGACGAACTTCCAGGCTTGTCTAGAGATTTGGTAGAACACAAGTTACCTATCCAGCCGGGATTCAGGCCTTTCAAACAGCCACCAAGGAGGATGTCCAATGAGGTCTACTTGCAAGTGAAAGATGAGATCGAACGCCTTTTCAATGCTGCGTTTATACGAACGGCTAGGTATGTTACTTGGCTTTCTAATGTCGTACCAGTCCTTAAGAAGAATGGCAAGATCAAGGACTGTGTGGACTTCAGAAATTTGGATTTGGCTTCTCCAAAGGAGGAGTATCCGATGCCAGTGGCAGATCTTTTGGTGGATGGGGCCTCTGGTCATAGGGTTTTGTCCTTTATGGATGGTCATTCCGAATATAATCAGATCTTCATTGATAAAGTCGATACGGCTAAGACCACTTTTAGGTGCCCCGGAGCTTTGGGAACCTTTGAGTGGGTTGTAATGCCTTTCGGCCTAAAGAATGCGGGAGCCTTATTTCAACAAGCAATGAATGCCATCTTCCATGATTTTATTGGCCGTTTCATGGAGATTTACATCGATGACATTGTGGTCAAGTCTCAGTCCTATGAAGAACACTTAGAGCATTTGAGGAGGTCGTTCTTGAGAATGCAACAATTCGACTTGAAGGTGAACCCCTTAAAGTGTGCCTCTGGAGTCTCTGCGGGCAAGTTCCTAGGGTTTTTGGTTCACAACAGAGGAATTGAGATTGATAAGAATAAGGCCAAGGCAATTATTGAAGCAAAGCCTCCTACTACCAAGAGGGAGTTGCAGAAGCTCTTAGAATCATTCAACTTTTTGAGAAGGTTCATTCAAACCTAGGAGGGAAGGTTCAAGTCTTCTCTCAACTCTTGAAGCTGAAGGATCAAGACACTTTTGTTTGGGAGGTAAGCCATCAAAAGGCCTTTGACGAGATCAAAGGCTACCTAGCAAAGGCTCCTGTCCTTATGCCTCCCATCAAGAACAAGCCTTTAAAGCTCTACATTTCAGCTGCAGAAGGCTCTATTGGATGCCTTTTAGCACAAGACAACGAGCAAGGGAAAGAGCAAGCTGTGTATCATTTAAGTAGGCTGTTAACTCCTTGTGAAAGGAGATATACTCCTATTGAAAAGTTGTATCTTGCTTTGTACTTTGCAACAATAAAATTGAGGCACTACATGCTTCCCGTTGTGGTTTACATCATGAGCCAAACAGATCTTATTACGTACCTGCTTTCTCAGCCAATCATGCGAGGCCGAATAGGCAAATGGTCTTTGGCTTTAATAGAGTTCAGTTTTCAATATGTTCCTCAAAAGGCCGTAAAGGGCCAGGCCTTAGCAGATTTTCTTGCTGATCATCCTTGCGTGGATATCGACGAAGAATCTGATACAGGACTGAGTGCATTTAGAATTTCACTTATTCCTTGGACTCTTCTCTTTGATGGATCAAAAACTCAAATGGTCTCAGGCTATGGAATTATCATTATATCTCCCCAAGGCATTGAACCGAGTTATCTTTTCAATTTGATTTTCCATGTACAAACAATCAAGCTGAATATGAAGCAGTGGTAATAGGCCTTGAGATCTTAAGAGATCTTGAGGCCAGAGAAGTAAAGATTATAGGGGATTTAAACCTTGTAATCAACCATCTGGCAGGGACGTTTAAATGCTATAGTGAGGAGCTAGCTCCTTATTACATGGCAACGGTGCAGTTAATTCAAGACTTTGATAACGTAATTGTCAAACATGTCTCAAGGAGTATGAATACGGAAGCGAACAGTTTGGCTCAGGCCTCAACAGGCCTGAAGCTGTCACCAAAGACTCTTCATAAAATCATTACGGTCCAGAAAAGGTTACTCCCTTCTGTAGGGAGAAGAGGTTTAGACCTAAAAGTATTTAACTCAGACCTTCCAGTTGAAGAAGAAGAGGAGGGTAAGGAGGATTGGCGGGATCCTATCATTGCTTACCTAAAACGGCCTTATATGGGAGCCAGTAGGAAGGTTAAGAGGAGAGCATTGAGTTATGTTCTTCTTGGGGATGAGTTGTACAAGAAAGGCCTCGAAGATGATTTGTTATTAAGATGCTTATGCCATACCGAGGCCATGAAGGTAATGGTAGAAGTCCACGAAGGGATTTGTGGAGCACATCAGTCCGATATAAAGATGAGGTGGCTAATTAGGAGGTATGGTTACTATTGGCCCACTATTTTAGAGGATTGCATACGTTTTTCTAAAGGTTGTCAGCCTTGTCAAGCTCACGGCCCAGTGCATCATACGCCTGCAACTTATTACCAAGCTATGGTGAAGCCTTGGCCTTTTAGAGGCTGGGCTTTGGATATAATTGGGATGATCCATCCTCCTTCATCGAAGCAACACAAGTTCATTCTAGTAGCTACGGATTATTTTACAAAGTGGGCAGAGGCCTTTCCATTGAGATCTGTGGATCAACAGGATGTGATCAAAGTTATGAAGGAAAAGATTATCCATAGGTTCGGTACATCGGAGCATTTTGTGGCGGATAGAGGCTCAGTGTTCTTTGGAGCACAAGTTCGGGCCTTTACAAGCCAATTCAATATACAGCTCTCCTATTCAACACCTTATTATGCACAAGGGAATGGTCAAGCTGAATCAACCAATAAGACCTTGATTGGGATTATTGAGAAGATGATAGAAGAAAATCCAAGGGTTTGGCATGAGCTCCTCTCTGATGCATTATGGGCTTATAGAACTTGAAAGAAAGAGGCTACAAATGTTACTCCGTACATGCTGGTATATGGCTATGACCCCGTACTTCCTATGGAAATGACGGTTAGATCGGCCAGAATTGCTTGCTAGAATGGTTTAAGTCCTGCTGATTATAGCCAAGCTATGTTAATAGAGATGGAAGACCTTGATGAGGTGAGGTAGGCCGCTCTAGATCATATGCTGGTTCAGAAGCGTCACGTGGCTAAGGCTTATAATAGAAGAGTAAGAAGGAAGAGTTTCACCGAAGGAGATTTGGTGTGGCAAGTAGTTCTCTCCTTGGGCGCACAAACCCCAAGATATGGAAAGTGGTCTCCAACATGGGAAGGCCCTTATCAAATTTGCAAGGTGTTTGAAGGTAATGTTTATCTTTTAATGGGTTTAGATGGTGGAATGCATAAACATACTATCAATGGAAAATTTTTGAAACATCATTATCCTACGATGTGGGAAATGAGAGATTTCAATGAAAAGCTGCCATCAAAGCCATAGTAGATAAGTAAAGGCCTGAATCTGTTTAGGCCACCAAAAACATTAACAGTCAAAAAGGCCTAAAGGTCCGGCCATGCAAGCACCAACAGCCCTAAGGATTAGAGTTCAGGGCTACATAAAAGTTCTACTTTATTACAAGGCCAGGATGGCCTACAGTTCATTAAGGAGGCTTGATCGAAGATTGTACCATAAGGCAGCAAGATTGTTGAGTTGGGCCTCTAGTCTTTCTTTTGAGGATTGGAGGTCTGATTGATTGGGAACCAGAGGTAGGAGCTTGATCTTGACAGCCTTGGAAGTGGCAAACAATTCTTTCTGCTGAGCCTCCAGGCTTGATTGTTGGGTCACCAAGGCCACCATATTTTTCTCTGCATCATCTTGTTTTCGCTTCAGTTCTTGGATCTAATTTCCCCAGGCCTGGATGTCTTTGGTAAGGGCAACTTTTTGCACTTCAAGGGTCTCAATTTGGGTCTTGAAAATTTCATAGCCACCTACACATTTGCCCAAATCCTGGCGAAGTTCTTCGATTTCTGTAAGGCTTATGTCAACCTTGGAAAGCTCTGGAGACGCGTGGTCATATGATTTTTACATGTCTGGGAAGTCTCTGTGGAAGTATTGTAGGGTTGTTTTGGCAGCTTCGCTGAAGGCCTGCGCTCGGGCCAAAATGCCGAGAGCCTTCTTGAACGATGAAACCCTTCCAGGATGCAGAGCTGTCCTGATGTCCATCTTCATCAAGGCCTTAAATGTCTCCTTGGCTTTGGCAATCTCTCCAGCTGTTGGGGGCACTTGGGTAGAACTGGACCCGTCTCCAGAAACGCCTGAAATGGATACCTGAACGAGGCTAACAACTGTTTTGAAGAAGTCTTCCATGTCTTCATCAGCTGCCTCATCAACAATTTCTTCCTTTTGGATGGGTGTTGGGTCAAGATTGATGGGAAAGGCCTTAGATTTCTCAGGAGTTTGGGATGATGCTTCATGCTCAGGGTTGATTGGAGGGCCTTCCGAGGTAACCTGGGGTCATCAGAGGATAGGAAACAAGTTTGTCAAGAAAAGGCCAGGAAAGAATCAGGAGAATCAAAGTCAAGATATGACGTTTACCTCCAAGGAAGCAATGGAAGTATCACCAGAGGCAGTGGAAGGACTTTTCTTCAATTCTACTTTTTGTGTTTCTTCCCCTTGTGATTTTTTGGGACGAATCGTCTGGGTTTTTGTCTTTTTGGCTTCCTCTTTTAGGATTTGATTCAGCATAGTGGGTGGTTTCCTTCGATTCGGCCTGAATGAAAATACAAAGTTTAACAATGGTAGGAATTTGAGTATTCAGGCCTTAGTGAAAGTAAGATTCAGGCCTTAATACAAAGATACCTTGGAAGAAAGATTAACCTGTTCAGGGGAGCTAGTCTTGGTGCTGCTTCGGGTCCTACCAGCAATGGCAGCAGTCTTCTCCTGCAAGTTTAGGCATTTAGGTCTGAATCACAATGTTGAATAAGAAAGAAAAGAGTTGAGCAAATCATACAGTTGCGGGTCTTTTATCAGATAGCTTTTTGAGCTTTTTCTTCTACAGGGTGCCTGTTGGTTCAGGTTTGATGATTTCTTGTGTACCTAAAATAGAAATTACATGAATAAGTATAGTAAAGACCTGAATTGAGATAACAAACGAGGCAAGGAGGTTGGTTCTTTGTGCATACCTTTCCTTTTCAAGCTTGCGAATGGAGAGGAACCTTCAGAACGAGAGGTTTTCTTCTTGACAGTATCAATGTCCTTCACAATTATGGCAACAGGAGTAATTTTTGCCAAAACCTTATCCAGGTCTTCGGCAAAGTATTTATCTACATGAGCTGCCCACCACTTTCCGAATCTAAGGGATTTTTCTGGGCGTTCAGAGTAAGGCCTTAACTGAAAAGTGGCCTCAGCCTTGGCAAATTGGTTTCGGATGGTCTCTAGGGTCTTTTCTGGTACAATGACTCTATCAATGAAATCCTCATTGTAAGACAGATATGGGGGAATTGGAATGAGCTGCATAAGCCCAAATTGACGAGTGAATTGGGTAGCATTGTAGTATTCGGTCCCACATCTATTGTTGGCCGAGGACATTCCTATGCCATATAATAGGTCTCTCGAGATAAGGAAGCTGGCCCAGACCTCTTTATGCTCATCAAAGTTCTCTCCAGGCTCACCAGCAGTGTTTTTCAGCCATAGAGGTACAGTTTCCCTTTCGAATGGCATGTAGCCCTTGCCCAAAGTGGTTAGTTCTTGGTAAAGGTAGGTGAAGTAGGAGTTGAAGTCGTGTGAGTGGAGTTTTTGACCCACGTAGTGACGGCCGTAACATGCATGTGCGGAGTTTTTGTTCATTTTTGGGGCCAGTGTGGGGAAGTATGACCATAGCCAAAGGGTGACAATCCAAAGAGGGTCGGGGGCAAAAACAAATTTGTTGGTTAGCAGTTCCTGCATGCCGCGGTATATATGTGCAAGAACTAGTGGGGCTAGGGCCAATTTCTGACCCGAGGCCAAGGTCTTAGCGATGTCAGTGAATTCTTTGGTAATCCTACTTGAAGAAACATAGAAAATGCATTTGTTCAACCAATAGATGAGAAGAGCCACATGCTCTTCCTCGGTGAATTCGTCCCATTCTTCACCAGTAAAGTATTCCAAGAAGTTGGAATAGGCCAGTTAGGCCGAATCAGGGTATGTGAAAATGGGGTTTTCTGTGAAATAAAACAATCGGCCCTAATCCCATGGGGGCGAAGGCCGATAAGAAAAGAGACATCTTGTATCGTGATACCCATCATACCAACACGAAAGTGAAAAGCGTTAGAGGAAACACACCAGAACTGGACCACAGCCATATATGAACAGGGCTTTATCCATATCGATGAGATGGCGGCTGAGCATGATGGCTTCGTAGATCCCTACCTCCTTCCACAGTCCCTCCTTCACGGCTGCTACACAATTGACCCATTGGACGTACTACTTGTCAGGCCTATGCCAGAGCCGATTTGGGATATCAGTGGGATATGCGGTCCAATCGGTAGTGATGAAATCGAACGGCAAGGCTTCTTCAGCAAGGGGATAGAATGGGTAGAACGACTCCAGGAAATCACCGTTGAAGGCTAGCCCAAGTCCCATTTTAACAGTGGATGTGCGAGGTGGGGTGCGATCGATTAAGATTTCAGAGTTGATGGAAGGGCTTTTGGACTTGATGATCTTCTTGATTTCATCGGAGTATGAATAGGCCGGTTGTTTAGCCCTAAAGGATGACATTGTTCGGAGCTTTGTGAGTTCAACAATGGTGCCTAGGGTTTTTTCAGCTTTGGATGAGAGAGATAGGGGCAACGGAAATAAAAAGTGAAGGAGAGAGAAAGAGAGGCCAGCTTTAATAGGGATGGTGCTGATAGCATTTTTTGGGGAGCAACTTTGAAAGGCTTGGGGATATGTACCGCCTCCCTTTTTTCTCTCTACTTTTTGAATTTTTGTTGTTATCTTAATAAAGGTTGCACGTATGATAAGGAAAAATTGGGTTGGAAAGGGATCTTTTGGAAGCTTGTAGAGTTCCAACGGAGAAAGAAGACCTCCTTTATGGATAAAAGCCCCATATGGAGATCTGATGACGATTGCAGCCGGTTCAAAAGAGAAGAAATATTAAGCCATGTTTGGGCCTGATAAATTTTCGTTTACATCAAAATCTGTTTGGATGCCAAAAACTGCTCTTCTCTAAACGCCTTAATCTTAACAGAATCAAGGCGTAGGGGGGGCAAAGTTTATACCCATTTTTGGCACCACGGATCAAGCTAGCTGTGATTGGTATTTTTGTTAATTCCTTAATTAATTTGGGCCATGGGAATTTATCATTTGGGCCCAGGGAATTTGCGACCCACGGCCACGATTTGGCCCACGAAGCAAGGTCCATGGTTTGGCCCATAATGAGGGTGTCGATTTGGTCCACAAAGCAGGCCCACGGTGTTAGGAAGATGTTGATCTGGTTCACGAAACAAGGCCCATGTTTGTAGGGAATTGGTTGTTGCTGTGGCAGTTATTTTCCTCCACATTCAAAGGCCAATTGACTTAGTCAATTGGCCATGTGGCACGCAGGAGCACAAAATGAGGGAGTGGGATAGTTATCAAATGGACCCATGACCTTGGTAACTGCCATTAACCTCTAAAAACTGCCCATGATCAAACATGCATGAAAAGTGGAGCAATCATGGGACACATGTCAGCATAGGAAGCAAAGCAGATTTCGGATTCAGGCCTGAATCAGTTTACTGCTGTGCCTATAAATTCAAGTTCACAAGATGAAAAACGGGTCCAACACCAATCAAAGCTCAATGCTTACAACCAAAGCCTTCCCAGCGAAGTATACTTTCCTACTTTCAGCAAAGTAGATATATCCAGGTACTTCGTGCTCAAAACCATTCAAACTCCCTTCCTCAAGTAGTTTGGATCTTTTACCTTTCTTGTACCAACTTTATTATCACGGTGTAATAAAGTTCACGACGCATTACATTCCATTTCCTATACGACTAGAAAATTTTAAGTCCACAACCGTGTGGCAAGCAACGAACCACTTGTGATCTTTAACCATTGGGTCACACGCAATCGCTCTTACGATAGAAGTCAAGATTCACGGGAATCTTCATCAAAAGTTAGGCACTACAAGTCTCAGCACGCCCGCGTACTACGCATTCACGTCTTTGCCAAAAACGAGAGTTTTCACTTATGGATTTCTGTTCTTAATGTTCAAGTTACTGCAATTTTGGAAATAGCTCATGTAGCTCCATGCAATCAAGAATGGCACTTTAAATCGAAGGAAAGTATAACATTAAGGATCTATGGAGGATTTTAAGAGATGCCTCGAGGGGATCAGGAAAGTTGTGATCTGATCCATCTATTCTATTGGTCCGTGTGTGTGTGTGTGTGTGTGTGTTGGGTGTGTGTGATCTGATCCATCTATTCTATTGGTCCATTTATTCCCTCGGAGACCTGTAATTTCTAAGCTCAAAGAGCTGCATTTTCACAAGTTTAGAGAGCAAAAACCAATCACAAAATAGACTGCATTTTCACAAAATCAGTCACAACCAAAGTGCAAAAACCAGTCACAAATAGAATGCCACAAACAACCACAATCAGATTCACAAAAACTATGCGCCAGTACTGCTCATTAAATTCTTGCTAAGGCTACTTATAGTAGTAGTATACTAGTCCAAGCACAAATATGATGGGGAGATAGAGTGCAAGAAAGTGGAAGTAGCAACTCACAGCAAAAGCAGAAAAAACAGAGACAAAGATGCCCCAAAGAAACTCAATTTGAACCATTTTGCGATGTTCTTCTCTTCTTGTTTGTGACTGTTGTAGTCTAACATATACAACACAAGCACATTGTCAGAAACAAAGCTTCAGCTCATGATTCCAATTATCAACAAGAAATCTATTCTCAGCATAAAAGAAAGATGACTACAATAGATTATTGAGCTTATAAGAGGATGGTGCAACCCACCTTGCGAGCATGTCGACTTGCCTCAGCTTGCTTCCACATGGCAAGGTCAGCAGCAGCCGTAGATCCTGGCTGGGATATCCCAATTAGATCACAAAGACAATATTAATGTATGGGGAAAAAAAAGAGAAAATGAGAGATGAAGAAATTGTGCTACTTACCTCACACTAATGATGAGAATCAGCCTATTGATTCGGTCGTGGAAATGGAGTTGGTTCTGGCTGTGACCGGATTGCTAGATTTATCTCTTCTGGACTTGCTTAGTTATTGCCAACTGTCATTTTGCGGTGCGCGCTAGAGGCATCCGAATGCTGTTAATAATTAAGTGCATATAAAGTCAAGTTTAGCAAAGAAAATGCCATAAGGAACAAAAGCAATATTCAGTATATTAATTCATGAAAATGAATATGGTATATTCTCGTTGGGTGACTCATTGAACTCATCTGAATCGTCATCTGTGTCATCTGTGTAACCCATGGCTTCTAAGAACCTTTTCATCTTTTGCACTTTGGATTTCATCTTCATAAACTCTCGATCATGATCGGTGGAGGATTGGGACAGTGCTTGATCATTATTCTTCGCACCAAGCAACTTACTCTTAGTTGCTCCTAAGCCTAGCCCTCGAGTACGCCAGGGTCACTCAGGTCCTATAGCATGACTGAAAATCGCACCTTCTGACATGCGATGTGAACTAGACCCATTTGGGCATCGCAACGCTTTCAATTTGTTCTATAAGAAGTCTCTCAAGTGTTAGGGCAAAATTTTAAAGATACAATCTTATTACGTAACAAGATCAACACTGAAAATAACCAAAGAACATGAAAACAACAAATCAACTTACAACGATAGTAGAAGTTTCTTCATTAGCTGCTCCACCACCTTTTCGTGTATGTGTTTTGATAAATGTATCAATACGCGTAGGGTTTTTTCTGTCATCCGTGTCCTAGCATCACCATTAATGGATATGAAAAGTAAAACCTCGATCATGTCAAAAAAATGCTGTGAAGTACGTGTAGACACCCCAATCTGATTTTTCGATCGTTTTACTTCATTTTTCGGTTTCTTGTTTCTCCGATGATGAATTAGGTCGAAAATAGTCTTGAGAACATGGAATGGCTTGAGTTTGGCGTGTGTGAAACCCATCCTTAACCCTGAAAACCCTTGAATCCAAACCTGGACCTTGGGTTTAACCATCGCGCGATACTCTAGGATCCTCGCGCGATCCTTCACTAGCCAGGTGGTGGTCAAAGTCAAAGTTTTGACTGTTGACCCTCGCGAGGTTTGTTTGACACTCGCGCGACGCATGCACGCCATCGCGCGATGGTCAACACCTGTCTTTTTCACCGGGATTGCGTGGTGATCAGGGGGCTACAGGCCTATGTGACCTCGTTTCGTCGACTGAACAGTGTTCTGGGGGGCTCCCTTTGCACCACCTCTACCCCATTCTCCCATCACCTTTGCTACCCCACTTCTCCACCAAGCAATTGTGGCCAACCTTGTTGGCTAATTGCATGGCCATGTCTAGCCACCAACTAACTCATCCTTCTATAAGAACCCCCCCCCATGCTTCATTTCAAAGGGTTATCAATATTTCCTCAAGAAAGAAGAAGAAAAGCTCAAACACAAGTACCCCATATTACACTCACTCCTACATAATCACTATCCAAGCCTCACCACCTCATTCAAGTCATTGCCAAGATACTCAAGCAAAGGTATAATACCTTTCTGCTCACCGTTCGAACCCCTGAGGGGGGCTGACAGGGCCAAGGCTGGTAATCAATACCAATCCTGGTCCTAAAGCCAGTAAAGTTACAAGTTACCATGGACAAGAACTCCCACGCGCGAAGTACCCACTACATTGCGCGACTGTTCTAGTCAGCACGACATGGTTCTTGTGGGGATGGGATCCTTGTCCTCGTTCATTTATAGTCTTAAGCTTTCCAACGGAGAATATTTATGATGTTTCATTGTCTTGCATGCTAAAAATGGGTAGTTTAACTTAAAACTCTTAGTTATTCAGATTGAGAATGCCCCTGGGTTGCTTCTGAAGATGTCTCAGAGCCCTAAGCATGCAAAGCAATTTCTGGAAGTCCAGTCAAAACAATCGCGCGCGTGTCTCACCCCCTCGCGCGATGGTTCTTTGTTTTCCAGGAACTGCCCTTGCATGAGCAGCCGGCCTTGGCCTCTGTTTAGTTACCCCCACTGTTTAGG
The DNA here is from genome assembly GCA_019656835.1 of Rhododendron ovatum. Classification (NCBI taxonomy): domain Eukaryota; kingdom Viridiplantae; phylum Streptophyta; class Magnoliopsida; order Ericales; family Ericaceae; genus Rhododendron; species Rhododendron ovatum. The sequence continues at coordinate 21,453,893 of CM033797.1, read as the reverse complement.
GGTCATGTTTCCATAATATTTCCGTCCGCCTGTTGTAATATTGTTTACATTCAAGTACTTATAAACTGCTTGGTTTGCACCTGGGTGAGCACTGGTCCTTTCAGAGCCCAGAAAGGGATAAAATTCAAACCACTGGTGAGGCATCAACACTCACGCGAGTGTATGGCTTTGTCGCACGATGGTTCGTTTGCATGCAGATGGTTTCACGCATGCAAGTTGGCCGTTTGTTCGAACCAAAGTCATACACAGCACTGTCTTGATGTTTGATCGATGTTTTGGACTTTATTCCATTTATTATTTGTCATCTCGCTCATCCATGCCATATCTATCACATCCTGCAAACTGTTACAGTTTTAAAATCCCCGATTAACTGTTCCCCCGCCCTAATTGGCTAAAAAATTGGTTAATGAAATAGAATCGCAAACAAACATTTTCGCAAATGCCTAAGTAGAGACCGATCTCCGGATTGGGCGAGAGGGGTGCCATAAAAGCCTTCCCCTCTCGTAACCTGGCTCCCGAACCCAGATATGGTTATGACGGACTGGTTCCTTAACTTTGTTCAAATCAAATAGCGCGGCAAGTGCTTCGAAATACAGTTCCTTGGGTGTCGGACCTTCAAACCCAAGTGGCGACTCTGTATTTTACGAGCGCTTGCTTCTCCGCTCGCGCTCCCTTGACCCGGGCCCCCTTTGCATTTTGGAATCCGGAAATTCCAAGGGCACGCTGCCCACAGTACGATAAAATAAAGTAAACAATTTTTATCTATCAAACCTTCTGCTCAACCAAATAATATGGTGTCCGCCCGCTTGTGTTTAGTAATTTTTGTTGGGACCTGTAATTCTTGTTATTTGTACTCTTCTCCTATCAAAATCAATAATTTTAACTTTCTCTTATCTTTGACAACAACACAGAAATTATAATATGATAACTCTTATATTAATCTGTTTCGCATACCTGTACATTTCTATCATTCCAATAATAGACCAGACACCGCCACTGCTCCTCCATAACTCTACTAGGCCTATGAGCTATTCTGTCTGCATCATTATTATATGGCGTGTATCCTTATTTTTTTGCTTCACATTTCCATCCTTGCCATTTCGTTCCAAGAGATTGCATGAATCACCTCACCATAGAATCATTCGCATCTGTATGAGCCTACAATACAAAAATATACTTATAAATAATTAATAAATGCTGAATAAGATAGCCCAATATGTATACATAAGCCACTCCAAGTTTACCTTGATTTCTTCCCATACTCTCTTCTTATAATGCGCAGGGACATATCGCCAATCCGTATAGTGCCATGGTAGAAAGGAACCATCCCTCGCCAACACCCCTAAATTAGTGACAAGAGAAGATGGTTCAGGCATTACAGGTTGTCCCCTACCATTTAGTACAATCTTTATTGGGTTATTACCCGTACTCCATGATGCATTCATCAATGAGGGACCTCTCCATCGGGTTTGCATTGAAGAGTAACCTAAATGAGAATATATAGAACATTACATAAACAAGATAAAAATATCAGATAACAAACAAGTGGTGACAATGACACTACTTGGTAGGATACTATGTCAACAATCTCAAAAAACAACAGATCTATAACAGTAGTAGGAACCGTCGCAAAAACCAGCCTAACACCACACCAAACTGAACTTGAACTCCTTTAAAAAGCAAGGATACAACCACAACAAACTGAAACTCAACATTATAACTACAAAATAGTCCTAGCATCCCATTAATCGACAAGTATAGAAGAATGGATATCATGAATAATTGCATTACCAACTTCCGATGGTAAGCCATCTGAAAGTGATCTAGTCTCGCCTTGGGAAGACGAGTTAAGGTTGCTGCCAATCGAATACCATGTACGTGGTGGCTCACGCATCCTCCCATGCTTAACAGGATCCTCTAGTGTAGTGGCACGTCTACGTGACATTGCAATCTCCAAAAAAAAATAAAAATTTACTGATACAAATTAAATTGCTGCTAAAAGGAAATATACAGACAAAAGTAACCGTAATCGTACCTTTTGATTGGAATTGCTAAAATAAAATAGACAAGTATCAGCTATTAACGTCAATAGATATATTCAAACTACTAGAAAAGAGACAAGTTTCTAATATTAACATAGAGATATTAACTAAAATTTCTCTCATGCTTGCAACCTAACACTTCCTGAATTACTACGTATTGACATCATCATTTAGTGTTATTACTACGTATTGACATCATCATTTAGTGTTAGGCCAGGTAAATCATCCCTAATCCACATGTTATCCTCATCATGCAATGTTGTATCATCTTCTTGTTGCTGATAGATTCCATCTACTTCAATGTCTGCTCTGTGACCATCCCCAACTTCACAAATTTCAAACAACTCTTTAGGTTTCATTTTGATTACAATGCTCCAATCTTCTTTGGCCGGATCTTGCACATAAAAAACTTGTTGAGCTTGAGATGCTAGTATAAATGGTTTGTTGGAGGCATGTTCTATTGTATAGAGCAAACAATTGAAATTGACAAGTGTGAAGTCAAATTCATCATTCGGTACTAAACCCCGATTGTTATCTATCCAGTCACAGTTGAATAACACATGTTTGTGGCCGTGTGTATAATACAACTCCACCATGTCCGTGATCCTTCTGTAATATGTGGCATCTCCTTCTTGAGGATTCATATCTCTGGCGCTTGAATAATGTAGACACCCCATTCTGGACTGTCCAGATAACGCTATTTTCCGATCTTTTATTTCCCTAATGATGATTATGGTCAAGAACAGTCTAAGGACGATGGTGGGTTTGAGCTTTGAGCGTCCTAAACCTCTTTCAAACCCATTTCAAACCCTTCAAGCAAGAGCCAAACGGCCCCAGCAAAACCCAAACTGGCTTACGCCAGTACTTTGCAGACATACACCAGTTAACTGCCACGTGTCAGTCATCGATCGTTGACTCAGTCATATCTGGCACACGCAGGTCAAAGAATGGCGCACGCCAGTCAAGCCCAGTCAAATCAACTTTTTTCAGCCACATGGACGAGACTTTTGTGCCATACTGACGTGGGCTACAGTGCCCCTAATGATTACACTCGGCAGGGACGTCCCCCCTCTCTCCTACACCCTCCATCAAGCCAAGTCCCATGCATTTAATACATGGGAGGCTCTCCCCTTAACCACACCAGCCCTAACCCAACTAGTTAAGGACCTTCCTCAGTCCCTCTCTCCTCTATAAATATCCCCCTTGCATTCATTTGCAAGGGGTTAACCACATAAAGAGCCCAAAGCCCTCTTCCTTCTCTCTCTCTCTCTCTTCTCCACCATTGAAAGAGGAAGCAAAGGGGCCTTTCAGTCACACACTCCACTGATACACCCCTTACATTGTCACTCTCTACTTCCCCAATCAAAGCTCAAGTCATCCATTCATCCCAACCAAAGGTATACCACCTTTGTGGTCCTTTCTGTTTTCAACTCCTGAGGGGAACCAGTAAAGTCCAGGCTAGTAGTCAGTACTAGTTCTGGCCTTAAACTGGTAAAATAACAATCGCGTGAGATCAAACATGGCGCACGCCAGTACAATCATGTCGTACGCCAGTCATGGCAGTATGTGCACTACTGGCATGGGGGTCATTGATTATCATTTCTGTTAACCTACATTTTTGTCAATCACCTTAGCATGCTAACAACCAGTTTACTGCTTTTTGTATATTTAGAGCTGCTTAGCTGTAGTAGTTAACATTTACTCCTTATCTGTTTAAAAGGGCCTCTGGGATCCTTCTGGTCATGTTCCAGAGCCCAGATGATGCAAAGCCAAGCACTGGATTAAGGTCAAACTAGCGTATGGTGTCCTATGACTGGCATATGGCAGTTTCTCCTAGGATCAAGTGGTTGGCCTTTGCATCTTAGCTTAGTCTTGGCCTCTTTTCTGTCCCCACACTATTTTTGGGGTATTCTGTTGTCCTTCGTGGCTTGAAGCGATCTTATCTGTCTGTAACTATATATATTCTGTACCATTAACTGCATGGTTTGTCCTGGGTGTGCGCTGGTCCCTTTCCAGAGCCTAGAGGATTGCAAACAAAGACTGAGAGACTAGATAAGTGAAGTGCGCCAGTTGGGTTATGGCGTGCGCAGGTCTTATCAGCATGCACTGGTTCGGCCAGTGCATGTTGGTGTGAAGCCTACTCACATCCCTTCAGTGCAGCGTACTTCAACTTGTTCAGGTTGCTCAGTGCTTGTTCTCAATATATATTTATCATTGCAAGCAAGTCATCCATAAACATTTTGTCACATAATCACAACTTGATACAGTTTTTTTAACCCTCATTAACTGTTCCCCCTCCCTAACTGGCTAAAAAAATGATCAAATGAGAGAAAAATGTAAACGTTTTACAAAAATGCCTGAGTAGAGACCGATCTCCGGATTGGGCGAGAGGGGGTGCCATAAAACCCTTTCCCTCTCATAACCTGGCTCCCGAACCTCAGATATCGAAGGTGACGACGAGCTAGTCTATGCCCTTTTCAAAATCAAACAGACATTGCAAATGTTTTCGAGTTCGGTTCCTTGGGTGTTTCATCGCTAAAACCCGAGTGGCGACTCTGAATCGAGGCGTTTCACCGCGCTTTTTCGAAAAAGTGCCGTACCCAATTTTATAAAATAAAATTTTCCGGGGCGCGTGCCCACAGTGGCGACTCTACTGGGGGCTCATTGCGTTGATTGGTATTTGGCGATTAATACATAATTGAACAATTTTCAAAAATCTGTCAAAATAGTACGCTTCGCGCTGCTAAAGAACAGAATGGTAACATAACAGGATCTCAGCATCCGACCAATCCGAACTAGGGCTTTTACTATTGTTCACTTGTGTAATTTTCTTCAAGTATTAATTAACAAAAGTGAGCCAAGCTTCAAAGGGCATTTGTTTCAAAAGCGTTGCATTTCTCTCTCGTCGAATCATTCTTCGGCATTCTCCATTCGCATCGATGGTTGGTCGGCCCCATTGAGATGTTTTAGGTAACCGACACAATTTATTGGAGCCCGGGGTCCTCGAACGCCCAATAACCTTGGACGATGATGAGTCGTACTACCGTTGGACCGTTGCTTTGCTCTACGTGTTGCAATGGGAGGTATATCGCGGCTCTAGTCAGAGGAACCCCTTAAGCCAAAACCGGCCTCTATAGCGCTTACAAAGCACTAGAACCTTTCAACCTAGGACAAGAACCCGCAGGGTAGGATTATTTGTAGCTAACCCCCATGTTCTATCTATGTGTTACTACTTTCCCTATCACATGCCTGTACATACATTCATGACCATTTTTGCGTGGGAGAATGCTAGGGCAGCTTTTAGGATGTCTTTCGTCGAGTCTGTCTTACGCCCGTTCGACGTTGCCTAGGACCGATGACGAGTCGTGCATCTCGATGTTGCACGTTACCAAAAATTTTCAAGTCCTTAATCAAGGAGACTTAAGGAAATCAATACTTTCTAAGTCTTTATCTAACGCCCGATCGAGGTTTCAAACTGAAAAACTAGGAACAACGGAGAAAATGTCGTGATGCTCACACTACTCTGGTTAAAAGTGCTAATCACTTACACCGCTCAGGCTCCGACACAGTGCTACTTAAGCCACTTTGGTTACGATATCACGCCATCTACACCAAGTTGTTCCGAACTCAAACTTTGAAACTTCGAGAGTGGAAAAGCTAAAGGCTTAGGCTGTTTTGGCATCTCTTAGTGACATTTGATTCAACCAAGGATACACCGTCGAAAAGAAAATCCGAGGATTCTATGGCAAATGTCCGAATGTCGTAAGGCAGGCTCTCTCTAGCTCTAGAGTCTAGGAGGACACCGACGACGTTGGCATGATCATTTTTCATTCTTGTCGATTCTTTCAAATACGATGATTGCAAGCTGTCACTGAGCTCTTGTACTTTGCTGTCTAGTCATGCCGATGTCAAAACAGGGTTCCGAAATCAAGAGCCAAACCTACTTGGGGCAGTTTGCCGAGTTCGTTTGAAGGTTTGATTTGGGGTTCATCTTTCGGTCAGTCATAAAGGAAGCTCTGGCCTGCACTGTGTCACGGGAGGATTCACCACCGACCACTCCGCACGAGTCCCCTCCGTCTACTCCGTCTCTGCCAACATCACCAAAGCTTGTTAAAACAGAAGTTCTAGCCACGGCAGATGTCCCACCTCCAAATCTCGCTACCATATTGGCAGATCTACAGCACAACCTAGCCATCATGCAGCAAAGGGCCGACCAGGCCGACGCCTCAACGGCCTAATCGAAGAATGACTTCCTCTTGCAGCAAGAGGGGAAGGCGGTGAAAGATGAGAGCGGGAAGCCGCTGCCGAAGAGGACCCTCTGATCAAAAATCCTGCTCCAAGCCCGAAAATGGCAACTTTGGTTGCCAAAATGGTAAAATTGGAAGAAATAGTCGCTAAGTCCGAAAGAAAAGGGGCAGGAGTGCTAGACATGGTTCGCCTTTGCCATTCCCGAACACCAGGTTGCCCGATCGATTCAAGATGCCTGACTTTGCAAAGTTCGACGGAACCGGAGATCCGAAAACTCACCTATTGGCCTATCATGGTGCAATGAAGCTACATGGTGTCGGGGAGGACGCAATGGCTCAGCTGTTTTCGCAAACCCTTGCCGGCCCTGCCTTCCAGTGGTTCTTATCACTCGACATTTTCAAGAGACGAACATGGGAAGACATCGACACTGCCTTCAATGCTCAGTACAGCTACAATGCCCAGCTCAAGATGACTATCCGGGAGTTGGAATCCACTAAAATGAATGCGAAGGAGTCTTTCGCAGATTTTATCCAGAGGTGGAGGGCCAAGGCGGCTCTCATGCCCGATCGCCCGAGCGAGAAGGACCAGATTCATATCATTTCCCGCAATCTGCAGCCAGACTTTGCCAAAAACCTCGTGTTGGTTCAAGGAGCGAACTTTGAGACTTTCTACGAGTCTGGTTTGGCCATCGAAGAAGCCCTCCAAACCGGTGTTCTACCCAGAAGTGACGTTTCCTCTGCTACCTCAGCTTCAAAGTCAAAGCCCCGTGCGTACACTGGAAACAGCACTGCTCTGTTTGGTGGCAACAGCTATGCCAACACAACCTCTGCTAACAATGCCTCTGCCCAAAGCTCCAACCACATCGCCGATGTCAACCAAGTTCAAACCCCTCAAAGACCCCGAAACCGCAACCAACCCCGTAACTTTGCCAATTTCGAGGCGCCACTTTCCCAATTTCGAGGCGCCACTTTCCTCGGTATTGGAGAAGTTAGTCAAAACTGGACACCTTAGGCCTCTAGTCCCAACTCCACTTTCTCAAAATCCACCCCCCAGTCACAACCCCATTGCTTTCTGCGCATACCACCAGATGCCTGGCCATTACACTGACTCTTGTTATCGCCTTCGTCATGCAATACAAGATTTGGTGGACAATGGTACTCTCCCAACTCCACCCACTAAACCCAATGTCATTACCAATTCATTGCCTAAACATGACCCCAACCCTCAAATAAACCAGATAACTCTCAGCTCCACCATATTCAAACCCACTGACCATATTACCTTAGCCAGCAACCCTAGACCAATCATACCCTTTTCTTCAGAGCCGAGCATTAACATAATGGCAGCCGGTTGGGCCATGGAAGACAAAGCTAAGGAATGGGAGGAGCTTTGCACCGATTAGATCGAACAGTATAACATGGGGTTTCCCGCACACCCTCAAGTCAATCAAATATGGCTAAACCAGTGGGAGGGAGAATGGAATGCGGCGCAGGCTGACCCTCTGGACGGTCTCTCGTTATTCGCACTCTTTTACCAGCCTGAGCTGAACCAAGTTGAGGAAGAAGCCGAGGAATACGTGTGGGATCCACAACCCGATGAATGGCAAATAGGTCAGGGTCTCCAGGCTGATTTAGACCAGGATGACATCAGTGAGGAATACTGGGATTACTATCAAAAAAGGGAGATCGTGTCTGATGTCCGCCGCCCGCTTGGCGCCATGCTACCTTTGGTGAATACGATTGCCGGCATGGTCGGCCGCTGCGCCCATGAGTTTGACCCTACTCTCGACATTGTCTCTGTGGAACAGCCTTGCCCTATTGTTTCGGCTCCCGGAGATGACTGCTCGATCATGGTCCTGGATGCACCTCCCGCCGACCTTTGGGATGCAGAGGAAACCATTAAGACTCCGCCGCCCGCCGATATTTGGGATGTGGACAATATTGTCGATCTGAGCATGGGAAACGAAGTGTGGACTGTCAACACTGCTCTTTTCGATGGAGGATTCTAGGACGTTCCGTTTGTCACCAACCCGGGGACACCCTTTGAGGAAGATGCTACGCAGGATCCTACTTTTTGGGAAGGATTAGTGATGGAGGATTTGGAATGGGACTTGGCTCTGGGGCCGGACTTGTCCGCAACAGTTGCGTCAACAGACAAACGAAAGCGCAAGTTGGAAGAGGTGCCTGCCGATCTGTGGGATTTTGTGGACTCGTATTCCTGGTGGGATGTTCCCAACGTCACAAGGAGGCAAACTTAAGCACTTGCGCTTTCGTACCTCTTTCAACACTTGTATGTTTTTTCTTAAGTATGTGATACTTAGCAAGTATGAAAACACTTGTATATTTTTTAGCAAGTACGTGATACTTCGCTGCATGTTTTTTCTAAAGTATGTGATACTTAGCAAGTATGAAAACACTTGTATGTTTTTTAAACAAGTACAAGTACGAAATACTTGTATAGAAGTTCAAAGTATGAGACACTTATATGGTATTTTAAGTACGTGATAGTTGAAAAACTATATTGGCTTGACTTAAAGCATAAACGAGTATATGTTAGCCACACTTAGTTTAAGTACGTGAAACTTATGTTCTTAAGTATGTGAAACTTGAGGAACACCTATATGCTCATGAACCTCACAAGTGTTTTTATGACAACACTTGAAAGATTTGAAAATTAAATAAGTTAAGTACGTGAAACTTAAAAGACATACAAGTACGAAAACACTTGTACGTCTTAAGTTAAGTACGTGAAACTTAAAAGACATACAAGTACGAAAACACTTGTTCGTCTTTTTCAAAGTACGTGATACTTAAAAACGTTTATATAATGTAATTAGCTTTGCTAAACATAGTTGAGTATATGGAACTTAACAACATCTGTTGCAAAATTACATGTTTGCTCCTAAGTATGTGAGACTTAGGAAACAAATTATATGTTTGCACATAAGTACGTGAGACTTAGGAAACAAATTGTATGTTTGTTCTGGCTCTTAAGTATGTGAAACTTGCATAAACGTAAGATATTCAAAAGTACGAGATACTAGAGATTAAAACAAAATTGCATCCGAACAGATGCAACTTAAGGAAAGCCGAGCAAATGCCACAGGGGGCCGAATACCTGTTTTAGACAAAGTATTGAAAGTACTGGAGCCACACAGGGCCAATGCTTATGGTCACGCAGGACCAGCAACCAACGTCAAACAGTTCAAACACCTTACCAAAGTCAGTCCACATTCTGGACTTCTGGAACATCAGTATTGACCTGAGTATCTGCCCCATCATCAACTGGATTCTCCTCCAAAACTATGGGTTCGTTAACTGCATCATGAGCAGGGGACCGGACGGGCTGAGATCCAGATGGAATATCTTCCTCTGCTCCTGTGAAATCTTCAATTTGCTGCTCAAAGTCATCTTCCAGGGGAACTTCTTGCTCTTGGGGAGCTGCAGCCCGGTTGCTCGGTAGTTCATTATCAGTCCAAAGTGGAGAGTCATATGCAACGCCAACCTTTGTTAAACAAGTTTCCCAGCAGGCAATCCAAATCTGATCTTGGATAGCAGGAATCTGTTCAACGTAGTTAGCAGTTGTGGTATCAAACCCCTTCTGGTATCCTTCTTCATATGCAGCTTTCTTGGTATTGTCGATTTCTGATAAAGCCTGGTTGAGCCTCTCTTAGGCAACTTCAAGTTTTTTTTTAGCTTGATTGAAGTCAAATTTGGCTTTGTCTCTTTCCCTTTCCAACCTAGTGATCGTTCGAAGCAATCTGGTGTTATCATTCATCAACCTCACCCTCTCAGCATCTGCTTCTTGGTACTTTTTACCCAAAGTGACCATCTTTTGAATGAACTGGCAAAATATCAAATAGTTAGAGACGGGTGTAGCAATGCATGTTTGATAGTATACGACATATACATAAAGACCTTACAAGGAAAAATCAAGTCACAAATACCTTGATACCGCTGACAAGTCCAGTAGAAATGAGCCGATCAGGTGCAGATGCATTTTCTTTTTGCATATCTACTGGGAGCAGCAACCCTTGAGCAAGGGCAAGTGCGGTTTTCAGATGAACCAGCACTATCCCCGACATGAACGGGATGGTCTCCCGTAGTGAAAGGAGGAGTCCACGTCTGAGGAAGGACTTGAGTAGTTGGTGAGATGGGATGATGAGTTTCGGTATCTGCTTGAGAAGCAGTACCATCTTGATCATCAACTCTTGGGCGTTTGTCTCGATGAAGGTCAATGGCCTCTGTAGCGGTATCCACTTCCTGAGGAAAAGATGATGACCGTGCAGATCCCCCCCTATTATGACGAGATCGTGGGGGAGGGGCGCCAGTTGAGGCCACCCGGCCAGTCCCGCGTCCCCGAGAAGAGACGGTGAGGGGGGAGCTGAGATTTAGAGGTTCACGGGTCATTATCTCTAAGTTAGGAGGAGATGGGGTATAACCTGATGAAGACGATTGGCTGGTCACACGATTTGAGGAAGGCTGTTTGGGCTGTTGTTGAGAGATGGTTCGACTCTGAGCGGTTCTACGAAGTCTTAAACATGGTAGTGGGACTCCTTCTGAAATGGGAATTTCTCCCAGTTGACCAGCAATGGTAACACCGGATTGACGTCTTGAGGTATGTGGTTGGGGAGCAGCTGATGTAGAGGTAGAAGCAGCACTGGTGCTAGGATGAGCAAGTCTCCTGTCGATGACTCCTCTGTATGAAGGTTCATACCCTAGCAGCACGTCAGCGTCTCGACCCCGACCAGCTGTTCGGGTACCCGGCTCTCCTGTATATTTGAGGACTTTGTTTATATCCTCTGTTCAGATATTGCTCGGTATACGTCTGGGATGGTGGTTAGCGTTCTCAGCTGCAAGATAAACATTGAAACAACAAAATAAGACATATGGAAAAGCTACGAGAAAGCAGTAAACAAAAATTTGCAAAGTTAGGAAAATGAGGAGTATTACGTGGGTATCCCCATACGTGGGGGCAGTGGAGCCTCACCACTTGACCATCCTCTCCTAGAGGCTCAAAAGCTCCAGTGACATAGAGAAAGTCGACCTCATGGTCCCGAGCAGAATCTAGCAGGTTGAGCACAAGACGCTTTTCTGCCCTTCTTACTTTGAAATAGTATGTGTTATATTCAGGGTTAAGTACAATGCTGTACCACCACTGAATGTCCCACATCCCTAGCTGGGTGCCTAGAATTCTATTCAAAGCAACTACCCCCATTATCAGCCTAAACACATTTGTTGACACTTGCATTGGAGTGAGACGGTACCAACTTAAGATTTGACGAAGGAGTGGATGAAGGGGGAAACAGACCCCGCCTTCGACGATGGCTACGATTGGGATACACATTCTATCCCAAGAGCCACCTTCCCTATCTGCCCCTAGAGGGGCGAGTTCGAGACCAACGTTCTCTGGAACGTTATAATCCCTCCTAAATGCTGCCATGGCAGAAGGGGTTTCACATAATTTCCTAAATTTACTGGGTCTCAAGGGATTCTCACCATCATCAGCCATGGGTATACTCAAGAAAGAAGAAAGACTAGAAAAGGGTGCGACTGAAACCCTAGAAAACGACTCACGAAATCGAGAACGGAAATCTCAGATAGAAACCTAAACAGAAGAAATGAAGTAAGAACGAGGATCTTACAAGAATACGGTGACGATTCCCTGGAAAGCAATCGAGTTTGCAGACGACGACAATGGCAGAAAGCTTAGAGAGAGAAGGAGTTTTGAAGTTTTGGGTGAGAAACCCAAAATGAATCTTTTTTTGGGGTTTAAGGGAGAGAAACGGAGACGAAACGTCTCCTCTTATGCCGTTACAGGAAAAGTAATGGGGTAAAGGGTTTCAACTAACGACGTATTGACGTCGTTTGGACAAAGAGTCAGTTCACATTTAATGAAAAGCGTACGACATGCGCCACGTGGAGTCATTACCTCGAGATGATATAATGACAGAGGCACCAAAAGGCATCAATGAAATATTGAATTTATGACTGCACGGGACCAGAAGAATCTGGTCTAAATAAAATTCTGTTTCTAAGCATCATATATTGCCCCCGAACAGTGGTAAATAGATGAAGCTGGGAAGCAATTGTAGGGAGGTATTTCCGAGCAGATGCATTTAGTTACCGAACACGTGATGTTTGGGAACACGTGGTGAAAACAACGGGACTTATCGCCAGACAGTATGATGAATAGGGATAAGGATCAGTGATATGGGAAGTCACTGATCTATGCAGTCTGTTCGGCTAATTAAAAGCCAAATGACAAGTGAAGTCAGTGGTTTGAAACTAACTGTTCGGCAGATAGAGACATTCTCATTACCGTTTTGACCAAGTTACTAATGAAGTCGTTGGTCTAAGCACTCTGTTCGGCAGAGAGATGGCCAAACAAGGAAAGGGCTCCAAATCGATTGTTGGAGCTTGGGGAACATTCTGGAAGAATCCAGAATGTTGGTATTCTGTTAAGAAATAAAGATCCCGCGAATAAAAGGATCTGAGAAAGATACCCAATGAGAATGGGATGTTCAACCAGTAGAGGAAAAGAATCCTAAAAAGGACTCTTTTCCATTGAACTGATAAAGGAAACGAGAATCCTTGATATCCTTGGTTTCCTATACGAGTTGGGAGTCCTATGGAAATAGGACTGCTTGGGCAACAAGCATCTACAAATCTATAAATATGAGGTAAATCTAGAGGAAAAAGGTATGCAATACACTACATTATTATTGCTTTCCTACTGATAATTAGGGTTGAGTTTTCTAGTACGTGATACTAACAAAGGCATTGGAGGGCCTTTGCCACGAGAGGCAAAGGTGCACTCACCCCCTGTCTATTTTGCAGATTAGGGTTCAGACGTCGAGTTAGGGTTCCGGTGAAGAGGCACTAATAAGCCATTGCAATCCAGTTGATCCAAAGCTCCAATTGTTTTCATCCCCCTACAACCCCTTTACGGCTTTACCAATTGAGCCCTAAATTTTTTTCATTCTACGCCGCACTCCACAATCCACTCTGTCTCAGACTCCCACTTCTCACTGCTCCCACTCCCAGCCTCCCACCCACGATTTGAATCTCTCTCTCTCTCTCTCTCTCTCTCTCTCTCTCTCTCTCTCTCTCTCTCTCTCCTACCTATCAACGACGAGCTCCTACCTATCAACGACGAGTTCCTCGGCCAAGCTGTCTCTCTTCTCCTGTCAACGACGAGGAGCGACCGGCGATCCGGCCGGCTGTCTCCCACTCTGTCCACTCACACACAGGTCTCTCTCTCTCTCTCTCTCTCTCTCTCTCTCTCTCTCTCTTTGTGTTTGTTTGCTCTCTTTTTTTCCTAATCAGAACTTTTGCAAGTCCTTACGATTTCATCGGCTATCTCATCTCGTATGAATAAATCTGTTGTTGTTTTTGCTGTAAGGGGTGGATTTTGATCTGTTGTTGTTTACTTGTTTCTGCTGTTTTTTTTTTTTTTTGTAGATAGATGATTCTGGTGTTACTGGTATTGGATCTAATAATGTTGATAATGAACCCATCACAGTGGATGAACAGAGTCCGAAAGTAGTCCAAAACGTAGTCCGAAACATAGGGCTAATCAGTCTGAAGTCTGGGATCATTTTGAGAAATTGAAAAAGGTTGAAGGACAAAAGCAAAAGGCTGTTTGTAACCATTGTGGCCAAATATATACTTGTGATTCAAATTCTAATGGGACATCATCAATGAAAACACATATTAAGTTGATATGTAGACTGTATGAGTTTAGCCAGTACAATTTGAAGAAGAACCCAGGTAAGAGACAAAAAACCCTAGCGTTTAAACCCATGAATGGAGGAGGCACCGGCGCGGTTCCAAAGCTTACCTCCGTTAACTTTAGTGTGGAGGCATGTAGAAAGGCCTTGGCTGAAATGATTATTCTTGATGAGTTGCCATTTCGTTTTGTTGAGGGTCAAGGTTTTAAACGGTTCATATACGTGGTGCAACCAAAGTGGGAAAATCCGCCAGGTAGATTAAGTGTCGCAAAAGATTGTATGAAAATATACCAAGATGGGAAGAAATCTTTGAAAAGAGCACTTAAAGACCAACGAACTTGCCTTACCACGGACACTTGGACTTCTCTTCAAAATCTTAACTATATGTGTCTCACTGCTCATTTCATTGATTGTGATTGGAAACTTCACAAAAAAATTCTTTACTTTTGTTTAGTTCCAAACCACAAGGGAGAGACACTTGGTAAGGTGGTGGAAGAATGTTTGGTGGAATGGGGGATTGACAAATTTTCAACAATCACAATCGATAATGCAAAATCCAATGATGGCATAATTGATTTTTTGAAGAAGAAGACCAAGAAAAGAGACACCACTATTCTAGACCACGAGTATTTACATGTTAGGTGTTGTGCTCACATATTGAATTTGGTTGTACGTGAGGGGTTAAAAGATGTTAATGTGTCAATTGCAATGGTGCGCAACATTGTGAGGTATGTGAGATCCTCACCGCAAAGGTATGCCAAGTTTAGATCATGTTGTGATAAAAAAAAAGTTGTTTCTAAACTTGTGCCATGTCTAGATGTTGCTACTCGTTGGAATGCAACATACTTTATGTTGGAAAGAGCTTTGATGTTTCAAAAAGCTTTTGAGAGGCTGGAAGATGAAGATAATCTCTCACTTATTGTTGGTGTTAGAGAGGATGAGATTGGTGTAGAATCTGTAGATAATGAATTGGAAGGGGAAGTACACGATGGGTTAAGTGACATTATGAATCTCGAGAAATAACATGAGAGGGGCCAAGGGAAAGGGAGAGGGAAACATGTAACACATGGTACTCCGAGTAGTAATGATTGGAATGTTGTGGAAATGTATGTTGAAGTTCTTAAGGTGTTTTACATTCTAACCGAGAAATTTTCGGGTTCTTTGTATGTGACATGCAATACATTTTTCAAAGAGATCATGACCATAAAAACTGCAATTGATAAGTTGGAAAATAGTGATAACCCTAAGTTGAAGGTGTTGGCTAGTGGTATGAACAAAAAGTATGACAAATATTGGGGTAAGTTTGACAAAATAAACTCTTTATTGTTGTATGCCAAGGTTCTTGATCCCCCGTTACAAATTTGTTTATGTGAGATGGAGCTTGAACAAACACTATGAGAAAAGTATTGTTGAAAAGAAGGTTATTGAGATAAAGGAGGGGATGCTAAAGCTTTTTAATTGGTATGAGAAGAAGAGTGTTGAACATGAGAAAACACAAAATGTTGGTGAGTCCTTTAGAAGTGAGAAGAATTCAAAGGAGCATATGAATTTTTGTAAGGAAATGGACGATGAATTTGAGTGACACATGGAAGAGGAGAATAATATGGTGAGCAAATCGGAGTTAGAGAGGTATTGGTTGGAGAGTAAGGAACACTCTAAAGTTCATGGTGATAAGTTTCATGTGTTGGCTTGGTGGAAAGTTAATTCTCCTAGGTATCCCATTCTCTCTCAAATGGTACGGGACATTCTAGCTATTCCGGTATCTACCGTTGCATCCGAATCCGCTTTTAGCACGGGAGGACGTATTCTTGATCCATACCGGACCTCTCTTTCTCCCAAAGTAGCGGAGGCCCTTATTTGTGCACAAAATTGGTTGAGGAGTCCTACTCAAATATCTCTTTGAGAGGCACTTGATGAGGTGGAAGCACTTGAATCCGGTAATACTCTTTAACTATAGCTTAACTGTATGAGTTTTGTTTTTTCAGTTCGTGGTTTAACTTGTTTTGCATTAGAAATTTTTCTATCATCTTTAGAGGTTTTGGAAGCATTTGAAGGAGGATGAATCATGTGTCACTTATTTGTGATAAAAAGAAAGGAGTGAAGAACAAAGAGGTAAGTTCGAATAATGTGTCACTTTCCTTTTTATTCGTTTTTCTGTACACGGGAATTGGTTATCCAAGCTGGAATTCAATGATTGTTCTGGGTTTTGATAGCTGAAGAACCATGTTGAAGATCATTGCATGATTAGGTTTTATTGTGAAGTTGAGATGCATATGAAAATTAGTAGTGAAGAGTCTAGAATTAGGTGTTCTTTGGTTTGTGACATCTTAAGAACCATGTAAAAGATCATGATTTGATTCGGCTTTGTATTAAACTGTTCAAAGTTTGGAGTAATTAGGATGAGCAATCAGAACAAGAGTATATGAAATCTGGGTTTGATTTGGCTTTGTACTCGTTTCTTTTCATTTGAGAAATGTGGGTTTTGATTACACTAGCTAGAGTATATGTTTTAAACTATCCTAGTCATTAAAATACTTTGTTCTTGTGATTATTGGCTGGATATGAATATTTTTGAAAGTGAAGGAGTATCACTGTATCAGACTTAAGTCATTTATAATTCTTCAACAGTATATTTTCGCCCTCGGGGGCTTCGTTTTTGACTTTTTGGCATTAATGTGTCCTCCTTATGCTGTTAGTGCTGCTGAAATGTGGAAGCATTGTGTTTCTGCATCGTCTGTTTTTTTGATGCTGCTACTGTGGTGTTGTGTTGCTGCTGGTTGCTGTTGGATGTTGCTAATGGTAGATGCTGTTGGATGTTGCTACTGGTGGATCCATTTTTTTTTTTGCCGCAGCTTGCTGTGTTGTTGAACTAAAAATGTTGAACATTCATTTTATTTTTCTTGTTGAACTTGGCCCTTGGTTTGTAATTTAAAAGCCTATAAATTGTGTAATGGACTTAATTATGTTTTTAGGGGTTTTTTTTTTGATGTATTGGGCTCAAAATTGATCCTTTTTTGTTGGGCCCCAAAAAAAATGTTGAATTATGAATTTTTTGTGGGTTGAATTGTGAATTTTTTGATGTGTTGGGTCCAAAATGTGGCCCATGAATAAAAACCGGATTAACCGAATAAACCGGACCGAAACCGGTTGAACCGGTCGAAACCGGACCGGTTTTATTTCAACCGGTTCCGGTTTCAAAAATGCTCAAACCGGATAACCGGTATCGACTGAAAAAATATCCAAAACCGGTTGAAACCGGACCGGTATCACCCCTAGTATCGTGGGAACGTGGCTGTGGGGCTTAGATACATATCCACGGCTCAGTGGCCCCAATAAGTTCATTTGTTTAGCACACGTATCCACTTCAAATCTAATTGCCTTCCTTTTTGTCTTGAGCAGGGGTATGGAACATTAAATTCAAATATTTGAGGCTACAAACACAATAGTAAACCTTTATAATAACAACGTTATTTTTGTGTGTATTTTTCATTTTCATTTGTTTAACTTCCATTATCCAAAATGTTAGTTCACTAATTTATTGAATTTTTTGGTACCAAATTACCAGTCTCACTTATCTTTAAAATTCATGCACAAAAGTACTTTTTAGTACTATGTTTTACTCTAAAGAATCACGCGAAATATATTTTTTTTTTTGGTAGTGGAATAATATTTTGAAAAACGGTTAATCTCATTTGAAAATTTTTCCCAGGACCCTGAAATTTTCAAGACTAGTTCTAGGGCTGCAAACGAACCAAGCCGCTCGCAACTCGACTCGTTAGTGGCTCGTTCGAACTCGACTCGAAAGATAAACGAACGAACTCGAGCTGAGTTTTTTAGCTCGATTTATAAACAAGCCGAGCTCGAGCTTGTCAAACCTCGCCTCGAACTGGCTCACGAGCCAAATATAACGAAACTCGGCTCGGCTCGGCTCGGCTCTATTGCAGCCCTAACCAGCCCTGTCGGCTCCGTTAAATTACTACTACATGAGTTTATCCCACCATTTTCTGTTGCGTGAATAAATTGCCATCTGTTGCTCTGCCCGTGGAAGCAGGCCAGTTATTGCCTTCCTAGCTTTTGTAGTTGTACACGCTGCAATTAGTCATGTGAACGCACATTCAAATAAACTAAACACATTATTTGCACATGTTGATAATGATGTTTCTCCCAAGGAATAATAAACGGCGGTGTTTATCTATTGGGAAATCTACGGAATAAACTGAAAAAGGTCCTATTTCAACAACTAATTGTAAAAGATATCTTGGTGGCACCACATTTGCTGATTGTTGTTGTTGGGCTCACTGGTGGGTCCTGGTGCTTTTGTGGTATTTGTCGATTGCTGTTGGTGTTGATGGTTAAAATTGGGAAAAAATTATTGAGTGCTATCGAGGCCAAGTCATTTCCCCAACACCTCTCGATACCACATACTCATTTGCAAGTTTCGAACTCGTACCCTGTGGAGAGACTCACTTTAATATGTTGAGTTCCTGGTATAATACCACTTAGCGGTGGGAGGCGGGGGGGCTGCTGCCCCAAGGGGGCAGCAGCGTGCTGCTGTCCCGGGTTTCCGGGCCCGCTCCGGTCTCGCTCCGATGATCTGAAACGTTCACTTTGTAGAGCTCGTCGAGTAGAATAACTATGCAAAAAATCAGCTTAATTGGATATCATTAAGTGCCTGATCGGAATCTTTTTATCTTAAAAAGAATGAATCCGAAACACTGAATCAAATCTATTGTAACCCATGGACCGAGAGTTATATGGGCTCCGATCAGGCACTTAATGATATCCAATTAAGCTGATTTTTTGCATAGTTATTCTACTCGACGAGCTCTACAAAGTGAACGTTTCAGATCATCGGAGCAAGACCGGAGCGGGCCCGGAAGCCCGGGACAGCAGCACGCTGCTGCCCCCTTGGGGCAGCAGCCCCCCCGCGTCCTTAGCGGTGCGAAGGACCACCCGATATTGAACCCTTTTATGGGAACGGACTATTACTGCACCAACAGTGAACAGATCGTCACGCATGGTACACAATGGATCTCACATAATTAATCTGAGTTCAATAATTTTAAAACAAATTTCTGGAGTGGGTTCGTGAATAATAAGCTCAATCGGATAAGTTTAAATATTTAATTCAATCTTCTAATTTTTTATTCAAATTACAGAATCGAATTATTTGTCCAGGACGTAAAGTGAGACCCACGTACCGATTTATGAAAAGACGGTGCACAAAATGATCGGGTTCCTTTAGCAATTTCGCCTGATAGTTGCCCTAAAATAGAGAGCGTTTATAGGCTTTCGCTTAGCCATTTTAAGCAGACTCTCAAACCATTGGATGTACAGGTAAATCAAGTAAGAGGATTAAAAAACAAAAAATATGTAATAAATCAAGTAGTAGCATTGATGATCAAGATTCATGATACAGTTAACTGAGATGCATTAATCCAATCTCTGGCTGATCGAATTTTACAAAACAGTCTCGTCATCATACATTACTACAGTACTTAAATAAACTCGGTTTTCCCTATACACGAACGAACTAAAGATTAAGAAATTAGGATACTAAACACTACTCAATTAGGAACATAAAAACAATTAAGGCGGCACTAATTGGGTTGCGTTTAAAACGGGTGTACGTTCCTGGTTAAACCACCGTGAACATTCGTGAAGAACCCAACCACCTCAGGCCTGTACGGCAGGTACGTCCGCCGCCGATCTCCCTCCCTCAACGCTCTGTTCCTACTGTAATGTGCCGACATCGACGACGTTTTGCCCTTCCCTCCCTTCCTCGCCTTCCCTTTCGCTCCTTCCGCCGTCGCCCCGACCTTCTTCTCCGACAACGTGCTCTCTCTCTTCGGACTCCCCGCCGGCGAACCGTTCAAAAAGACGAACGCGTCCCTGCCGTCGCTGTTACTTCTGTTCAACAGATCTCGAAACCTGAACAGCTTCGAAAACCCTGTCGAGTTGCTCTTCTTGCAGATCTCCGGCGAGGCCTCCACGGCTTTTCCAGACCACTCGCAGAACGTCTCCTCCCCTCCCTGTCCCGGCGGGGGAGAGACATCCTTCGCCTCGACGAAGACATTCTTCACCGGGGGCCGAAGCGGCAGATCCACCTTCGAATCCGCGGAGGACAAAAGGCTCTGGTCGAACATCGGGTACATCGGCCTGATCTGGCCGTTGTGGAACAAATCGTCGGCGGAGACCGGGGATTCGTCGCCGTTGCCTGCGCACCAGAAGGAGAAATCATCATCTTCTTCGTCGTAGCCATCGGATTCTTCGTCGGACGGCGGGAATTCCCCTGTTCTATCATCATCAACGGAGCCGTCAAGCGTCAACTCCCTGTGAAATTCTTCGCTAATTCCGGCGGAATCGGACACGAAGCTCATAGACGAGGCCAATTCCGTAGTAGCCGCCTGCATTTTCTTCTTCTATTGAAATCGAAACTCGCCCGGTTTTTGGTGGTATAGCAAAATTTCCCAATCTGTTTGTCCCTCTGAAAACGAAATGATTTTGATTTGGTTTGGTTTTTAGTACTGAGAGAGAGATAAATCAATGGGGTATTTGTTGTTTTGTGAAATGGGTTTGGTTTGGTGGGTTTTAAATAAGGGTGGTTGGTACGTGGAGGGGAAGGAAGGCGGTAGGAAGGTTTGAGGTGGGGCGTTACTGTCTTTAAATGGGGTGTGGTGTTTGTTTGGAGGCTAAGCAAGAAAGTGTGATGGAAACACGGTTCACGCTTGGAAGTTGTAACATCTAGAAACGTTTGACTTTGTCTTTTTTTGTATTCATTCATGTTACCCGTCCACGAAAGAGATGTCATGGCTTACAGCTAGCCTGTATGGGAAAGGATCACATCATATAAATCTTAAAAGGCTCCGTTTAGTTGTCGAGGAATATTGAGTGAAAAATTGGTTTTCGGAAAAGAAGTGAAGTAAGAAAAAGTGAAGTGAAGGAAAAAGAAATTTATTTTTCTGTGTATGTTATATTGACAGAAAATCTTGCAGAAAAACGAGAATTTCTTCCTTTCCTTTTGACAAAGATCTATTTTATAGAAAAGTGTTTTCCAGTGAGAAAGTTGAAATTGTGAGTCATACAATTTTCTTGATAATTGAAAACGCATAAAGTTATATGAAAGTTGATTTTTTCATTCTTTCTATACAACTGAACGGGACCTAAGGGATTGGCTAAGTGGTCTTGACATGAAATTTTCAATTTTGTTTTTCTTTTAAGTTTCTCACCACATGCTTAAGCTTGTGAAACGGTTGTTGGATGTTAGGGAGTAGGCTGAACTCCGAAGTACACGCAAGTTGACCGGAAACACTTTGCATTACCCAAAAAGAAGAAGAGATCAGGTTGTTTCCGTGAAAGGTCTGATATCAAATTGTGTTTTAGCTTGTTTCAACCGAATCATGATACAGAATAAAATCTGGGAAATCATCCTGATAGTTTTATCTAATTATATTTGGGAGTGTAGGTCTCCCCCTCGCAAACGGAAGTCAAGCATGTGTTTAGAGAGGCAATCAACGTGTGAATGAGCTGGTCAAGCATGTGTTTACTTTCTCCTCTAAAATGTCAAATGTATCCTAAAGCATCCCTTGGATATGCGAATGGGGTGACCTACGTACTTATGTAATGAAAATATAAAATTGGCATTATGTGGGCACGCGCTCCCGGAAAATTCTTGTTGTGAAATTTGGGCGCGGCCCTCTTTTGAAAATGCGCGGCGAAACGCCTCGATTCAGAGTCGCCACTCGGGTTTTAGCGGTGGTAACGCCCAAGGAACCGAACTCGAAAACGCTTGCCACGTTTGTTTGATTTTGAAAAAGGCATAGACCGGTCCGTCGTCACCTTCGATAACTGAGGTTCGGGAGCCAGGTTACGAGAGGGGAAGGGTTTTATGGCACCCCTCTCGCCCAATCCGGAGATCGGTCTCTACTCGGGCATTTTGTAAAAACGTTTGCGTTTTTCTCTCATTTTATCATTTTTTAGCCAGTTAGGGCGGGGGAGCATTTAATGGGAATAAAACTGTAACAAGTTGCATTTATGTGACAAAATGTTTATAAATGATTTGATTGTGATGCTAAACATAGATTGAGAACAAGCACCGATCATTCCGAGCAAACTGCAGTATGCTGTCACATGGTGACGTGAGCAGATTCTGCCAGCATGCACTGGTCGAGCCACTGCATGGTGATACAACCTGCGCACGCCATATGTAAACTGGCGTACTCCACTTTATTGATTCCTCAGTCCTTGTTTGCAACCCTCTGGGCTCTGGAAAAGGACCAGCGCACACCCAGGGCAAACCACGCAGTTCAATATAGCAGAATATATACAGATACAGACAGAATGAATGGCTTTACGCCAACAAAAAGAAAGCAGAACACCCCAAAACAGTGTGGGGACAAAAGATAGGCCTAGATTAGACTAAGATGCAAGGGCCAGCCACTGGACCCAGAAGCCTACTACCGTACGCCAGTATGTGACAGCCGTACGCCACTATTCCTTTGATTCCAGTGCTTGGCTTTGCATCATCTGGGTTCTGGAACATGACCAGAAGGATCCCAGAGGCCCTTATACGACATAAATGAACAAGATAGGATGCCACCACTAAAAAGTTCTAAATATGGAAAGCAGTAAAATGGTTATTTAGCATGCAAAGGTGACTGACTGAAAGATAAAACAAAAGGGACGACGATCCATGATCCCCACGCCAGTTGTGCTCGTCCTGCCATGACTGGCGTACGGCGCCTATAAACTGGCGTGCGCCATATATCGCTACATACGATTGCTGTATTTTATCAGTTTAAGGCCAGGACTAGTATCATTTACTAGCCTGGGCCTTACTGACCCCCCTCAGGAGATGGAAACAGAAGAGAACAAAAAGGTGGTATACCTCTTCTTATGATGGTTTTGTGGTTGTTTTTGAACTTGAGGGTTGAAGATGGTGGCTTATATGGTGACTGGGTTCCAGCAGGAGATATGGGAGTGTATGACCTCCTCTTGTCTTTCAATGGATGAAAGGAGAAGAAGTCTTGACGAATGAAGAAGGAAAGAGATGGCACCTCTTAATGTTGCTAACCCCTTGCAAATGAATGCAAGGGGGGTATTTATAGGGGGGGAATGGACTGAGATCAGTTAAGGCCAGGCCTTGTTTCGCTGGTCTTAGGAACAAAAGGGACCTTCCATGCATTAAATGCATGGGACTAGGTGATGGGGAGTGTAGGAGAGAGAGGGGACGCCTCCTGTCGAAAGCAATCATCAGGGATGCTGTAGCCGACGTCAGGGTGGCACAAAAGTCCCGCCCAAGTGGCTGGATAAAGTTGATTTGACTGGGTTTGACTGGCGTGCGCCACTTATAACTGGCGTGCGCCAGTGAAAGCTGGGCCAATGGTCGATGACTGACACGTGGCAGCTTACTAGCGTACGTCATTAATACACTGGCGTATGCCAATTGGGTTTTGCTGTGGCCGTTTGGCTCTGGTTTGAAGGATTTGAAATGGGTTTGAAATGGGTTTTGGGACGCTCAAGGCTTAAAACACACCCTTGTCCTCGATCTGTTTTCGACTATAATCATCATTGGGGAAATAAAAGATCGACAAATAACGTTATCTGGACAGTCCAGAATGGGGTGTCTACAGAAGCCCCCCTTTGACGGCACTTGAAGCACCACTGACTGGAGACAAGTAACGTCAAAGGTTTTCTAGACACCCTTTTCAAGGCTATCCAGAACGCGTGAAATTTGAAGAACCTGTAGATTTTGAGATCGGACGGATAGATCGTCGTTGATTTGAAATTGGACGGATAGATCGTCGTTGAATTGAAATTGGACGGTTGGATCGTCGTTGAATTGAAATTGGACGAGTGGATCGTCGTTGAATTGAAATTGGACGAATAGATCGTCGTTGATTTGAATTTGGACGAATGGATCGTCGTTGATTTGAAATTGGACGGATAGATCGTCGTTTTGGACGGATAGATCGTCGTTGAATTGAAATTGGACGAGTGGATCGTCGTTGAATTGAAATTGGACGGATAGATCGTCGTTGATTTGAAATTGGACGAGTGGATCGTCGTTGATTTGAATTTGGACGAGTGGATCGTCGTTGATTTGAAATTGGACGGATAGATCGTCGTTGATTTGAATTTGGACGGATAGATCGTCGTTGAATTGAAATTGGACGGATAGATCGTCGTTGATTTGAAATTGGACGGATAGATCGTCGTTGAATTGAAATTGGACGGATAGATCGTCGTTGAATTGAAATTGGACGAGCCTCTGCTTGGGGATGGGCCCAAAACTTCTCAGAATAGTCGGGCTTTCTCTTGGAGGGTAAATTGTGACATGGGCCACGAATTGGGCCTGAGGCCCACACGTTACTGGCGTACGGTGCCTCCGTACTGGCGTACGCCAGAATTTGCCGAGATCCGAGCCCAGATCCGAGCCCAGACCCGGCCCAACTGCTCCATACGACGTATAACTCCTGCAGAAGGCAGGGAAACCGCCATTCTTCAGTTTCGAACTCCCAATATCTTGAGAACTCTTCCAAACCTTCAAGCTTTTCCCAAATCCTTCGTCATTCTCACTAACCCACTCACCCACATTCATCCATGGCAGAATCCGGCAATGGTAGCGGCAGCGGGGGTGTTGGAGAAGGGAGAGATCAAACCAAGGGTGAAATCGAGGCTTTGGGGCCTCGGATCGACAATCAAACGGTAGAGGGGCATGTATCGGGCGTCAGTGCAACAGTTTCAGGCGGCGGTGGTGGCGACAGTAGCCATGCAGCGGAGGTTGGTGACGGCGACGGGCGGCGTACGCCAGGGTCAGAGGGGCGTACGCCAGGTGTTATTGGCACAGGGGGTCCACGGGTTCGTCGTTTGGATGCCCGGAGTGGCGTAGAGGGCGTGGTGATCACGGGCCTTGGCTCGGTTGGGGCCGGCAGTACCGGCGGCGGCGGCAGTGGTGATGTCGGTGATGATGGTGGAGATGGTGGTCGACCGGGGACTCCACCGAGGGATCCGGCAAGGGGCAAAGCGCCTGTGGCTGAGGAGGGTGCGTCCGGAGAGGTACCCAGGGAGGAGGTGGAGTTTAGGCCAGCAGCGGGCTCTTCGGCACATGTCCCCATCACTCGGGGCGATTTTGCAGAGTTCGTGTCCGAGGAGGAACTCGGACGGTTGCTCCGGGAGAACCCGGGAGTGGTGGCTGCAGTGTTGGCTGCGCGGGAGGACCGGGCCCGGCAGGTTGAGCGGGCGCAGGAGGAGGAGCGCCTGAGAGAGGAAGCTGAGAAGGCCAGGGCCGAAGAGGAGGCCTTTGAGAGCGAGGCCGGGGCTGCAGAGGAGGCGCAGGGGGAGGTGTGGTCTTTTGAGCGGGCGACGACGCTCGCAGAGTCCGCCCGGCTGGCACCCCGTCGTCAGTTTGACGCGGCCACGTATGCCCCGCCCGAGCCACACCTGTTTATACCGTCCGGGGTCGAGAGCCTCGCGCCTTTGAGGGGGAGTTACGACGCCGAGCTGATTCTGAGGGACCCTCAGAGGCACCTGTCAGTGGACTGGGCACAGGTACTTTTTGAACTTGTCTTAACATTTCATGCTTTGTCGCTTTTATGATATGCAATTTGAACTGTGGTAGCTTAGCTCATAATGCATATAGATTGGAACCTCGACTGTAATCTGACTGTGAAAATGGAACCTTGAATAGTATGCCTCGACGTAGAAACTTGACTTGAATGATAGAATACTTGAAGTAGCTGAACGACTTGTAGAATGCCCATGACTTTGAAAAACAGTTAGTGCCAAATTCGAATCGACGTTAAGCGGCCTCGACTTGGTAGGGTGGTCTTTTGAACTAGAACTCGACTAGGTAAATTGCCATGACACGTTGAACGCCCGGATGGCGTGTCCCGTAATTTGTATCGACCATACGGATAAGCTGAACACTTGTGCAATCGACTAAGAGACGTGCCCTGAGAGAAAAGAGGCCCTGTAGCTCGGAACTTGACTGAAAATACCTTTGAACTGACTCGACTGATAACAGAACTGAATGGTATAGTATGAATGCCCTGGCGGCCTTGCTCGACCTTTATGATGCTCATTTCGACTGTAGAGTTACCTTTTGAGATTCTGAATTCGACTAACGGTTTGGATTGCCATTACTGATGAAACTCTTTCTGTCGTCTGTCTTTGTTATGCAGAGGGGAGCAGCCAGCACCCGTGGCCACGGCGGTCCGGCGAGTTCGCTTGAGTTATACAGGAGCTTGCCCGAGCAGGTCAGGGCACTGGTTGACGCAGCAGGATTCCGGCCTTTCATCCTTACCCTGACGCCTGTGAGAAGCGACCATGCTCTGTTGACGGCGCTGGCCGAGAGGTGGTGGGATTCTTCGAACACCTTCCACTTGCCGATTGGAGAGATGACGGTGACTCCGTCAGACTTTGCAGCGCTCACCGGCCTGAGGGTAGGAGGGGAGCCTATTCCGTTCGACTCGGAGATGTACAGGGATCCTGAGGCTCTGACATGGTTTTTGGGGCAGGCGCCGGCAGGTGAGGCGGAGACTGTCCACTACGACCAGTTCAAGCGATACTTGCATGGGAGGGAGCCTGAGTCGGACTTGGAGGCGGAGCAGATGGCGAGAGCCTACTTGCTGTATTTGTTCGGGGCTACACTGTACCCGAACAAGCGATCCACGGTGCACCTGTCCTACTTGCCGGCCCTTTATGACTTGAGTATGGCCTCAAGGTTTGACTGGGGAGGAGCAGCGCTGGGTACCTGCTATGGCTTCATGGGGGCCTTTTCGCGGGGAAAGAAAGCGGCTGCCGGCTATTGGAGGGTGTGGGAGGTAAGAAACACAGCCTGTTATTTACTTACCGCTTTTCCACTTATTGCACTTGCACTTTGATTTGCATATGAACTGTATCCTGACGCTCTGATTGTTTGACCATTTGCAGCTATGGGCCTACGAGGTGCTGAAGATGTACCCTCCGGAGAACAAGTGCCCGAACCCGAGGATGCTCCCCCGTGCCATGATTTGGGGTCCTATGTACAGCGGGAAGAAGAAGTCAAGAGGGAGCCTCCTAGCTTTCCGGACCTACCTCGACGAGCTGTCTGGCACTCAGGTATGCAACATGTTTGAATTTGATCATTCTGCCCGTAGAATTGCTTTAATGCTGTCGCTGATGCTTCACAAACTGTCTCATTGCCTTGCAGGTGGATTGGAACCCCTGGAGCAGCGCTGAGCCTGAGCCTGAGTACCTGGCGGAGAGCAGGGTGGTGACTGCGAGCCGGGTGCTGTTGGAGTCGGCCTTCGGGTGGCGGTGGTACCTGGGTGACCGGGTGACACGGCAGTCACTAGGTGCTCTTGACTTTCAGGTGCCCGGGCCGCTGCCTCCTCATGCCTCCCATACGGACAAGTACACCCTGGCTGAGCTGAGGCGCTTCACTGTTCCGACCGGGCTGGCTGCCTTTCTGAGGCCTGAGCGTGACTACGCCGTCTACCGGAGGCAGCACTTGGCGAGGCCGCTGGGCGTGTTGGAGCATGTCGCCGTGCAGAGTGAGGCGCTCGAGGCTGGCGAGGAGAGGCGGAGCCGAGAGAGCAGGGCAGGCCACCGGAGAGAGAAGAGCGACCATGCCACAGCGACCGGGCTGCCTCGGCTTTCTTGGACCCTAGCAGTGCGGGACGCCCAAGGAGAGGAGGCCATTGTTCAGTTCGAGCCTGCTAGGACGGACCCGGCAGAGATAGTAGGACCGGTAAGACATCCCTTATCCCTTTTTCAGTTTCTGTACTTTACTTTCAGCATGTATACTTGGCATTTGATTCTGATTTTGCCCGATAATTGAATTGCAGGCCCCGATGGAATGGGTGCGGGAGGCAGCTCGGCTGATAAAGGCCATGGAGAAAGAGTTCCACAGGATAGCTGGCGGCGCTTCTTTGCAGCTGCAGTACCCACCTCCAGCTCCGGCTCCTGCCGTGCAGCCTCAGGTATAACTCTTCGTTTCGCTTTTGAATACAGCCGCTTTTGAACTTTCCTGCACTTTTCATTTCAATATATACAATATGTACAATGTATGCTAAATGACTTGAATGACCATGCAGGGACATGCTAGGGCGGCTCCTAGGAGGAAGAGCGTGCGGCCTCCTCCAGCAAAGAAGGCAGCTTCAAGCTCCTCACAGCCGGCAGCCCGGGTGGAACAGGCAGCACAGACCGCTCCGGCCAGCGAGGGGCTCCAGTTCCGTCGAGAGCTGAGGAAGAGGCCTGCCGAGAAGAAGCCCGCCGAGGGACCCTCGCAGAAGAAAAGGAGAGAGGAGGAAGAAGCAGAAGAAGAAGAAGAAGAAGAAGAAGAGGAGAGTACGTCCCTCAGCAGCGGCTCCGACTCAGCGAGCGACCCTAGGTTCCGCATTGACCCCCGAGAGATAGAGGATAGCGAGGAGGACGACGATGAGGAGGACCTTTTTGACGACTGAGGGCTATCACCGAGCCTTAGTCCATTTTGCTAGCACTTGATACTTCTGATACTTTGACTCTCTGATACTTTGACACTTGGTATTTTGGATGGGGCCTGCGTGCCTCTTTGACCTTTGGGCGAGTGTGCCCTGTTACATTTAGTTCTGCCCGGGCCGTTGTGCCGCTTGATACTTGATACATTCCCACCGTTACATTTTGGCATAGTAGTATGTAACACACGCAATTTCGGTTTTATCGTTTTGCTTTTGCTTTGATGGGTTTTTGACAAAAGAAAAGGATAAATCCTCCACTAATACCTAATATGCATTGATGAACGGCCTGAATCGACAACAGACACTTACATATGTACAAAAACACATTAGCTCGAAGAAAAGATGGATAGAAACGTCCTAGGATACGACACGTATCCCAGACACGCGGGGGATACGGGCATTTTAGGCGTTAGCAAGCCAAAATCCATCATTTACCCCGGGGAAGGAAACTGACCCTTTTGAAAGGTGACATAGATGCATAACGACTTGTACGAACCATCAAAACCGGTAGAAATGCCCCGGCACAAGGAAAATACCAAGAAAAACTAAAAATGCCATAAAAACGGGCATAAGACGCCAAGAATGACTCGATATGGTCCCGGACTGAAACCGACACCCCCACACAGTCCCATAAGTCCTATGTGACTTGTGTGGCATGACCATACTTGGCAAAAGCCCCTGAAACGAGATTTGACCTCCCGTATCCTCGTTTTTAGCTCGACACGGGCCACCGAGGGCCCAAAATCTTAATCGAGCGCGGCTTTTGGAATCCGATGCTTGGCCATAGTCTTAAATGTCATTTGTGACTTGTAGGAACCAACAAACGGCCAAAACCAGCCCCGGAATTGAAAACGACCACACAAGGGCAGTAGCTGCTGCAAACTGGCTTCTGGTGAAACCTACTGGCGTACGCCAGAAGTTGAGGGCAGTACGCCAGTAGGTGGGGACACGGACACGCCAGTAGATAACTGGCGTACGCCAGGTTCCTGAGTGCCAGATCCACTTGACTGACCACCTGTCCTTTTTCGGGGGCCACTTTGTTTTTACCCCCACACGGCTTGCACACGGTTTCTGGGTTCTCAGGGGGCAGTGTCCTTTGCAGGAACATGATTTGGAGTCTAGCATGAGGCCTTGGATGCCTCATTGGTGGAAAATCTTTCAAAGGGCCAAGGCCTATAAAGCAGGGGCTCTGCAATGGTTCTCCAGGACTGCCTTGCTCCCTCTTTCATCAGTATACTGCAATACTTTCATGGATAACCCCCTCCCAACTTTGCTCAGGCCATGGTTGGCGCAATTTCTAAGTGTCGACTGGCTCAATTTTCAATACCACGGCCTGGCCTCGTTCCGCTTCCTCCGACACGTGCCACTCCGCCCGGCGCTCCTTCGAGCTGCTCTGAGATTCTGGGATCCTGACGTTCATGTCTTCCGTTTCGGTGATGACGAGTTGTGTCCGACGGTCGAGGAATTCCAGGCGTACCTCCGGACCTACTCGTCCTCTACACTCGTTGTCCCGCCCTACCAGGCGAGCATGCCCAAATTGCTGGCCAGCTCGCTCGACATCTCTCGGGGTTTGGCGAGCGCTATCCTTGAAGGCGGCTGTAGGGGGATGAAAAAAATTGATGCTTCGGTTCAACTGGATTGCAACGGCTTATTCGTGCCTCTTCACCGGAACCCTAGCTCGACGTCTGAACCCTAATCTGCAAAATAGACAGGGGATGAGTGCACCTTTGCCTCTCGTGGCAAAGGCCCTCCGATGCCTTTGTTAGTATCACGTACTAAGAACAAAACCCTAATTATCAGTAGGAAAGCAATAATAATGCAGTATATTGCGTACCTTTTTCCTCTAGGTTCACCTCATATTTATAGACTTGTGTATGCTTGCTGCCCAAGCATTCCTATTGCCATAGGATTCCTAACTCGTATAGGAAACCCAGGATATCAAGGATTCTCGTTTCCTTTATCAGTTGATTGGAAAAGAGTCCTTTTAGGATTCTTTTCCTTTACTGGCCAAACATCCCATTCTCATTAGGTATCGTTCTCAGATCCTTTATTCACGGGATCTTATTCCTTAATCAGAATACCAACATTCTGGATTCTTCCAGAATGTTCCCCATGTTACAACAATTAATTTGGGGCTCTTTTCCTGTTTGGCAATCTCGTTGCCGAACAGGCTGCCTGGACCAATGACTTCACGTGTAATTTGGTCCAAGCGTAATGAGAATGTCTCTATCTGCCGAACAGCTTAGTTTCACATCATTGACTTCACTTGTCATTTGCTTTTCTCTTAGCCGAACAGACTCTATAGGTCAACGACTTCCCATATCACTGATACGTGTCCCTGTTAACCATACTGCCCGGCGATAAGTACCGTTGTATCACCACATGCTCCCAAACGTCACGTGTTCGGCAACTAAATGCATCTGCTCGGGAATACCTCCCTACAATTGCTCCCCAGCTTCATGTATTTACCACTGTTCGGGGGCAATATATGATGCTTAGAAACAGAATTTTTACTACGACCAGACTCTTCTGATCCCATGCAGCCATAATTTCAATATCTCATTGATGTCTTTTGGCGCCTCCGTCATTATACCATCTCGAGGTAATGACTCCACGTGGCGCTTATCGTACGCTTTTCATTTAATGTGATCTGACATTCTTTCCAAACGACGTCAATACGCCGTTAGTCGAAACCTTCTATCCCGTTACTTTTCCTGTAACGGAGTAAGAGGAGACGCTTCGTCTCCGTTTCTTTCCTTTAAACCCCAAAAAGGGTTCATTTTGGGTTTTTACCCAAAACATTCGAACTTCCTTCAAACTTTCCCTCTAAGCGTTTCTGCCATCGCCGCCTTCTGCAAATTCAATTGCGTTTCAGGAAATCATCACGGTCCCTTTGTAAGATTCTCGTTCTAACTCCATTTTCTCTGTTTAGATTTTTAATCCGAGATCTTCATTCTCGATTTCGTGAATAGTTTTCTAGGGTTTCAGTCGCTCCCTTTTTCAGTTTTTCTTCGTTCCTGAATATACCCATGGCTGACGATGGTGAGAATCCCCTAAGACCCGGCAAATTTAGGAAACTATGTGAAACCCCTTCTGCCATGGCGGCATTTAGGAGGGAGTATAACGTTCCAGAGAACGTTGGTCTCGAACTCGCCCCCCTGGGCGCAGATAGAGACGGAGGTTCCTGGGATCGAATGTGTATTCCCATTGTTGCTATCGTCGAAGGCGGAGTTCGATTTCCCCTTCATCCATTACTTCGCCAGATCCTAAACTGGTATCGTCTCACCCCCATGCAAGTATCAACAAACGTCTTTAGGTTGATAATGGGAG
The DNA here is from genome assembly GCA_019656835.1 of Rhododendron ovatum. NCBI lineage: Eukaryota > Viridiplantae > Streptophyta > Magnoliopsida > Ericales > Ericaceae > Rhododendron > Rhododendron ovatum. The sequence goes on along the minus strand of CM033797.1, from coordinate 21,422,061 downwards.
TAATAGCTTTGAATAGGATTCTGGGGACCCAGTTAGGAATTTGGGATATTCAGTGGTGGTACAGCATTGTACTGAACCCTGATTACAACACCTACTATTTCAAAGTAAGAAGGGCAGAAAAGCGCCTCGTGCTCAACCTGCCAGATTCTGCTCGGGACCATGAGGTTGATTTTCTCTATGTCACTGGAGCTTTCGAACCTCTAGGAGAGGATGGTCAAGTGGTGGGGCTCCACTGCCCCCACATATGGGGATACCCACGTAATACTCCTCATTTTCCTAATTCTGAAAGTTTCTGCTTACTGCTTTCTCGTAGCATTTCCTTATGTCTTATTTATTTTAACATTTTTGGATGCAGCTGATAACGCTAACCACCGTCCCAGACGTACACCAAGCAATATCCGAACAGAGGATATCAACAAAGTACTTAAATATACAGGAGTGCCGGGTACCCGAACAGCTGGTCGGGGTCGGGACGCTGACGTGCTGCTGGGGTACGAACCTTCATACAGAGGAGTCATTGATAGAAGACTAGCTCATCCCAGCACCAGTGCTGCTTCTACCTCCACTGCTCCCCAACCACGAAACACAAGGCTACAAGCTGGTGTCACTGTTGCCGGTCAGTCAGACGAGATTGCTATCCCTGACGGTGTACCTCAAACACGTGTGGTACTCAGAAGGTCTAGGCGTAGGCAAGTCATTACCGAACAACAACCTGTTCTTCACCCAATCACCAGTCAGTCATCCTCATCCGGATATTCTCGATCTCCTCCGACTCCAGGTACAATGACACACCAACCCATCAACCTTAGCTCTTTACTTACTGTCTCCTCACGGGGACGAGGTGCTACCAATAGGGTAGCATCAACTGGCGTCCGTCCCCCGCGTTCACGTCGCAATAGGGGGGGATCTGCACGGTCATCTTCTTCTCCTCGGGAAGTTGATACTGCTACAGAAGCCACCGACTTCCATCGAGACAAACGTCCAAGAGTTGACAGTCAAGACGGTACTGCTCCTGGAGCAGTTACCGAAACTCATCATCCCATCTCTCCAACCACTGAAGTCCTTCCTCAGACTTGGACGCCTCCCTTCACTAGGGGAGATCGTCCCGTTCACGTCGGGGACAGTGCTGGTTCATCTGAGACCGCACTTGCATTAGCTCAAGGATTGCTCCTCCCAGTGGATGTGCAAAAGGAAAATGCATCCACTCCTGATCGGCTGGTTTCTACTGGACTTGTCAACGGCATCAAGGTATTTGTTAATTGCTTTGTCTTTATAAGGTCTTCTATGTATATATCGTATACCATTTAAACTTGTGTTGCCATACTCGTTTCTAACTCGTTGATATTTTGCCAGTTTATTCAAAAAATGGTAACTTTAGGTAAAAAGTACCAAGAAGCAGATGCTGAAAGGATAAGGCTGATGAATGACAACACCAGACTGCTCCGAACAGTTACCAGACTGGAGAGAGAAAGAGACAAAGCTAAATCTGACTTCAACCAAACTAAGGAAAAACTCAAAGTTGCCGAAGAGAGCCTCAATCAGGCTTTATCAGAGATTGATTCTGCCAAAAAAGCTGCATATGAGGATGGGTACCAGAAAGGATTTGACACCACAACTGCGAACTATGTTCAACAGATTCCTGCTCTTCAAGATCAAATTTGGATTGCTTGCTGGGAAACCTGTTTAACAAAGGTTGGCGTTGCTGAGGACTCTCCATTGTGGACTGATAATGAACTACCGAGCAGCCGGTCTGCAGCTTCCCAACAGCAAGATGTTCCTCTGGAAGATGATGTTGAGCAGCAGATCGAAGATTTTACTGGAGCAGAAGAAGACATCCCATCTGGTTCCCAGGCTGTCCTGTCCCCAGCTCAAGATGCAGTCAATGAACCCATAGTGTTGGAGGAGAATCCAGTAGATGGTGAGGCAAATCCCCAAGTTAATACTGATGTTCCGGAAGTCCAGAATGTGGACTGACTGTTGGTAAGTTTGTCTGAACTCTTTTGTTTTTGACGTTGGTTGCTGGTCCTGCGTGACCATAAGCATTTGGCCCTGTGTGGCTCCCAAACTTTTAATACTTTGTCTCAAACAGGTATTCGGCCCCCTGTGGCATTTGCTCGGCTCTATTGTGTTTATTGCATCTGTTCGGATGCAATGTTTTTATCTCAAGTATTTCGTACTATTGATTGTCTTATGCAAATTTCACATATTTTTAAGAACCAGAACAAACATACAATTTGTTCCTTAAGTCTCACGTACTTAAGAACTGATATTTATAAGTTTCACGTACTTCGAACATATACTCGTTTATGTTTGTAAGCCAAGCCAATTGCTGTTTTTACAATTCTTTCAAGTGTTTGTCATACAGGCACTTGATCATAAAGGATTTCCTCAAGTTTCACATACTTAGGAACATAAGTGTCACGTACTTATAAGTATCTCGTTCTTTTAAACGTCCATACAAGCATTCCATACTTGCATTCTGTAATAATATACAAGTATTTTCAAACTTGCAACACTTTTAAGTTTCACGTACTTTAAAAAGTTTGATAAGCACACAAGTGTTTCATACTTGTGTTCAAGTGTATACAAGTGTTTCGTACTTGTATTTTTAAGTTTCACGTACTTTAAAAAGTTTGATAAGCACACAAGTGTTTCATACTTGTGTTCAAGTGTATACAAGTGTTTCGTACTTGTATTTATTAAGTTTCTCATACTCAAAAGGTATATCCTGCTCCCCAATACGAATAAGAGGAACTGAACTCGTAGGTCGTATTTAATTATCACAACAGTTTATTCGAAAGAAGTGATTTTATTCATGAACCGTAAAAACGTAAGAGGGCGTTTATTCGTACCCCATGAATAAAAAATAAAAACTAGAATCAGAGGAATTATATTCGTAATTCCTACACAATCACATAGTGCAAATCTAAACAAAAAACTTTCGTAAATTATGAACATTCCAAGGTCTTGGAATTGGATCACCATCCAGATCTGCCAATCTATAGGCCCCTATGCCCACAACCTCAGTTACTCTATACGGGCCTTCCCAGTTGGCCCCCAGCTTGCCTTCGTTTGCCACTTTGGTGTTGCCGAGCACTTTTCGTAGCACAAGGTCCCCAACACCAAATTCTCTAGGATGAACATTTTTGTTGTAGCTTTTCATCAGCTGTTCTTGGTAAGAAGCAAGATGTACCAAGGCCTTTTCTCTCTTCTCCTCGGCAAGATCAAGCTCGATTTCAAGGGCCCTGTCATTGCCTCCACTTTCAACCAAAGCTGTTCTGTTGGTCGGCAGACCCACTTCCAGAGGTATGACTGCCTCTGTTCCAAATGCCAATGAATAGGGGGTCTCTCCCGTAGACCTCCTAGGCGTTGTTCGGTGAGCCCATAAAACTAATGGCAACTCATCAGGCCATTTTCCTTTGGCTTTGTCAAGCCGTTTCTTGATCCCATCGAGGATAGTTTTGTTAGAAGCCTCTGCTTGCCCATTACTCTGAGGGTAGGCTGGGGTGGAATAAAAATTTCGTATTCCATATTGAGCACAAAAAGTCTTGAATTTCTTCTGAAATTGGGATCCATTGTCTGTAATCAATGAATAAGGGACTCCAAAACGAGTGATGATGCTTTTCCACACGAACCTTTCTATCATAGGTTCAGTGATTTTGGCCAATGGTTCTGCCTCAATCCACTTCGTAAAATAATCAGTTGCTACAAGCAGGAATTTTCGATTCCCAGTTGCTTTGTGCAATGGACCCACGATATCCATTCCCCATTGGGCAAAAGGCCAGGGACTCGTCAAAGGCACCAAATCCTCGGCAGGTGTTCGAATCATTGGTGAGAATTTCTGACACTTCTCACAAATCTTTACATAAACCTTTGCATCTTCTTGCATGTGTGGCCACCAGTAGCCTTGACTAATTGCTCGGTGAGCAATGGATCTCCCTCCAGCATGGCTCCCACATGTTCCCTCGTGGATCTCATGAAGGAACTTCTGTACCATCTCAGGATGTACGCATAGCAAATAAGGACCTGTAAAGGATTTCTTGTACAACTTACCCTCTGGGGACAGCCAAAACCTAGCAGATTTGACTCTTATCTTGTGTGCCTCCTTTTTATCAGAAGGGAGTATCTCATCTCGTAAGAACTCTATTATTGGGTCCATCCAACTTGGTCCTTGGTTCACGTCCAAGACCAAGTCCACATTTCCCCCAATGCTCGGCTCATTTAGGTATTCTACTGCCACCTTTCTTTTAAACTCTGTTGGTACTGCTGCAGCCAACCAGGCTAAAGAATCTGCATGAGCGTTCTGTCCGGAACTTATTTGCTCAATATACACTCTTTCGAAGGTATCAAGCAAGTCTTTGGCTGCTTGCACGTAGGCCACCATCTTTTCATTCCGAGTTTCGTACTCGCCGGACAGCTGATTCACAACAAGCTGGGAATCACAATACACCCTGACCCGTTCTGCTTTAAGGGTCCTTGCACTTCTCAATCCTGCTAAGAGTGCTTCATATTCAGCCACATTATTCGATGCACTAAATCCAAGCCGAACAGAGAGTTCAATTAGAACTCCTTCAGGAGGAAAGAGGACAACTCCAATTCCAGAACCAGTATTGCATGCTGATCCATCAACGAATAGCTTCCATTCTTTGGGATCCTGTTCGGCGACGGGTTGATCCATGAAGGATGATGTTTTAGCAGCCTGTTCCTTTCTCGTAGGAGGCAATGGAGCAACAGTAGGGGAAAACTCAGCTACAAAATCTGCCAACACTTGGCCTTTAATTGCTGTGCGTGGTTGATATTCGAGATCATACTGACTTAATTCCACGGACCACGTCGAGATCCTACCCGAGAAATCTGCCTTTCGAAGCAGTGATTTTAATGGATACTCAGTATAAACCACAACCTTATGGCTTTGGAAGTAGTGTGGCAATTTCCTGGTTGCTGTCCTAAGTGCCAGAACAAGTTTTTCTAATGGCAGATATCTCGTCTCTGCATCCAACAATGTCTTGCTAACATAATAAATGGGGATTTGCTCGATCCCCAAATCCCTCAACAAGACTGCACTAACTGCGTGCTCGGAAACAGCTAAATACAGAATTAAGGACTCACCTGGCTGTGGAGTTGACAACAATGGGGGTTCGGCCAAGTACTTCTTCAGGTCTTGGAAGGCCTGCTCACATTCTGCTCCCCATTCAAATCCCTCCCTCTTTTTCAGTAACTGAAAAAAGGGTCTGCACTTGTCACTTGACCTGCTGATGAATCTGTTTAGTGCTGCCGCCATTCCAGTCAGCCTCTGGACTTCCTTGGTAGTTTTGGGACTTTGTAATTTCTGCAAAGCATCGATTTGCTCGGGATTTGCCTCTATCCCCCTCATGGTTACCAAATGGCCCAGGAACTTTCCTGAACCAACTCCAAACGCACACTTCGAGGCGTTGAGTTTCAACTTGTATTTCCTCAAGATTTCAAAGACTTCTTTTAAATCAGTAATATGTCCTCCATTTTCTCGACTTTTTACCACCATATCGTCAATGTAAACTTCTAAAGTTTTCCCAATGAGATTTTTGAACATGATGGTTGCTAGTCTTTGGTATGTGGCCCCAGCATTCTTCAGCCCAAACGGCATGACACTGTAGCAATATAATCCTTGAGGTGTGATGAAGGAAGTCTTCTCTTGATCAGGTTCAAACATAGCAATCTGATGATATCCTCGATATGCATCGAGAAAACTCATTCGTTCGTAGCCAGAGGTTGCATCAACCAATTGGTCAATCCTGGGCAAAGGAAAACTATCCTTAGGACACGCTTTGTTTAGGTCTGTGAAGTCCACACAGACTCGCCACTTTCCATTCTTCTTCTTCACTACAACAGTGTTGGATAACCATTCGGGGTAATAGACTTCTCGTATTGCTTTGGCTTCCAACAACCGATCGACCTCCTCAATCACTGCATCAACATGCTGCACGGCTGCCCTTCGTTTCTTCTGAATGATCGGCTTGTGCTGTGGGTCGATGTTTAGATGGTGACAGATCACATCTGCATCCACCCCAGGCATTTCATCTGGCACCCATGCAAAAACATCAATATGCTCTTTCAGGAACTTTATCGATTCGGCTTTTTCATCTGCTGGCAGTGATTCCCCAACTAAAAAATATCTTTCAGGATCAGTCTCGTTGATCTGAATCTTCTCCAAGCCCTCAACCACTTTTTCAGCCGGGCTTCTTCCAACATCTTCGATGGTTGGTTGATCTGGTACTTCCAGTGTATGAACATGGTGGACTTTTGGGGCTGTTTTGATGATGGAAATCAAGCATTGTTGCGCCACCTTCTGGTTGCCTTTAAGAACTTCAATCCCATTTGATCCTGGGAATTTCACCATCTGGTGATAAGTCGAGGAGACTGCTCTCATCTTATGCAACCATGTCCTCCCAATAATCGCGTTATAGGAGGAAGGCACATCAACCACTAAAAAGTCCGTTCTCAACACCACTGATCCGGCCCGAACAGGTAATGTCACTTTTCCAAGGGGCCAAACTGCTCCTGCACCGAACCCAATAAGAGGCGTTGTAGACTGTTCTAAGTCTGACTGTGCCAGCCCCATCTTCTTGAATGCATCATAGTACAATACCTCTGTACAGCTCCCCGAGTCCACTAGAATTCTTTCGATGTCGTATTCCCCAACTCGTAGGGTTACGACCAATGCATCATTGTGGGGTATTTGGACCTCCCCCAAATCCTCATCACTGAATGCCATGCTCTCTTTGCATACATCTGTCTCTCGCCCCCTCTTGTTTCCCAACCGCATCACATGCTGATCATGCTTAACTTGCCTTTGGAATAGCCTAACCTCACTTCTCGTGTAAGGTGTGGCCAATCCATGTATCATATGGATGACGCCTTTAGGGTTTTGTTCGTAACCCAACTCCATAGCTTTCCCTTTCTCTTTAGGGTCCTCCTGGATAAATTCCTTAAGATAGCCCCGAGAGACTAAATCATCAAGGTGCCTTTTGTATGTCTCACAATCCTCTGTCATATGGCCCCAATCCTTATGATAACTGCAGTGCTGATTCGTAGCACGTTTTGCATCTTTGTCTCCTCCTAGACTTGGAGGCCATTTGAAATATGGTTGATTCTTTATTCGATAAAGAATCCTGTAGATTGGCTCCTTCCAAACTGTAGTGATAGAAAAGAAGGATTTAGGGTCTGGAGCTTGCTTTTCTTTGTATGACTCCTTCTTATTCTGCCCGTACTCCTTTCTATCTCTGTAAGTCTTGGGTTCTGGCTTCTCCACCTTTTTAGCAGGTGCCTTTGGCTGTTCGGCAATTATTCTGCCGTCCTCACGGAGTATGTCATCCTCCATTCTGGCATGTTGTTCTATCCGTTCCATCAATTTAGCCAGGGTGGCTACCGGATGTTTATTCAATGAACGGCGCAGCTCTCCCCGAACAGGTAAACCAGTTTTGAATGTTGCAATTGCGTACTCCTCACTACAACTTTCAATCTCGTTGAAAGTCTCCCAGTACTTCTTTGCATAATCCCTGATCTGTTCGTTCTCCTCCTGCTTCATGGTGGAAAGACTTTCAAAAGTCTTCGGGGCTTTTCTGCTTGTCAAGAACCGAGCAGTGAATTACTCTGCCAACTGCCTCCATCCTCATATGGATCGTGGGGCCAGTTTATGAAACCAGGACAAAGCCACTTTGCCAAGACTAGAGGGAAACATCTTGCACAAGATGGAATCATCCCCCTCATGCATAAACATGGCCTGTTGATAATGCTGTATGTGAGCCACGGGATCCGTATTTGTCTCGTAAAGTACGAACGCTCCGTGCTTCACTCTGCTCGGCAATCTCGCTTCTTGTAGCCTCTTTGTAAAGGGGGAGGCTGCAATATTACTCAGGGCCTTGCGTGCTGCTTCTCGTGCAGTCATTGTCCCATCCTCTTGTTCCTTCAAATTGTGGGCTGAAGCTTTGACCCAATCAGCATCAGGTCTCTCGTACCTGTCTCGATGATGCTTTCTCGTATCCTCTTCCTCGGGGGTAGAACTTCGGTCTCTGCTTCTCCTTTTTCGTGAAGAAGTCCTTCTCTCTGGTGTTCGGCTTCTACTTCTTCTTCCCCTTTTTCGTGGAGAAGCCTTATGACGCCCTATAACAGGACTTCTACTCCCCCTTCTGCGTGAATGAGTTTGTTCATGAATCACCAGAGCCCGTCCATCCCTTTGGGAATTCCTTCGTGAGAGTCCAGAATCTTCAGGGTGCTCTCGTATCCTCTGCAGCTCCCGTATCTCATACTCTCGTTTTTTAATTAAACGAGCGTACTCCTCGATTTCTCTTCTTTTCTTATCAAGGACGTCATCATCGTTATGAATACTCTTTGAACGAGTAACAGACTCTTCTACTCGATGAGACTTACTCCTTCTCGTGGAGCCAGTAGCAGTCTTGTCTCCTTTTTCTTTAGAGTTTTCTCTATCATGTCTACCAATGGGCTTTCTCGGAGCACCTGGTGGAGATTTATCTCTTCCTCCACCTAACTGGTCCTTTGGACTAAACGGTGTGACTGGATTTTCTTCCGTCATGATTACTTTCTTCAAAAAATTGGTTCGTTTCCCACAGGCGGCGCCAATTGTAGGGGGATGAAAAAAATTGATGCTTCGGTTCAACTGGATTGCAACGGCTTATTCGTGCCTCTTCACCGGAACCCTAGCTCGACGTCTGAACCCTAATCTGCAAAATAGACAGGGGATGAGTGCACCTTTGCCTCTCGTGGCAAAGGCCCTCCGATGCCTTTGTTAGTATCACGTACTAAGAACAAAACCCTAATTATCAGTAGGAAAGCAATAATAATGCAGTATATTGCGTACCTTTTTCCTCTAGGTTCACCTCATATTTATAGACTTGTGTATGCTTGCTGCCCAAGCATTCCTATTGCCATAGGATTCCTAACTCGTATAGGAAACCCAGGATATCAAGGATTCTCGTTTCCTTTATCAGTTTATTGGAAAAGAGTCCTTTTAGGATTCTTTTCCTTTACTGGCCGAACATCCCATTCTCATTAGGTATCGTTCTCAGATCCTTTATTCACGGGATCTTATTCCTTAATCAGAATACCAACATTCTGGATTCTTCCAGAATGTTCCCCATGTTACAACAATTAATTTGGGGCTCTTTCCCTGTTTGGCAATCTCGTTGCCGAACAGGCTGCCTGGACCAATGACTTCACGTGTAATTTGGTCCAAGCGTAATGAGAATGTCTCTATCTGCCGAACAGCTTAGTTTCACATCATTGACTTCACTTGTCATTTGCTTTTCTCTTAGCCGAACAGACTCTATAGGTCAACGACTTCCCATATCACTGATACGTGTCCCTGTTAACCATACTGCCCGGCGATAAGTACCGTTGTATCACCACATGCTCCCAAACGTCACGTGTTCGGCAACTAAATGCATCTGCTCGGGAATACCTCCCTACAGCGGCCAACTGAACGTCATGCGCCTGATTGAAATGTATAGTCCGGATGGTGACCTGGACAACAATGAAGTGCAAGCGCGTCGCCGTTTTGCCTTGGTAATCTGCCTGCTTGCCGCTTTCCTGCTCGTGCCGGCTCATGGGCAGGTTAGCCCGTCACTTGTGAGCGTTGCTGCCCAGATGGGGGCCCAGAGAAATGTGATCCCTTTGGCTTTGGCGGAGACACTCTTGGGCTTGAACTTGGTGTATACGGGCCGGTCGGCCGTTTTCAGCGGCAGCCCGCTTTTGCTTCAGGTACTCACTCAGCTCACCTTTTTCTGGCTATTCGCACGTTCTCATTTTACCTCGACTCTCGGCTTAGGCTGTTTCCTAGCTCCTTACTTGTCTTTTCCCTCAGGCTTTATCTGGTTTCTTACTTGTCTTTTCACTCATGCAGTTGTGGCTGTCAGACAAGCTGAATCTCTTGCACCCTCCGGTAGCGGGTTGGAATCTCTTTCCGAAGAGGATCCATCAAAGGGAGATGCGGTACCCGGACATGGACATAGAAGGCTGGTATGAGTTCATGCAGCAAATGCAGCCTGATGAGATTGCTTGGAGGTGCCCCTGGCTGGACCTGCCGGATATGGCTGTTTCCTCCGATGGATTTGACAGGATGGTGATTGCTGGGCTGTCGAGTTTCACTTTCTACATTCCCGGCCGCATCCTTCGACAGCTGGGTGCCTCTCAAGAAAATCACCGTGTCAGCATTGGGGATTTCCGTGTCCCGAATTTCAACGCTCAAACGCTCAACGGTTATCAGAGGCGCTGGGGCCTTAGAGCCCTTCAGGCTGAGATGCCAGAGTTTACCACAGGGTTAAGGGGTCGCTACAGACAGTGGCTGAGAGCAGACGTGAATGCAAGAGAAAATATTAACTGACTCCGGGCCAATTTGCTATGCTTAGAATAAACTGCGAGCCGTTAGGCTTCTCAAGCATTTTGTTCTGTTTTTCATGCTTCAACTGTTTTTAAGGCTTTTATGCTCAGCTTATGTATTAGAAGTAGTAATTTGCAATAAAGTTGAAAGACGATGGGTTTCCCCCTTCTGATTCACTTCACCGCATCCTGACTTGTGCTCGACTTTCCCAAACTGTGACATGTGCCCAGAATGCCAAACCTGGATCGAACTTTTGACAGAATGTGACCGAATCTCGAGGTGAGATTGCCTACGTATCCCTTTTCAAGGAATCAGGTCAGAACGTAGTTCAGGCTAAGGTTCGCTCGTGTGTTTTACCTCTCCTTTTACGCTCTAACTTTTGCCTAGCGCCGCCTTTTCAGGTTTTCGGCCTAGCGAGCTTTCGACTTGTGCCTATTTATTTTTGCCTAGAACCGCCCCCTTGGGTTTTCGGTCTAGCAGGCTGCTCTAACTTTTGCTTGGAATCGCCCACCCTTGTGGTTTTCGACCCAACGAGCATCTCTCAGGGATAGTAACGCTTGAGTTGATCCAGGTTGACCAGTGTGCTGAATTCGTTGCCGTCGAGGTCAATAAGCTTAGCAGCGCCCCCGGACAGGATGGTCTTGATGATGTAAGGCCCGGATCGCTTCGGCCTGAATTTCCCGCGAGGATCAAACACTGGAGCCCGGATCTCCTTTGTAACCATGTCTCCTTCGACTAAGCCCCTGGACTTCACTTTCTTGTTGAACGCCCGGGCAATCGACGCTGGTACCCCTGAACATGGTACAACGCTCGGAGCCGTCTTTCATCAAACAACATTAGCTCGACAAACCTTCCACTCAGCCACTCGGACTCTTCGAGACCGCTTTCGACCATGATTCTCGGTGACGGTACCTCAAGCTCGATGGGAAGTACTGCCTCCATCTCGTAGACTAGGGAGAAAGGAGTCGGCCCCGTTGAAGTGCGGATCGACGTTCGGTACCCCCAAAGGGCGAGAGGCAGCTGCTCGTGCCAATCCCTTGCAGACTCGGCAGTTTTCTTGATGATCATCTCGACATTCTTGTTCATAGCTTCGACCGCTCCATTCGTTTGCGGGCGATAGGTCGTTGAATGATGGATCTCGATACCGAATTCCTCGAAGAGCTCCAGAACCCTTCCTTTGAAATGACTTCCATTATCTGACACAAATGCCTGAGGAACCCCGTACCAGTAGATGATATTCTTTCGAATGAACTGAGCAACCTGGACCGTTGTCAGTGTCTTGTAAGATTCGGCTTCGACCCACTTAGTGAAGTAGTCTATCGCCACCAGTATGAACTTGTGACCATTCGAAGCAGACGGCCTGATCATTCCAATAACATCGATGCCCCAAACAGAGAAAGGCCATGGCGAGGTCATGCCATACAATTTAGATGGAGGGACATGCTGTAGGTTCGCATGGATTTGACACTTGTAGCAGCGCCGCACGTAGTCGATGCATTGTGATTCCATTGTAGACCAGAAGTAACCCTGTCTGAGGATCTTTCTAGCAAGCATGACGCCGCTCATGTGAGGCCCACAAACTCCTTCGTGAATCTCCTCCATTATTCTCGTTGCTTCGACGCCGCTGACACAGAGCTTGTGCATCCCGCAGTGAGACCTTCGATACAGCTTCCCCCCGCAGATGATGTATTGAGAAGCTAACCTTTGCAAAGCAATCCGATCCTTCTTCGTGGCCTCGGTAGGAAATTCCCCGCGCTCCACAAAGTTCCAAATGTCATGGTACCATGGTAGGCCATCATCGACATCATCAATGGCGTTGATATACTCATAAGCAGGCAAGTCCCTCTGTTCAATCACAATCGGCCGCATTTTGATGCCTATTGGAAGTTCGATCATTGAAGCCAAAGTCGCCAAAGCATCGGCGAACTGATTCTTCAAGCATGGAACATGGGTGAAAGTCACCTTATTGAAGCGAGGAATCAGTTCTTCCAAATCTTGGTGATAAGGCTTCAGCTTTTCCTCACGAACCTTCCAATCTCCATTGGCCTGGGAAACCACCAAGTTCGAATCCCCAATTACTTCTAACTTCTCAACGCCTAAGGCAATAGCAGCTTCCATTCCGACGATGCAGGCTTCGTACTCAGCTTGATTGTTGGTGACATCGAAATTCAGCTTGAAAGCGAGCGGAATGTGAGCGCCGGCGGGCGTGATTAGCAACACTCCGATCCCAAATCCCTTCTGGTTAGCAGCCCCATCAAAATAGAGCGTCCATACTTCCTCGACCACTGTTAGAACCTCCTCGTCGGGGAAAGTGAAATCCACATCTTCCGGGCCGTCGATCGGGTGATCGGCCAGAAATTCGGCCACAGCTCGTCCCTTTACAGACTTCCTCGTGACATGTTGGAGTTCGAACTCAGCCAGCAGAAGCAACCAACGTGCTAGCTTATGGGTGAGCGCAGGCTTCTCGAATAGGTACTTGATAGGATCCATTCGAGAAATCAGTCTCACCGAATAGGCTAGCATGTAGTGTCTAAGCTTTCTAGTAGCCCAAACTAGCGCCCAACACGTCTTTTCGAGGGGAGTATAACGCTCCTCAGACCCCACCATCTTCTTGCTCAGATAGTAAACAGCTTTCTCGACCCCATTGCTTCCTTCCTGTGCTAGCAAGCATCCCATGGCTGTTGAAGAAACGGACAGATAGAGAATCAAAGGTCGACCCGGCGTAGGCGGCATCAGTACCGGCGGGTTCTGCAAGTACCCCTGAATAGACTCGAAGGCGGCTTGGCATTTATCTGTCCATTCGAACGGGACCCCCTTTTTGAGTAGACGGAACAACGGTTCGCAGGTGAGAGTTAGCTTGGCGATGAACCTGCTGATAAACTGGACCTTTCCTAGAAAACTTCGCACGCCCTTTTCAGACTTTGGCGGCTCCATCTCGAGGATTGCTTTGATTTTGGAAGGATCCACTTCGATTCCCCTTGCGGTGATCAGAAATCCCAACATTTTGCCTGACGTGACCCCAAATGTGCACTTTTGCGGATTCAGGCGTACATTCTACTTGCGAAGCCTTTCAAGAAATTGCCTGAGTGAAGGGAGATAGTCCTTTTCCTCTTTTGCCTTTACAATCATGTCATCGACGTAGATCTCAATAGTTTTGTGGATGAAATCATGAAACAAGGTCGTTTGAGCCCGTTGAAAAGTGCATCCGGCATTCTTCAACCCAAACGGCATCTTCACGTAGCAGTAAGTACCCCATTCCGTGACGAACGTCGTTTTCTCTTGGTCCTCGGGTGCCACAGAGATCTGGTTGTATCCGAAAAATCCGTCGACAAAAGAGAGCAAGGCATGCCCCGCCGTGTTATCCACAAGCACGTCAATGTGTGGCAAGGGAAAACTGTCTTTGGGGCTTGCTTTGTTTAAGTCCCTAAAGTCGACGCAAACTCGGATCTTTCCATCTTTCTTGGGAACGGGCACGATGTTGGCCACCCATTTGGGATATTCTGCAACCCTGATGAATCCTGCGTCAATCTGCTTTGTAACCTCCTCCTTGATCTTCTGAACCCAATCCGGCCTCATCCTGCGGAGCTTCTGTTTGACAGGGACAGCCCCGGGCTCCAACGGGATTCGGTGCTGTACTATTTCAGGATCGATGCCGGGCATATATCTGTGAGACCATGCAAAAACCTCGGGAAACTCTTTGAGAAGCTCAATGGTCCCAGCGTGATTTTCCGGGGACAGGTTTGTGCCGATTTGCATCATACGGGGGTCATCCTCGTCTTTCAAATTTACAGAAATTACTTCTACTTTTAGAGGCTGAGCACGCCTTTCGTCTTCCTTTTCGATGAGGGAACGCAACTCAGCCGGGATGTCCCCGTCGAAGTTTGTTCCTTCATCGTCAGGGTCGACACAGTTTATATAGAAGCTAGCAAAGTAATCAGAAGTAGGATCATGCATTTCATAAAACCCAACAGGGTTGCCAAGTACAACAGACTCGAACTCGAAGTAAAAGCTACGACGTGGAGGGCCGAGAGGCACAAACTCCGACTCTGAGCTAGATTTAGACTCGACAGACTCTGTGTCAGATTCAGACTCGTCGTCAATGCATGTTAGGCGCGGAGTGAAAATGCAGTTATTAATACCTCCCTGCGCCTTGACTATGAGAGAGGTGAGATCCTCGGGAGCATTTGATGAGTCAGACCCAAGCATCAGCACTTCAGCTTCCTCGCCCTTGCCAACCAAACCTACTTGGGAGAACAGCATCTCCAAACCCCCTTGATCAAAAGTCTTGAGCCAGTCAAACTCTTCCTTGGCCTGACCCAACTGTTTCTCGAACTCCTGTCGAGCAAGCTTCTCTTCAGCTGTTTCTTCTTCACCGTTGGACCAGGTGTTCGCGGCAAAGATCTCGAATCCCGGCAGCCAGGTAGCAGTCTCCGGATCCCAAAATGGCTCTATCTGTCCCGAATAAGCAGAGCCTCCTCCTTCTCGCACAAAGTAGCTATCGGGGTTACCAAAAAGGGTTCGAGGCTTTCCCGTGTCTTTCCTCTTTTTGGCATCTTTGGCCGGCGGAGTGTAACCCAGGCCAAAGCGGCCTTCGGTGGAAGGAAAGACAGGGAATTCAGCAATCCCTTGTTGGTTGATCCCGAGTCCTAAGCCAGGCATGAATGACATTTTCCTCATCATTTCGAGGACGGTTGAGCTTATGGTGAAATCGTCATCCATGGCAATGGCGAGGACTGAGCCAGATGTGTCGAAAGAGAAACCTCCAAAGTCTGAATCTTCTTCCCCGTGCATGATGCCCAAGACAGGCGTCCCATCATCTGTGAGCGGGCGGATTCCAGAATCCCCGCAGATTGTCAAGGTACCGGTAGGTAGCCCTAGCATGACCTTTTGATGAAGAGTTGAAGGCACCGCCATAATGTCGGCCCTATGAAGCCACGGCCTGCCCAGCAGCAGGTTAAAGGTAGCAGGAACATCGACCACATGAAATTCAACGTCCATCTCAAAGCCCTCAGCGTCAAGCTTCAGCATTAAAGTTCCCTCTACTGTACGGCGAGTGCTGTCGTATGCCTTGACAGCCAGATTGGAAGGTGTTAGGTCACTCTTGGCGAGCCCCAAGCGATAGGCAACCCTCATCGGGCAGACATTGATAGCAGAGCCATTGTCGATTAGCACGGTTGGCACCCAATGTCCTCGGCATTTGACGGTGATGTGGAGCGGGAGGTTGTGAGCAGTTCCCTCGACAGGCAGATCCTTCTCGGTGAACGTGACAGAGTGTTTAGAGAGGAGTGGAAGCACCAAGGCAATCATGGCCTCGGGGGTGATGTCAATCGGTACTGTAAGCCGGGCTAAGGCAGAGGACAGCTTCTCACGGTGCTCCTTTGATGACGAAATCAGACCCCAAATAGACACAGCAGCCGGAATCCTTTCAAGCTGCTTCAAAATGGCGTCTTCTTCGGGAACTCCATTCGGAAAAAGCGGGTCGGCCCTTTGAGCAGCGGGAGCGGTGGTTTTCTGAGCGGGCGGATTGGACGAGCTTCCAGCCTGCAGATTGGCTGGCTGAAACACTCGGCCGCTTCTAGTGACATTGGCCACATCCCACCAAGATGATGAGTCAAGGGAATCCCACAGGTCGGCGGGCACTTCCTCTAGCTTGCGCTTCCCTTTGTCGGTTGCTGCCACCGTTGCAGATGAGTCCGTCCCCAGAGCCTTGTCCCAGTCCAAGTCTTCCATTACTAATCCTTCCCAGAAAGTTGGATCCTGTGCAGCCTCTTCTTCAAAGGGTGCCCCCGGATTAGTGACAAACGGAACATCCCAAAATCCTCCATCGACCAAAGCAGTGTTGACGGTCCACACCTCATTCCCCATGTCCAAGTCGACTATGTTATCCACATCCCAAATGTCCGCGGGCGGCGGAGTCTTAACGGTTTCCCTTGCGTCCCAAAGGTCGGCGGGAGGTGCATCCAAGACCATGATAGAGCAATCATCTCCGGGGGTCGAAACAAAAGGACGAGACTGTTTGGCAGAAATGATGTCCTGCGTAGGGTCGAACTCATGTGCGCAGCGGCCGATCGCGCCGTCGATCGAAACCACCAATGGTTGCATGGCGCCAAGCGGGCGGCGGATATTGGGCACAAGCTCCCCTTCTTGAAAGTGGACCCAATACTCTTCACCGACGTCTTCTTGGTCCATATCAGCTTTGAGGTCTTGGCCAATTTGCCATCCATCGGGCTGCGGATCCCACACATATTCCTCGACTTCTTGTTCGACTTGGTTCAGCTCGGGCTGGTAAAAGAGTGCGAACAAAGAGAGTCCGTCCAAAGGGTCGGCCTGCGCCGCATTCCATTCTTCGTCCCATTGAGCTAGCCACATCTGATTGACTTAGGGGTGAGCAGGGAACCCCATGTTGTATTGTTCGATCCAGTCATTGCAAAGCTCCTCCCATTCCTTGGCTTTGTCCTCCATAGCCCAGCCGGCTGCCATCATGTTAATGCTTAGTTCGGGAGGGAAAGGTACGATCGGTTTAGGGTTGTTGGTTGAGGCAATATGGTCGGTAGGGTTGAATATAGTGGAGTTGAGATTTATCTGGTTCACTTGAGGGTTAGGGTCATGCTTAGGCAGGGAATTGGAGATGACGTTGGGTTTGGTAGGTGGAGTTGGAAGAGTGCCATTGTCCACCAAATCTTGTATCGCATGACGGAGGCGATAGCAAGAGTCGGTGTAATGGCCGGGCATTTGGTGATACGCACAGAAAGCGTTGGGGTTATGGCTAGGGGGTGGATTTTGAGGAAGTGGAGTTGGGGCTAAGGGCCTGAGATGCCCGGTTTTGATTAACTTCTCCAACACCGAGGAAAGTGGTGCCTCGAAGTTGGCGAAGTTACGGGGTTGGCTGCGGTTTCGGGGTCTTTGAGGGGTTTGAACTTGGTTTACGTCGACAATGTGGTTAGAGCTTTGGGTTGAGGGGTTGTTTGCAGAGTTGGCATTGGCATAGCTGTTGCCACCGAATAAAGCAGTGCTGTTTCCGGTGTATGCACGGGGTTTGGATTTGGAGGCTGAAGCAGAGGAGGAGACGTCACTCCTGGGCAGAACACCAGTTTGGAGGGCTTCCTCGATAGCCAGCCCGGAGTCGTAGAAGGTTTCAAAGTTCGCCCCTTGAACCAAGACGAGGTTTTTGGCGAAGTCCGGCTGCAGATTACGGGAGATGATACGGATTTGATCCTTCTCGCTTGGGCGATCGGGCATGAGAGCAGCCTTGGCTCTCCATCGCTGGATAAAGTCCGCAAAGGACTCCTTTGCAGTCATCTTAGTGGATTCCAATTCCCGAGTGGTCATTTTGAGCTGGGCATTGTAGCTGTACTGAGCATTGAAAGCTGTGCCGATGTCCTCCCATGTCCGTCTCTTGGAGATGTCAAGCGATAAGAACCACTGGAAAGCAGGACCGGCGAGGGTTTGTGGAAATAGCTGAGCCATGGCATCCTCTCCAACGCCATGCAGTTTCATTGCACCATGATAGGCCAACAAGTGAGTTTTCGGATCTCCGGTACCGTCAAACTTTGCAAAGTCAGGCATTTTGAAACGATCGGGGAGCCTAGCGTTCGGGAACGGGCAGAGGCGGTCCATGTCCAGTACTCCTGACCCTTTTCTTTTGGATTTGGCGACAGCTTCCTCCAATTTGGCCATCTTGGCGACCAAGGCTGCCATTTCTGGGTTTGGAGCGGGATTTTCCACTAGCGGTTCCTCTTCGAAACCGGCTCCTTGTTCATGCCTTCCGTCGCCTTCCCCTCCTGCTACAATGGGAAGTCGTTCTTCGATGAGGGTTCGAAGGTTAGCCACAGAGGCGTCGGCCTGGTCGGCCCTTTGCTGCATGATGGCCAGGTTGTGCTGCAGATCGGCCAACAGAGTTGCAAGATTCGGAGGTGGGACATCTGCCATGGTGAGCACTTCTATTTTAACACGCTTTGGAGATGCTGGTGGAGACGGAGAAGACGGAGGAGATTCGCGTGGAGTGGTCGGTGGCGAATCCTCCCGTGACACAGTGCAGGCCAGAGCTTCCGTTGCGGTCGACCGAGAAACACACCCCAAATCAAACCCTCAAACGGACTCGACGGACGGCCCCAAGTAGGTTTGGCTCTTGACTGCGGAATTCTGCTTTGATACCGGCATGACTAGACAGCAAAGCACAATAGCTCAATGATAGCCTGCAGTCATTTTATTTGAAAGAATCGACAGGAATGGAAAATGATCATGCCAACGTCGTCGGTGTCCTCCTAGACTCTAAAACTAGAGGGAGTCTGCCTCACGGCGCTTGGACAATTGCCATAGAATCCTCGGATTGTCTTTTCGACGGTGTATCCTTGATTGAATCGAATGTTACTAAGGGATGCCAAAACAGCCTAAGCCTTTGACTTTCGCCTTTATCGAGGTTTCAAGGTTTTGATTTCGGAACAACTCGGTGTAGATGGCGTGATACCATAACCGGAGTGGCGTGAGCAGCACTGTGCCGGAGCCTGAGCGGTGTAAGTGATTAGCACTTTTAACCTGGGTGGTGTAAGCATCACGACATTCTCTCCGTTGTTCCTAATTTTTCGGTTTGAAACCTCGATCGGGCGCTAGATAAAGATTTAGAAAGTATTGATTTCCCGAAGTCTCATTGATTAAGGACTTGGAAATTTTTGATAACGTGCAACATCGAGATGCACGACTCGTCATCGGTCCAAGGCAATGCCAAACAAGCATAAGACAAACTCGACAAAAGGCACCCTAAAACGCCGCCCTAGCATGCTCCTATGCAACAACAGTCATGAATGTATGCACAAGCGTGCAATATGGAAAGCTGTAACACGTAGACAGTATATGGGGCTAGAAACAAGTAATCCTACCCTGCAGGTTCCTGTCTTAGGTTGAAAGGTTCTAGTGCTTTGTAAGCGCTGTAGAGGCCGGTTTTGGCTAAAGGGGTTCCTCTGACTAGAGCCGCGATATACCTCCCACTGCAATGCGTGGAGCAAAGCAATGGTCGAACGGTAGTACGACTCATCATCGTCCAAGGTTGTTGGGCGTTCGAGGACCCCGGGCTCCAATAAATTGTGCCGGTTACCCAAAACACCTCAACGGGGCTGACCAAACACCGAATGCGAACGGAGAAACGCCGAAAAATGGTTTGACAAGAGAGAAATGCAACGGTTTTGAAACAAAATGCCTTTTTGAAGCTTGGCCCACTTTTTGTTAATTAATACTTGGCAAGAATTGCACAAACGAACAAAGGTAAAAGCCCCAGTTCGGAGTGGTCGGATGCTGAGATCCTGTTACGTTACCACTCCGTTCTTCAGCAGCGCGGAGCGTACTGTTTTGACAAGCTTTTGAAATTTGTTCAATCACGCACTAATCGCCAAGTCTCAACTAACGCAACGAGTCCCCAGCAGAGTCGCCACTGTGGGCACGCGCCCTCGGAAAATTCTTGTTGTGAAATTTGGGCGCGGCCCTCTTTTGAAAATGCGCGGCGAAACGCCTCGATTCAGAGTCGCCACTCGGGTTTTAGCGGTGGTAACGCCCAAGGAACCGAACTCGAAAACGCTTGCCACGTTTGTTTGATTTTGAAAAAGGCATAGACCGGTCCGTCGTCACCTTCGATATCTGAGGTTCGGGAGCCAGGTTACGAGAGGGGAAGGGTTTTATGGCACCCCTCTCGCCCAATCCGGAGATCGGTCTCTACTCGGGCATTTTGTAAAAACGTTTGCGTTTTTCTCTCATTTTATCATTTTTTAGCCAGTTAGGGCGGGGGAGCATTTAATGGGAATAAAACTGTAACAAGTTGCATTTATGTGACAAAATGTTTATAAATGATTTGATTGTGATGCTAAACATAGATTGAGAACAAGCACCGATCATTCCGAGCAAACTGCAGTATGCTGTCACATGGTGACGTGAGCAGATTCTGTCAGCATGCACTGGTCGAGCCACTGCATGGTGATACAACCTGCGCACGCCATATGTAAACTGGCGTACTCCACTTTATTGATTCCTCAGTCCTTGTTTGCAACCCTCTGGGCTCTGGAAAAGGACCAGCGCACACCCAGGGCAAACCACGCAGTTCAATATAGCAGAATATATACAGATACAGATAGAATGAATGGCTTTAGGCCAACAAAAAGAAAGCAGAACACCCCAAAACAGTGTGGGGACAAAAGATAGGCCTAGATTAGACTAAGATGCAAGGGCCAGCCACTGGACCTAGAAGCCTACTACCGTACGCCAGTATGTGACAGCCGTACGCCACTATTCCTTTGATTCCAGTGCTTGGCTTTGCATCATCTGGGTTCTGGAACATGACCAGAAGGATCCCAGAGGCCCTTATACGACATAAATGAACAAGATAGGATGCCACCACTAAAAAGTTCTAAATATGGAAAGCAGTAAAATGGTTATTTAGCATGCAAAGGTGACTGACTGAAAGATAAAACAAAAGGGACGACGATCCATGATCCCCACGCCAGTTGTGCTCGTCCTGCCATGACTGGCGTACGGCGCCTATAAACTGGCGTGCGCCATATATCGCTACATACGATTGCTGTATTTTATCAGTTTAAGGCCAGGACTAGTATCATCTACTAGCCTGGGCCTTACTGACCCCCCTCAGGAGATGGAAACAGAAGAGAACAAAAAGGTGGTATACCTCTTCTTATGATGGTTTTGTGGTTGTTTTTGAACTTGAGGGTTGAAGATGGTGGCTTATATGGTGACTGGGTTCCAGCAGGAGATATGGGAGTGTATGACCTCCTCTTGTCTTTCAATGGATGAAAGGAGAAGAAGTCTTGAAGAATGAAGAAGGAAAGAGATGGCACCTCTTAATGTTGCTAACCCCTTGCAAATGAATGCAAGGGGGGTATTTATAGGGGGGGAATGGACTGAAATCAGTTAAGGCCAGGCCTTGTTTGGCTGGTCTTAGGAACAAAAGGGACCTTCCATGCATTAAATGCATGGGACTAGGTGATGGGGAGTGTAGGAGAGAGAGGGGACGCCTCCTGCCGAAAGCAATCATCAGGGATGTTGTAGCCGACGTCAGGGTGGCACAAAAGTCCCGCCTAAGTGGCTGGATAAAGTTGATTTGACTGGGTTTGACTGGCGTGCGCCACTTATAACTGGCGTGCGCCAGTGAAAGCTGGGCCAATGGTCGATGACTGACACGTGGCAGCTTACTGGCGTACGTCATTAATACACTGGCGTATGCCAATTGGGTTTTGCTGTGGCCGTTTGGCTCTGGTTTGAAGGGTTTGAAATGGGTTTGAAAGGGGTTTTGGGATGCTCAAGGCTTAAAACACACCCTTGTCCTCGATCTGTTTTCGACTATAATCATCATTGGGGAAATAAAAGATCGACAAATAACGTTATCTGGACAGTCCAGAATGGGGTGTCTACACATTCTAGTTAGGGTTTATCAATTTGTAGAGGAATACCTCGCCCTCACTTCCGAGGACGGATCTAGAAATTTTGCTTAATAGGGCACTTTAATAATCATAGTCGTAAAACTTTATTTTCTTAGTCAACTGCACTAAGATCTAGGACATAAGTATTCAAAAAATGACCATTAAATCTTAGACAATAGTTTTTGAGTATGTTTTGCATTGGCATCAACAAGATTTTAGAATAACAGAGATTGTTTTAGTATTAATGATTTTCTTTTAAAATACATATTTCTCAACAACAATTAAAAATAAAGAGAATCAAAAAATAAAATGTTTCAAATAAACAAATAATTTGTATACTAATAATTATAAATCAACCATACAACAAAGTTGAAGCATAGAATTAATGTTGTATCTTAATTTATTACCAAGATGCATGTGTACAAAACTAGCACTTGCACATATATTAGGAAACTTCCCTGCGAGGAGGCTAGTCTGAAAAGAACAAATAAAATAAGAAGTCTGGATTGGGCTGCTACTCTACTCACACGTGTTTAATTCTTTAGTCTCCGCGTGAAGCAGTTGACATATACTCCTGTTCTTTGGGCGAATTGCATTCTTTTGGAGCATGTGTCAGTTATCCAATTCAAAAGTGCAAAAAAAAAAGGGCGGAATTTTTAGGCTGCCTCAAAAAGTAAGTTTAGATTTAATTTAGTCCTGATAAAAATATTTTTTCTTTATTTTAGTCATTTTTCTTGATTTTTTATAATTTTTTACTATTTTGTCAATTCTTCTTAACTTTTTGTGTACATGTTTATTTTTAATAAAATTTAGGGAAAAAAAATCGAAATGGTCCCTGTAGTTAAATGTTTGTGTCAACTTGATCCCTGTAGTTGTACTTGGCTCGATTTATACTCTGTACTTTCCGTTTTGTTTCAATTTGGTCCAATTGCTAACTGTCGTTAGTCCGCCGTTAGTCCTTTTAAATAAAGACAAAAATAAGCCAATAAAGACAAAACTAAACCAATAAGCCAATTTTTTCGTCTTTATTCAAAAAATTGAATTTCAATGGTAATTTTTTACATTTTAGGTTTCTCTCGTCATGACGAAGCAATAATCTCGAAAAAATTGACAAAAAAAACTAACAAATGAGAAAAAATTGAATAATGGCAAAAAAATAATTCACTTGGCTTATTTAGCCGAACAATCCCTGAATTTATGTAATATTCTGACTTTTGGACATGGTTTTTTATTATGATGTGACTTTTAAATCTATACCTTGTTGTGACTTTTAGATATGGTTCTGTATGCATTTTCAATACTATGCCGAAAAATAAAGCATCTCAGTATTTGTTCACAAGTTGAATAAGTAGACAATACCAGTGATTATGTTGCTTCATGGCTGATCATGAAAATGCTGAATTAGAGGGCAATTTTTTTGCAGAAAACTATAACCAAATTTCCTCTGAAGCGCCTCCTTATCAATGGAGAATGGAAGAATGAGTTATGTTTTGGTTCTGAGGTATATTAGATAGACTTGTGCAAAAAACTCGTCCACCCGCGGACCCAACCTGACCCGAAGGATCCCGGGCTGGTCGAACATATGCTTTTGACGAGTACGGGCTCATTTTCTATTAAAAATCAGATTTTGGTTCGGAGTCCTGGTTGGTGCGTTTCTTACCCGACCCAACTAATTCATAAAGATTAATTTGATTTTTGGTCGGACCCGACCTGTCGTAAGGAATTGGGCTCTCAGACAGTTCTTACCCCTTTTCAGTTCGGTTTACGTGCCAAAAACATTTGTCACCCGCCATAGCTGGTCGAGGTCGATTTCGGGGGTCAAACCTGACTGCCCAACCCGTGCACACCCCTAATATTAGGGCAAAAGGGGAATGAGAGAATTACTGTTTTAACCCCCAAAAAAGGGGACTATTTGATTTTGCTGTTAAAAGAACTAACGACAGTTAGTAATTAGACCAAATTGGAACAAAATGAAAAATACAGAGTGTAAATCGAGCCAATTATAACTACAGAGACTAAGTTGACACAAACACTTACTATATGGACCATTTCAAATTTTTTTTCCTAAAATTTATATTTTTAGAATCAACTCATAACCTATATTATTTCGGACAAAAATACCCTTGGCTATATAAATTGGTTATGAGAATTGCCAATTTTCATAGCCAGTTAACATAATATTTCGGATAAAAATATCTTCGTCAGTTCATATAGCCCAAGTTAATATATTATTTTGGCCAAAAATATCTCTGAACTGAGACTATGACAGCTATATTTTTAGAATCAATTCATGAATCATATTATTTCAGACAAAAATACTCTTGGCTATGTGAACTGACAATGAGTACTGCCAAGTCTCATAGTCAGTTCTATGAAGTTCTCATAAAAAACTGGTTATGTAAACTGAGTTATGAAAACTGACTATGTGAACTGTCAATTCTCATAGTCAATTCTATGAACTGTCAATTCTCATAATCAATTTTATGAGAATTGCTAGTTTTCATAATCAGTTCTATGATAAGTAACTGTTCTCATAGAGAACTAGCCTTGTGAATTGGTTATGAGAATTGAACTATGTGAACTCAAAAATACATAGTTCATATAGTCTTACTACACACTAAAATATACAATTCTCATAAAAAATATATAATTCTCATAGAAAATATACGGTTCTAATAGACAGTTTTCATAAAAAATACGCAGTTCTCATAAAAAATATACAGTTCTCATAGACAGTTCTTGTGAACAACACACAATTCTCATAAAAAAATACACTGTTCTCATAAAAAAATATACACACGAATAAAAATTGAACAAAAATAAAAAGATAATCAAAATCAAATATAGTTATAAATGTTCTCACGGCCATGCCTTAAAAAAGTAATCAAAGTAAAAAAGTAATAGTTCACATAGAAATAAATTAATTTTGAATTGAATTTTTAACTGCCAAGTCTCATAATCAGTTCTATGAGAACTATGTGAATTGAGTTATAAAAACTGTCAGTTTTCATAGTCAATTCGATGAGAGTTGACTGTTCTCATAGAGAACTAGCTTTGTGAACTGATTATGAAAACTGGACTATGTGAACTAGCTATGTAAACTGACTATGTAAACTAGTTCTTATAGAAAATACACAGTTTTCATAGAAAAATACATAGTTCTAGAACGAAAATACACAATTCTAAAAAAAAATACATACACAAACAAAAACAAAAACAAAAAAAAAAAATCAAAATCAAATATAGTTATCAACAAAAAAATTCACTTACATTCAACAAAAAATCTAATCAACTTAGATTTCTAATCGACTGCCACTAGAACACATTGATTTATAATCTGACAAACCTTGGTAGGAGTATTAAGCCACCAACAGCGTTTGTGTTCCTTGGTAGGAGTATTATAATTGTCTTCAAGAAACACCGTGTGGCAACCGTACGTAGTTCAGCGCAGTCCACATGAGGCTATCGAGTCCCAATCGGAACACCAAGAAATTGCACGGAGGCTTCCTCTAGAGTGTCGAGACCGAGACCTCCTTCTTCGAGGTTGCGTATTGGACCATGGCTTCAACCAGAGACAATGGTAGAGGAGGACTGGGTGCAGTGGTGGTGGTGGTGGTGGTGCGATGGAGACATTATCAAAGAGTTGACGGCGACATCGCAGTGGTGTAGTCAGCGCTACTTTGACGGCCGGGGAAAGCGACACCACCGCTACAACAACGACAAAAATTAGCGGAGAACGAAGATCAAGGAACGAGGACGTCATCAACATCATCGTTGGCGGTGCTGGTGGTGATGGTGGTGAAGTGGTGTTGGTGGTTGGTGGTGAAGTGGAGGTAAAGAGGTGGTAGTAGCCGGGTTGTTTCCTTCCTCACTCTCTAGATTTTTGGAATGAAGAAACGAGAGATCGTTGAGATTATATCCGTCTTGATTGAGCTTGGGGCAAAAAAGACATGACATAGCATATCCGAACCTACACAGGTTCGGGAATAAAAAGCAGGGTTAGAATCAAACCAAACCTAAAAAGAGGGATCGGCTTCTAATTTTCTTAAAAAAAAAAAAAATGTTTTTTTGTCTTAACCAGATGTCTTGTTCAACTTGCACGTCACTCGACAAAATTTGAAATCCTAAAGTTAATGACCGGGCGAAACTTGATCGCCAGTAACCTTAAAGTGTTGATGGTGTTTGGTCTCTGTGAAATTCAAACATCCAAAGTCAATGAGAACAAACACATAGTATTAGGTTTTTCAATCTTTTTTTTTTTTTTCAATCTTACTTTAGGCGCTTAGACGCAACGGAATTAACAAATATATTAGTTGCGTACTAATCAAACGAATGATAGGTACTCGTAACCATGAGCAGTTCTTAAATCCACAAGAAAAAGAGACAAAGTCTGAATATTATTGATAAAAAACTGTATAAACATTTAGATTACAACCCATTTCATAGAAAAATGGTGTAATCCTAGCAAACCCTAATTCGAAAACGAAAATTTTCAAAATTTGGGGAAAATAATAAAATTGAAAAAAGGAAAGAAAAACATGACTTTTCCAAAAATAATCAACTTCTATGGAATTATACGCTAAAAGTTACTATTAATGAAACAAATATTTCCTAAAACGGCAAAAACGTCCAATTGAAGGCCTAATCAAAGGAATTAGGCTAAAAAATACCTTTGATCATTAACCTAGGGTTATGAGTATTGACCGCAGCGTGAAAACAAGTCAACCTACCAAGTTTGGGCCCGATCCAAGCTCGTCCGAAAGTTGCTAGATCGGGTAATTTGCAATTAAATAATGTTTGGGCTTCCGAGGCTTCAACCGATCCAATTGATCATGAAATTGGGCCTCCACGTGTTCTAAATCACGCTTCTTCTGTGTTTAGGTGCTCCTAGGCCAAGTTTCAGCCCTTTTATGGAAGTCGTTGATTACAAGGACTGAATTGGCTTGAAAGCCGTTCTTTATTTAATGCTTTTTCTAATATCTTGCAAGGATGTTAGTATTCTCTCCGATCTGTTTTGTATTTTTCAGTTATTTTTTATCACATTTGGATGATTGGTTCTTTTTATTTTGTAAAGTTCTGAGAGAACCTTGATCAAACCAAATATCATGTCATCGAATTTTTGTAAGTACATAATCAGCACACTTGAAAATTGAAAAAAATCAAAACGGGGTCTAAAAACATACTAAATCGGAACCCAGTTTTGATTTTTTTTTTTTTGCGATTTTCATGCATACCGATTAATGAGCACCCAATATTGTAGATATTTGATGCGACTAGTCCCGTTTTATGTTGTTTATCTTGCTTTTATTTAGTTTTTATAGCGATATTGCACGTACGGTGTGTTTTTAGTATTTTCAGGTAAAACATGCAAATAAGGCGCATTTCAATGCCATGCATGGTCCAAGTGCTTCCAAGTACCCGAAGACCCTGTCGGCTTCTTAAAATCTGTCTAAGTATGGAAAAATGTCTTTCCGAAAAAGTATCGATTTTCAAGATTAAAAATGGCGGTAATTGATCATTGAATTTTTCTAAGAGTAACTACAAAGTTGCAAGGTTTTATTTGAAGAGTAAGATTATGTTTTGAGCCATTTTCTCTTGCAAAAATGTGCAGTTTTCTATTTTACACTAAAGTGAGGGGTTGACATTTTGATTTAATTGGAATCTTGAAATTCTAGTAATGCCATTGTTTTCAAATGGGGGTACTTTCTTATTTTCACTAAATAAATTAAAGTAAAGAAAGGTTTAAAATGTAGTTTTTACTTGAATGAAGATAAGATGCTGTGGAGCTGTGAAGTTGCTGAGAGCTGCCTGCTGAAGCTGAAGGAAGAACTGGAGATAAGCTCCCCGTATCGATACACGCTTAATCTGTATCAATACGCCGATCATATATCAAATAAAGTTTAATGAACATGTTTTTTGGTATGAATAAGATTCTAACCAAATTCTACAAAATGAACGGATCCAATCATTAAAATATGATCGTAAAATGGCCGAAAAATGAGAAACGAACCGAAGGGGATACCAACCCCCTTGGTATTACCAATATACATAAAAGTTTTTCCCCTTACCACACCAGACCTCCGCCCGCACCCTTTCGGCAGGAGACTTGGAGGCGAAATTCCTTGGGGTTTATGGTTGAATTTTGCTGATGTGTTCAAAATATACTCCTTCTGTAACATTCTTGATTTATAAGGTGCTTTTATGCTACACTTTAAAAACTTTAAGGGCTAAGGTGCAATTTTCCTTCAAGAGTGTGCATGTGTGCCGTGTGTTTGTGTGAGGTGTGTGTGTGTGTCATCAAAAAAAGAAAAAAAACACAAACAAAAGAAAGAAACCCAGAAGGAGTCTGCATCCTCTACGTTAGAAGAGAGAGAGAGATCAGCGGTGGAAGAAAAGAAGAGGAAAATTAGGCTTAGGTTGATTAAAGCTTAATTAGGTAATTTTCATCTTCTTAAATGCTGAATTTTATGTTTTTCATGCTAGCTTTCATGTTCTATATCTAGTATGCTCTTGATTGAAGTAATTAGAGATGGATTGAATCCATAGCAGAAGGTTTTTAAGCTTGGAGTTGAGTTTATTCCTGAAAATTCGTGTATAACATATGAATATGCATAACTGTGTTGAACCAAGTTGAAACTGTCCTGTTTTTGGCGAATTTATTTAAGGTACCTAGAAATCTTCTAAATTCTTGAAAAAAATCCTGAATGTTCATCTGTGAGTGTATTGCATCGTGTTAAATTTTCAGAAAATAACACAAAGTGGTTTGGCCTATAAAATTCGTGGACTGAGCTGGTGTCAAATTCGCGTCTGGGCAGACAGCCCAGACACATGTTGGAAAAACGGGCATAATTTCTTGCTCGGGTATCGGTTTTACGCACCGTTTCTTGATTCCGAAACTAGACTTGTATATCTTTCTGAATCTGTAAAGATTGTGCCTTAGTTTGGTCTGAGCAAAATCAGTTTTGGTTCTGAAATTAATAGTTTGGAGATTCTGGAATTCTGGGCAGCTTCTAGAGCTGTGCTGTTCATCAATTTTATCATAGTTGAATATGCTTAATGATTATAGGTTTCCATGAGTCTTGAACATTGATCAATTGGTGATATTTTAGTGTTGGAATTATTAGAAAAGATTGAGTATGTGATTTTTAATGAGCTTTCGATCGTAGACTGTCCTGTTGAAATCGTAATTTCGTGTTTCTTGTTATGTAATTTCAATTGAGCATATCTTAGTCTTCCGAAGTCCAATTTGGGCAAATTATATGTCTAGATTGATGTACTAAAAGTCTTCTTGCTAGTGGTGGTGGTCTTGTAGTACTCTTTTGAACCTATAGAAAAATATGGCCAAAATACAACAGATTGTCTGGCTGAATTTTGGTATTTTCAACATAGAATTGCTGAAAGTGCAGGAACCATGTGCTACATGCTGAAACTGTTTTTGGAACATGTTGGAACTGTTTTGGAAGTTGAAATATATGAAGTATAGGTGCTGTAAACGTTGTATTGTATAGTTGAATTGATGCAGAATATTGTTAATGCATTTGTTAAGGCCTTTCAAGTATTTCTATACTAAAATGTTTGGCTTGTGGATAGGTGACGAGTCGGTGAATCAAGAAGCACCGAAACCATAGTAGTACTTTCTTTTGGAGTACGAGGTGAGTGTTGATTCATAGATGTTGTTCTGTATTGAATTAAACTTAAACTATTGGCTGTGTGCCCGGTGAATGGCTTTAATGCCTTAAACTATTGGCTGTGTGCCCGGTGATTGGCTTAATGCCAAAAGGCTTATGCCTTAAATTATTAGCTGCTGGTCTGGTGTTACTTTTTATTTCTCGATAAACTGTTACAAGTTGAGAATATCTTTTAGCTGTACCTTTGAATATGGAATTGCATCCATGTCTCATAAACACTCCTGGATTTCATTTTGGAATCCAGTTTTGCAGGCGTGGTAGATATCCACTGCTGATCGTCGCGGGATTGTACGCTCGCTTAGGGTAGCATGTCGGGAAGGCTGGACTAGTTTTGGCAAAATTTTGTAGATAGGGATGTAGTTGCAGCCTATGTTTGTATTTGGTTCATTGTATAGTTTAACGCTTCTTAAGACTTCCGCTGTGTTTGTAAGAACGTTTAAGTTTTGCGTTATCAATAAAATGGTTGTTGGTTAATTTAATTGCTAGAACTTGAGTTATAGAAATGGGTTGGTGGTTGATGTTGCACCCTCACGTCGGTTTGGACTTATTTGAGTGCTGGCCCGGGTGGGGTGTGACACCTTCCGATTCATTTTTATTGTTTATTATTATCTTTTGTTTCTTTTATGTTTATTGTCTATATCTTTTAATCGATAATGTTTTTCATGATTTCGACAACTTTGTAATATAGAACAAATTAAAATCTATTAAATAAGATGCATATTGTATATTTTTTGAAATTTACGTTGAAAGATATATGCAATAGACACAAAAAGGACAAAATGAATAATAAACAATGAAAATGGGACAGAGGAAGTATTTGTTATAGCGGAAACTTGATTCTCACAATACTTCGAAGTATATTCTTCATCAATTTATGGAAAAATAAAATATAAGTTAAACTCTGAGCACGCAAAGTGTATTATTCCAGCAATCAAATGAGTCGTGCTACTCACACATGCACCGATCGCGATGTGAGACCCACTACGGGTCTTTCACACAAACAATTCGAGCTGTTTATTGAATTTAAAATATTTTTTCGAGTGTCTCCGCAAATAATCAACTCAATACGATACCTGTAAATACTCGATCAATTTATCTAACTTTTCATCATCAATTTATGGAAAAATAAAATATAAGTTAAACTCTGAGCACGCAAAGTGTATTATTCCAGTAATCAAATGAGTCGTGCTACTCACACATGCACCGATCGCGATGTGAGACCCACTACGGGTCTCTCACACAAACAATTCGAGCTGTTTATTGAATTTAAAATATTTTTTCGAGTGTCTCGGCAAATAATCAACTCAATACGATACCTGTAAATACTCGATCAATTTATCTAACTTTTCATTCAATATTAGGACCACTCCCAAATACAAATGATTTTGTATGAAAGACTTGATAAACTCATCGTTTTTCAAACGTATGCTGTGTTCTCTTTAGTTTTCAAAAAGAATTTTTCAAAAAATTCTCCTTAAATTCTCTCTACTTTCAATATTTTTATCTCTCTATCTCTCTCCACTTATTACTCCTACAATTTTTCAAAAAACTTTTCAAAAACCAAATCAAACACAGCGTAATTTTTTTGAAACTGGTCAGATTCACTAAACCATCTTTTTAGTTCTACCCCTTATCAGTGAATACAAGTACAAGCCACCAAGCCATATGAAGCGGAGGCGTGAGGTTGCTTGAAAGGGGTGGAGGAATTTTCAGCCAAAAAAAAGCTTCTTTGATGGCGCCACCCGATTGAAAAAGTGACAAAGAGCTTTCCCGCTCTTGTGCTTCTTGTGTGGACAAACTTTTCATAATCCATTCCCCTTCCCCCTTTTTTCTCTTTTAACCTATCACATGATTCACATGTATGTTTTGCTGGGTGACTGAGGCTATTGCGTCCACCAATTTATTTAATCATTGAAGGATTGAATCCTTATGCCAAAACATCACATTACGCATAATTGTAATATTTGGACTCTAATGTCTTCGGGTGTTGGACTTTATTTGTAATATCTAGGTTTTGTAGGCTTTTAGGTGTCTCGGGCTTGGTCCCTATGGTATTTGTAATTTTCAGCTCTTGGTTGGATTTTCCTTTCCCTTAATAAAATGTTAGTTTCGCCAATAAAAAAAACAATAAATAAAATTAGGCGCATCGAATAAAATAAATGATCGTTACATACCAAATGAATAGATCTAGTAATAATTGAAATTAAGCACATTTCCAACATCTTATTATCACTACTTATCAAAAAAAAAATAATTTGTCACACCATATGCATCATTATCTCATTATCTCCAGATATATATGTATGTATGTGTGTGTATATATATATCGGATGCATGAGAAATAGAACAGTACTAGGGGAGATTTGGATTGAAAAGTCAAAATAGTAGTTTAATTTTTATTTTTATTCAAAAAAAATTGCATGTGTTAATTTTGGAGAGTGACTTTGCCACTTTCCTTTTTGTTAATGCCACTCCCTTTGTGTCTTTTAATAGATGATGATTTGTTTTGTGAGAGAAGAGGAGTAGCATTAACAAAAAGGAGAGTGGCAAAATCAATTCCCTTAATTTTACGTCAAACTTTTGTAACTTATTGTCTCGACGAGAGAAATCAGAAAAGTATAAAATTTTGATCGAAACTCATAATTTTTTTAAAAAAGACAAAAAAAAGTTGTCTTTTGTCTTTATTCAAAAAATTATGAGTTTCGATAAAATAAATTTTACTTTTTCAATGAGTCTCATCGAGATGAAATCAAAAGTCACAAAAATTTGACGCAAAACAAACAAATGTAATTTTTTTAAAGTAAAGACAAAAAAATAAGTTATTTAATTTTTCAATCCAAACCTACCCGTAGAGGAAAGCGGGGACTGTGCTGTGCACCATCTGGACTGTATTGTACGTGCACCATCATAACACTTTTAGACGATTGAGATCGCACAGCACCGTGCTATGCACTAGTTGCGCAGCACACCCCGGGCGTTTTAACTAGGGGTGCACGCGGGCAGGGGCCGGAGGGACATAAAAGCTATAAATGCAAAAGCAACGGGAAGGTTTAACGGGAGTGCATCCTCCCACCGTGGGTGGGAGTCCCGGACCACCCGGAAACACCAATCGGCACCTCGTATTGCAGCTGTGTACACTAATGCATTCTCCAAGGAGCCTCCGAGTTCTGCGTATGGCTCTAGCTTCATCTATGGATTCCTGAATCTCATGACCTGGCATTGGCAAGCCAAGAAATTAATTACCCAAGAGAAGTTGAAGATCAACAATATTGCTGATTAATTCGTCCGTCGCATTTTGTTTTAGTTTTTAGAAAGTCGTGTTACATTTTACATACAAAATACTTTCTCCATCCTAAGATGATTGTTTGGACGAGAAGTTAAAAATTATACAATTTTTTGAAGAAAGATTTAAACTTTTTATGACGATTTAGTACATTTCATTGAGTTTTTAAAATTAATGAAAAAAGTTTTGAAATTTTTCCTCCAAAAAACCACTATTATTTTTAAGTCTTCGTAGGGAGTAAAATTTAACTGTTTGACACAGTTTGCAGAAAAAACAAACAGATAATATGGGATAAATAGATCTAGTACCTTTTTTCTTTTCTTTTTTTACAATTGGTGGAAGCATAATAGACTAAGTGGATGTGCTTCTAACCTTTTTGTGGGATGAAAATGACGTAATAAGTAGCCCTGGGTAACAGGTCGTGTCGGGTCGTA
This sequence comes from Rhododendron ovatum, assembly GCA_019656835.1. Classification (NCBI taxonomy): domain Eukaryota; kingdom Viridiplantae; phylum Streptophyta; class Magnoliopsida; order Ericales; family Ericaceae; genus Rhododendron; species Rhododendron ovatum. The sequence goes on along the minus strand of CM033797.1, from coordinate 21,388,867 downwards.
TTCGTGTTGTGTCAATTGGGTTCATGTCACAAACCACCCAACCCGAACCCGACCCATTTAGAATTCGTGTTTCTCGAGTCATGTCATTTTCGTGTTTCGTGTAAAAAATGCTCAATCCTAACCCGTTAACTTCGCGTTCAGTTCGTGTCGTGTTATCGTGTCCGTTGCCCAACTCTATATAGAATTACAAATATACCATATTATATATATATATATATGTTCGTGTTAATGGGTGACAAAGATTAGTTTGGTCGTGTCAGTTTCGTCTCTCGCGTGTTCAACCTGACTCCGACCCATTTAGAATTCGTGTTCTCGAGTAGCGTCATTTTCGTGTTTTGTGTCAAAAATGTTCAACCCTAATCCGCTAACTTCGTGTCCGGTTCGTATCGTGTTATCATGTTTCATGTCCGTTGCCCAGCTCTAGTAATAAGTTACTTATTCGTGTAAGAGGAAGATTCGTGATTTTCTAATTGCATGGGCGTGCAAAAATATAAAGTTTAATTAGGCAAAATTCTAAAACTTCACACATACAAATATGAACAAAATTTGATTCAAGCTCTGGAAAACAAATACAGTTTTATTTATACATATATATATATATATATGTAGAAGACAGAATAAATAATTTCAATATATATATATATATATATGTAGAAGACAGAATAAATAATTTCAATGCAAAAAATCTCAAAGCCTCAATTTGTTTGGTGAAATTGAAGCCTCAAATGGCATCTTATGAGAGACAAATATATTTCTGCAAATATTGCAGGATTTTCTTTAGGATTAGTTTGTTTCGCAAGTCTGCAAGTGCAGTTGAGTGTGGTTGATGTCTCTCTTATACCATGCATCGGACTTGTGTTCGAGTCCTTTCCCCCTTCTAACACCTAACTATATTGACCCAGGGCAACCAGGTGGCGGACAGTTCGGCTAACATGGGAGTGAACCAGGAAGACAAAACGGTGTCGCATGCTATCCTGTCGGATGACATAATTCCGCTCCTAGAGTTAGGTATGCGAGGCGTGACTTTTGAGATTTTAGTTGTTGTTGTGTCTTTTCCAGTGTACCCAAAAAAAATAAAAATAAAAACTATATTGACCCACTAACCGATTGCTTATTGCTGAGATTAAAGAAGAAATTGAAGCTTGCTCCTATGTATAAGAGAATACAAGCCCAACTTTTATGTTAAAATCTAGAAGAGTAAAAGCCCAATTTACTGGGTTAGAACATAAAGCACAACCCATTTTTGGTTCTGGAGTATAATTTTGAATAGGGTTTGGACATTGTAGGTGCCAGGGGTGCCAATTACGTAAAACTTCTGTTCAAAACAAAAATTAAATAAAAACTTGACAAATACCGAGATATTATACATCCTCCTGTGTTTTTTAGTATGAGGAAAAATTAGAACTGTACGTATAGGTAGAGAATGGTTTTTGCTTTTGTTTTAGAGGCAATTCAGGGGCTTTCACTAGCTAGTTCCCCCATGCTATATTATTAAAACAATCATAACTTATTAATCAACAACTTGTACGTCACCTCGAAATTAGATGCCGGAGAAAAAAAATAAAAGAAAATAAATATACATAATTTGTTGAGGAAAATTTTGTGAAACAAGTGTATATACCTGAGGTGTGAAGTAGAATCATGAGGAATACGATAAAAACTGCGGCGAACTTAACCATTGTTGAAGAAGAAACGCTCCTTCTCGAATCCTAATTAAACTAGCTCCCAATTATGTTGCCAGCACATGATATTCTATTGCTATATATATTTATACAAAATATGTTCAATTGCTACGGTGTGTATTTTTTGGCAAGTGATAAGTTCTCCTTGATAATTCCCACCTCTTTCTCTAGTGGAATCGTTTCCTAATTTGGCTGTAATAAGTCTCGGTAAATATGAGTCCGGCTCCTCTCCAATCTATTGAGAATTGGAGGATCTTCCAATTCTAATTCAATGGTCAGGATTACTCTAATATCTCCGGCCCCAAAGCTCATATGGTATTGTACAGGTACCCAATTACTCCCCAATTATCACATTCTAAGCACCAATTTACCAAATTCAAAACATTAGTAAAATTTCATATCATAACTTTAATAACAAGTACAAGATCAAAGAACTATTAGATTCATAGGGTTAATCAAAGAACTCCTTTTGCATTTCTTCTAAAAAAAAATTTTTGTAAAAATTATCTTACGTTCAATTACTTACTTTTTCGATTTCTTTCTAATTTTTTTAACTGAATCTTAATTTCACTTTCTTACATACAAGAACAACTACATTAATGAGCACACATAGAAATACACTAGTATTAGTAAAAAAAAAATCTCGTGAAAAAACCATGCTTAAAGAAAAAAAATTTGATATAATATTAGTAAAAAAATCCTCATGAGCTTGATATCAGTCTAAAAAAATCCTCATGAGCTATATTAAAAAAAATCAAAGGCAGGTTTAATAAGGAGAGAAGACGCCGTTCAAAAAAATTAATGATTTTTTTGTAAATTTCGTAGATTGATGAATTTTTTTCACACTTTAAAATAAACCGGGGAGGGAAGACGCTTACGTAATTAAAAAATATTTAGGGAGTAATTGGGTGCCCGTAAAATACCATATAAGCAAGCTTTGGGGCTTGAGTTACTAGGGTAATCTTGACCATTAAATTGAAATCGGAGGATCCTCCAATTCCTTATGGATTGGAGAGGAGCCGGACTCGGTAAATATACCCAAGACTTTGCAAAGAAACAAATACTTCCTTGTATGTTTGTGGACATTTAAAACAAAAAATCTTCTGTTATTATCCGCTCAATCTCCACATTTGATGACGGATATTCGAAGTAGGCCCAGAATGGTACATGCCCTCACACGAGTTTTCAATTAAGCATCAAAGTTAAGATTAGGAATATAACAACAATAACAAAATTAAAAGAGTCTCTCAGCTCTCTCTGTTTTTTAGCTAGCATTGTAAACGAGACGAATATTAGAATGTTCCGGGCGTCCCCGTCCTTGTCGTTCCGGACGTCGTGTAACCGCACAAAAGGGTTGTAGTGCAAATGGCAATCTGCTAGTTGTTTACACCATAATCTAGTATTTAGTCTAATATGATCGATTGGGTCAAAATGTTACACGTGTCAACACGTTTTAGACTAATTGATAAAATACAATATGAAGCCTGTTAAGGAAAATGGACTGATCAAACGGTTGATATTCGAATGAACACGTGTCAGAATTTTGCATCACATGCAGATCGTGAGTAAGACAGTTAATGCGAGCAGGCAGTTGAAATGATTACAACGCTGGGAACATGTGAGATCATGGAGGAAAAACCACCTCGTGCAGATAGTGGAGCAAGAATAGGGAGCATGGAGCCAATTAATTCAAATCGTAGGAGGGAGTTCCATATGATTTGAATTTCAAGTCGACGACAGCCTATAAATACAAGAAAAGAAGATATTTAGAACCCCCAATCAATCGCCCAAAGGCTTCTACTTTTATCTGTACTTTATATTTCTTGCTCTAGGAGTAGCTTGTAACTTAACCGTCTGTTCGATTGTGTTCTCATAGTCGATTTGACTTCTACACCAAGGAATAATAAAGTCCATTTTGTTGTTCTTCTTTCATCTCCATTCACTTCCCTAAGTTTGCTTCCAAAGAAGTCCTGAAATACGGCAAGGAACCAAACTCCACCACCACAAACACCCACATTTCCAGTACACTCAGCAATCCCTAGTCGATTAGTCGACTATCAGTAAAATAGACAAACAATTTTGGCGCTAGAAGGAGGGCCACTTACTAATTTGGAAGTAATGGCACCAGCAACAAGGAAACAAGGCGACCGACCTGCAGAGCCTCAGAATGAAGGCCTGGAAACCCAAAACGACGTGGCGCATCCTGAACAAAGGGTGCCAGAAAATAGCCAAGGAAATGGCTTGAACGCACCAACAGATATACAGAGCCTTTCCAGGCAGTTGGCGCAGGTTTTGTCTAACCCGGAAGACGAAGCGGCACAGGAATTGATTACCCTATTGAGAAGGGTAGTTACGCCCCCATCTGTCATAGATGTTGATGCACATGGTGTGGTACATGAACAATTGCAAACTGGAGATTTGCCTAGACAGTCACCTCAACAGGTATATACAAATCCAGCATTTGATTCAAATATGAATGTGCACAGTCGACCGTTTGTAGGAGCAACTGCTCTACGATCCACAATCAAGCCAACTAGTTTTTACCAAAATGTCCCATCTATATATGAAGTTGGTAACAGTAGTGGAAATGGTCAGAATCATGGTTTAAATTCTAGTCAAAGTCCTCAGACTGGTTTCACAGGAGTCCATGTCATGAATAATGGTCAACACATATACAGTACTGCACAAACTCTGCCAAATCATGGCAGTTATACATATCATACTATGCCAGTAGGACCGAATAATGGAAATGGTGGTCAGTACGTTCACAATGTGCCAAATATTGGCAATGGGAACGGTCAGAATGGCCCTCTTGCACAACCTCACGTACCAAATGTCCTTAGAGCCCCAGATCCCATGAATATTAATAGGGCACAAATATTAGAAGTCATCCAAGATGTGTACGGACCAGGGCTACACAGGGTAGAAAAACCCATGTTTAGAAAGCCTTACCCACATTGGGTTGACAATGTTCCTTTGCCAAGAGGGTATAAATTGCCTGAGCTTTCACTTTTTAGTGGTACAGAAAATCAGTCAACAATTGAACATGTAGGACGGTTTTGCCTACAGTTAGGAGAACTCGGCTCTGATGATGTTTTTAAGTTGAAATTATTCCCGCATTCATTAACTAAAACAGCATTCACATGGTTCATAAGCCTACCTGCAAATTCTATCCATACGTGGCAAGACATGGAAGAACAATTTCATGCTCAATATTTCAGACATGAACCAGAGGTTTCAATTGCCGATTTGGCTAAGTTAAAGCAGAAGTCAAATGAAACGGCAGAACAGTTTTTAACTAGATTTAAGAGATTAAGAAACCAATGTCATTGTAATGTGCCAGAGACCGAGATAGTTCGAATAGCTCAGGATGGTCTCGAGTTTAACTTTAAAAAGCAGTTTAATGGATCTAATTTCAAAGATCTGTTTGAGCTTTCTATGAGGGCATCTCAGTTTGAAGCTATTTTACAAGAAGAAGAGCTTTTGAGAAACACGTCTCTAGGAACATATTACCAAGATGTGGAAGGTGATATTGAGATAGATGTAGCACAAGTTGTCGGAAAGACCCCTATAATTTGTGACACTCTGGTTAAAACAGAAAAACCAATGAATATGCCTTCATCTCAACCCAATAGGCGTGGGGGGCAAGCAAATTATAGACAGTATTCATTTGATTTGGCACAGGCTGACCAAATATTTGATGAATTGTTGAAACAAAAATTTATTACTTTAAGTCCTGGGCATATTATTCCTTCTGATAAAGATAGAAAAGGGAAAGAATATTGTAAATGGCACAATTCATTTAGGCATAATACTAACAACTGTGTCACATTTCGAAATTGTGTGCAGGATTTGATCCAAAAGGGATTGTTGCAGTATGCTAAAGGTGACAAGGATCCAATGGGAATCGAATCCAATCCTTTTCCCAAGATTGAAGTGAATATGGTGACAGCCGGCCTAGCCAAAACGTTGGGTTCCAATGTGGCGAAACAAAAGCAAGGAGATGAGGATCAAATGCAGACTGAAGAAGAGTCAGCAAAGTCTCATACCTCTAGATTCCCAAACGATTACCTCTGCATCAGGTGTGGACATGAAGTCCAGTATGGAGAAGCAATTATAGCAGAAAAGGATCAGAGAAGTGCATTCTCCAAGTCCGGACTGAGGTTCAACACAATGAGAGGAAACGACCTTCAAATATACGTGGGAGCCAAACTGATTTATGAAGGCATAGATCCAGGGCTCTTTAATAGAATAGAGTCAGAGCATTGCTATGGGCCAGATGATGGACCATTCTTGTTCAGGGGACATCCAGTTGTGCCTGCAAGGCCTGGGGTGCCTTCTTGCCAAGATCTTGAAGCAGCGGGGTACCAATTTCCTAATCAGAGGAGATACCCTAGCCAAAGGGGTGTCGGTTTCAGAAGAGATACTGGATCACGAGGTAGAGGACCTTATGGACGTGGATGGCACCAACCTAGGATGGTAATGCCACCCAATAATGATCACGAGGAATGGAGTACGCTTAGTCATCCAAAGTTTCCAGCAGAGGGTTGGTACACTAAGGTATCCAGTTCGCAGAAAAGAAGGCTTCAAAGGAAGTTTGCAGCCAGGGCTTATGGTGACCCATGGGATCATGTGTTCGAACCAAGAGAGAGATTGGAACCATCAAAGGTTCCAAACATGGTATGGACCCGGGAGTAAGGAGAAACCAGTGGCCCAAAGCAAATATCCCCCAAGCATGGGGGGCAAGAAAGTAATGCTACAGATCCTCCCCAGTCGACTGCCCAGCTGAAGGGTAAAAAAGAATTGAATCAGAGCTTAAAGAAGAAGATGGAAGAATTCCAGAAGCTCATGGAAGCAGATGATGATGATCTCTTTGACGAAGGGTCAGAATAGGAAGACCTGATCAAAGATGCCTCACCGTCTCCACAGAGATCTGCAACATTTGGAGAAAGCTTGGCCGCAATCCAATTCGGGTCAGTACCTATAAACTACCAGTGTAATATGATTTTAGTGCTGCCTAAACATTTCAAGGCAAAACCAAATCAGCCAATGAATTTGGCAGGTGATGTTGAAGATAATACTCAATCGATTGTAAAAATAATGGATAAAGAGAAGCATCCTCAGTCACAGCCCATTAGTGTTGAGACGGATGAACGCGGAAACAGTGTTATAGTTCTTAGAACACCTGATGATGCCTCAATAAGGCATTTAAGACCACTGTATATTAAACTGCATATGAATGGCCAACCTATCTCAAAAGTGTTGGTCGACAATGGGGCAGTAGTCAATATTTTACCTTCTAGAATGCTGAAAGTTTTGAACAAAACCAATGATGATCTGATCCCAACAGAAGTTACAGTTGGCAATTTCGCTGGAGGATGTTCTCCTGCTAAAGGAGTCATATCTTTGCAACTGCAGATTGGAAGTAGGAAGATGAATGCAACGTTTTTTGTAATCGATTCCTCATCTAATTACAATGCCTTACTAGGCAGAGATTGGATCCATATAAATAGTTGTGTGCCATCTTCTTTGCATCAGGCCTTGATCTTTCTAAAGCAAGAAGAAGCAGTGGGAATGGAGGTCTTTTGGGCAGACCGGCATCCATTCAAAGCAGAGACTAACAACGTAGAAGCAGATCTCTACAACGAACATTTGTGGCCAACAAGAATAGAAGACTCAGAAGTCAGATCTAATCAAGTTGGAGTAACTGAGAGCCAATTCCTCAGGTACATCAAGGAAGGGTTCCAGGAGCTGAGCAAGGATTTCATCAGGCCTAACATTATATCAAGGCCTGCCAAAATTGATCAACAAGTTTTTAATGTTTAGAAACCTATTGAACACAGGGTGTGAAGATCTGGCTATTGTGAAAACCACTTTTAAAAGGTTGTTTTCTTTTCTTGTTGACAGAAAATTGCAAGCAGATGAGCCTATTTCTTGTAATTGGGCTGAATGTGTTTTTGATGATAGCCCACTAAACATGAAAGAGTTAGGTTTAGCAGACTTGAAACCAGCACCGGCTAAGCTAGATGATGATGGGGCCCAAGTGAAGGATCCCACAGAAGAAGTCAACTTGGAAACTCCAGAAGATCCTAAGATCACATATGTAAATGCTGCTTTGCCTATTGAAATAAAGGAAAAGTTTAAGTACTTGTTGCGTAAATTTAAAGACTGTTTTGCTTGGAGTTATGATGAAATGCCAGATTTAGATAGATCTTTAGTTGAGCACAAAATACCTATAAAAGAGAACTATGTACCTTTTAAACAGGCACCTAGGAGAATGAAGGATGATGTCCTTCCTCAAGTCAAAAAAGAAATGGAACGTTTATTTGAGACAAAGTTTATTCGACCGGTCAAATATGTTGAATGGGTCTCAAATGTTGTCCCAGTATTAAAGAAGAATGGGAAAGTTAGAGTATGCGTTGATTTTAGAGATCTTAATACCGCATCACCAAAGGATCAATATCCAATGCCTGTTGCTGATTTGCTAGTCGATGCAACAGTAGGATACCAAATGATGTCCTTTATGGATGGTAATGCTGGTTATAATCAAATATATATAGCTGAAGAAGATACGCATAAAACAGCATTTAGATGTCCTGGATACATAGGGACGTTTGAATGGGTGGTTATGGCTTTCGGATTGAAAAACGCAGGAGCAACCTATCAAAGAGTTATGAATTTGATTTTCCATGATTTTTTACATAAATTCTTGGAAGTTTATATAGACGATGTGGTTGTAAAATCAAATTCAGTTGACGAGCACTTACATCATCTTGAACAGACTCTGGAAAGGATGAGGCGTTACAATTTAAAAATGAATCCCTTGAAATGTGCATTTGGTGTCACGGCAGGAAACTTTTTAGGATTCTTGGTGCATCAAAAAGGGATTGAGATTGATAAAACTAAGGCTGATGCTATTTTGAAAGCACAGGCACCAACCAATAAAGAAGAGCTTCAATAGTTCTTGGGAAAGATTAATTTCCTTCGAAGATTTATTGCCAATCTATCTGGGAAGACAATGGCATTCTCCCCATTATTAAAATTGAAGTCAGAAAAAGATTTCAGATGGGGACAAGAGCATCAGAAAGCTTTTGATACTTTAAAACAATCATTGGTGACGCCCCCTGTTCTGATGCCTCCAATAAATGGAAAACCGTTGAAGCTGTACATATCAGCAACGCACTATTCGATTGCAAGTCTGTTAGCTCAGGATAATGAACAAGGCCGAAAGCAATCAATTTACTACCTAAGTAGAAGGTTAAATGATTGTGAAAGTAGGTATTCATGTGTTGAAAAGATTTGTTTGGCATTATATTTTTCAGCAATTAAATTAAGACATTACCTTTTGCCAGCTAGAGTAATGATCATTTCTCAAACAGATATAATAAAATATATCCTGTCTAGACCCATTTTGAGAGGGAGACAGGGGAAATAGATTTTAGCCCTAATAGAATATGACTTTGAATACGTGCCTCAAAAGGCAGTAAAAGGACAAGTTTTGGCAGATTTCTTATCTGAGCATCCAAATCTACCTTTGGAAGAGGATACCTTTGAAGTACATCTTTTGGAGCTTAGACCTTGGCAACTGTCTTTTGATGGTTCAAAAACAGATAATGGAGTTGGGGCAGGTGTTGTTTTGACATCCTCAAAGGGAGAAATGCTTCAGTTTTCTTTCCAACTTGATGAAAGTAGAATTCTAACAAATAATCAAGCAGAGTATGAGGCTTTGATCATAGGCTTGGAAATAGCAAAAGATTTAAGTATACGATATTTGAAAGTTTCTGGGGATTCACAATTGATCATCCGACAAGTTACGGGACATTATAAGTGTAATCACCCTTTATTGAGCCTGCAGCTGGAAAAGGTGCAAAGTCTTGCCCAAAACTTTGATGAAATATGCTTTCAGCACATCTTGAGACTTCAAAATAGTGAGGCCAATCAAATGGCTCAAGCAGCTTCCGGAGTCAAGATTCCTGAAGGGGACATGGAGAAAGTAATTAGAATTCAAAAACGATATTTACCCTTCTCATTGGAGAGGGAAAAAGATCGATTGGATGTGTTTGCAATCGATATTTCTGATGATTGGATGATTCCAATAAAGAATTACCTTCTAAATCCTAATGAAAAGGTAGAAAGGACTGTCAAGTGCGAGTCCATCAATTATGTTTTACTAGAGCAAGATTTGTATAGAAGAACTTCTGATGGTCTGCTATTGTTGTGTGTTGACAAGGACCAATCAATGAGAATTATGGGAGAGGTCCATGAAGGGACCTGTGGTGCCCATCAAGCTGGTGATAAAATGAGATGGTTAATTAAAAGACACGGGTATTATTGGCCAAACATTCGAGCTGATTGTATTCAGTATGCTAAAGGTTGCCAGCAATGTCAAAAGCATGGACCAATCCAACGGATACCTGCTCATCAGTTGCAATCGATTGTTAAACCTTGGCCGTTCAGAGGTTGGGCAATCGATATGATAGGGGAAATCCACCCAGCATCTTCGTTACAGCACCAATTTGTTATAGTGGCAACTGATTATTTTACAAAATGGACAGAGGCAATACCTTTGAAAGGTGTTTCACAAAAACAAGTGATTGATTTTATTGAGGAATATCTTTTATGTAGATTTGGAATTCCTGAAACCATTACTGTTGATCAAGCGTCTATATTCAATGGTAGAGAAGTTGTCCAGTATGCACAGAAATATGGAATACGGATTTTGAATTCCACTCCATATTATGCCCAAGCTAACGGGCAAGTCGAATCGACTAACAAAATTATAAAGAATACCTTGGCAAAGGTAATCGATGATAACCCAAGAGAGTGGCATGATCTGTTGCCCAGAGTTTTATGAGCATATAGAACATCACAAGGGAGAGTACTAGGGTAACACCGTTCGAATTAGTTTACGGGCATGCAGCAGTATTGCCAGTCGAAATCAATGTTCAGTCTTTAAGGGTGGCACGTCATTATGACCCAGATTTACAGTACGAAGAAGCAATGTTTTTGGATATTGATGGGCTGGAAGGTCAAAGGTTACATGCCCTAAACCAGATTCAAGCCCAAAAGAAAAGAGTTGAAAGGGCTTACAACAAAAGAGTAAAACAAAATCTTTTGCAGTTGGAGACTTAGTTTGGAAAACAATCCTCCCAATCGATTCAAGAAAGAAGAAAGGGAAATTTGGGAAATGGTCTCCAAATTGGGAAGGTCCTTTCCGTATTGCCCAAATCTTACGAGGGGGTGCATATCATTTGACATCAATCGAAGGGGTTCTTCACGAAAGAACCATTAATGGTAAATATTTGAAACACTACTTTCCGTCTATGTGGGAGAGCATGAGTTAAAACTAACTTTTCATCTTTTCATTTCATTCCAAAGTCAAGGGCTGCCCATGGGTAGGGCAGCATTACAAAAGGCCATTCAAACAAAAGCAAAAGATCCCAAGAAGGATCTAACACAAAGAAACAAAAGATCCCCAAGAAGGATCTGACAAAAAACAAAAGGGAACTCAAAGCGAGAACCCAAAAGAAAATAACCTACAAAGAAAAAGATCCCAAGTGAGATCTAAAAAAAAAAAACACACACACCAGGACCCCCACAAAAAGAAGGCCTATTCTTTAGGCCATTCTTTCCACTGGCCAGATGTGCCAGCCATGGAGGACCTGATGTCAGCAGGATCGACCGGAGAAAACTTGTAGTCGATGGTGTCCCAGTTGGCCACCACAAGTTTGAGAGCGGACTCCATCTTCTCCAGCCGAAGCGCCATGCCCTCCACTCGATCGTGAATGGCCTGAATCCTCCGCTTGCACTCATTATGATCCTCCATGAGTGCCCAGGAAAGCTCAGTGGCCAGTTGTTTTATGTGAGCAAGAGTGATTTGTGTGGAGAGGGGAGTAGAAGAGATATTGGAAGCCATAATGTAGAAACACAAGTGCTTGAGCTTCTACTCAGTGTTGATATTTATAGACCAAGGAAAATCTAAAGACGCGGGTCGTGGACAGTTATCCCGAGGTAAATTAAGAGACGTGACAGCTAATGGGGTTAGTGGGCTCTCAATGGCCGTTTCCCAAAGTAAGGCGGCTGAATTACTGCAGCACGGCATCATTTGCTGTACTTAAACCGTCAGTAATTACTGTGCGTATTCCCTAAAAGTGGAAGGGAAGCGTCATCATGATCATGACGTAGTATTGCCATAATTATAGGCGCCCACGATCCGGATATATAGGGATCAAGGGTTTTGATCCTGTGGCATCACGTGGTTAAAGTAAGGTGTTAACCAATTATGTGGAGGTTATTCCCCAGTTTGGGCATGTATGTGATTTTGGTTTCTATTTAAACATGTGAGTGTAACCCTTGACCTAAAATTGTATAAAGGTTAAAAGAAATTGTTCCAAACAAGGAATACGGAAAGGGCCATGGAAGGCCTAACAATCATTCTAATTGCCATTCACAATTCTGGCATACCACCTGTTGATAAGTAAAACAAGCAACAAACAAAAACACTTATAGTTTACACCGACAAAGTTGATCGATTGACTGTAAAACTAAAGTCAACTAAGGTCACTCACGAAGAAAGGAAGACTTAAAAGCCTCCCATTTAACTACAAGTTCATCACATTTAACTCTGTTTCTCTGCAAATCTTCACGGGCAGCAGAGACATGAACTGAGACTCCTTTGCCTTCCTCTGCTAAATGTTTGAAGTCTTTATCAAGTTGGTTCGCCGTTACCAGAAGATTTTTCTTTTCAGCCTGCAGTTGACCCAATCGATATACCAATTCCTTTTCTTCTTGATCAATAGCCAAAAGCCTCGACTTCAAAGTCGAAGCATCAGCATGCATAGTCGATAACTTCACTGTCAAGTTGGAAAGGTTACCAATCAAATCCTGCTTCTGACTTATTTCCTGCTGGTAATATCGGAAGAGGCTAATGTTGTCACCCAAGGATGATGCATAGTTTTCCAGGATAATTTGTTCTCTGAAGGGGAAAACATGCCTTTGAGACAGGGATTCAACACAGGCACTGAATTCCGTGGACTTCACTGTCATCAATTCCTCAAAAGGAAGCTTTAGGAAGTCAAAGAAGACTTGAATTTCTTTCTGAGTCTCCGTACTAAATTGAAGAAAGAAGAAAGAACTACTGGATTCTGAAACTTCAGTGAGGGATCGAAAGATTTGAGAAGTCGATTCTATCTCTTCCATTAAATGGTCCAAAGAATCACTTGAAGACTTGACATGAGCAGAATCCTCAACACCCACAGGATTTGTTGCAGTCTTGTTTATCGAACGAGGAGATGTGGTTAAGGCAAGAACCCTCAAAATGTTTGCAGGGGTCACACTTGTTGGTAATAAGACTTGGTTCCCAGAGGGATTACCAGAAGGGCTAGAGGCAACATCCTCTGCACCTTGTCCACTTTCTTGAGTTGGACCAATTTGGACAATATGGGTAATCTGAGGTGGATCCTCTGCTGGTCCCTTCTTTTCCATTGCCTTTTCATTTATTGCTGGGGAAGCCTCTAGAAAAGGCACATCCGCCATCTGAGGAGAAGCTGTTTCCTCCCTACCATCACCCTGTTGATTCAGGTCAATCTTCTGGATTTGTTGTGAAATTGGAGCAACAATGACGTCCTTCCTTGGCACAGCTTTGGCTGAGTCTGGTGCAGATTGATTTATTGTGACACCAAGTTGTTGAGTGGCTTGTACACCAAGTTCAGCACCATCTGACATTAAGGTCAAACCCTCACCAACCTGCACAAAAGGACTGTCATCCTGCAGTAAGGGGTTTTCTTGATACAACAGTTGTTCTTGTAACCCTGGCAACCAATCGGCTTGATCCAAAGGATCTGATATGGCTGTAGACTCGTATTGATCGATTGCCAATTCAGTGTCAACTGTATCTCCTACTGAGAAGGAGGATTTTTGAATTTGTGAAGATTTTGAGGAATTCTCTTCTTCCTCTTCAAAGGCATCTACAATTCTGGTCCCTTTACCCTTCTGTAAAAGACAGAAAATGGAAAATGAGGGAAAATGAGAATAGAAAGACTTGTGAAAAGAACGAAATCAATAAGAGTAACGAAAAGTGAGAGTGTACCCTCAAAGCCAACCCTTTATCACTTGAACTTTGCTTCTTGGTGAGTTTTCTTGTTGGTTGTTTTGTGGGAGTAGATACTTCACTGACCTGTCTTTTAGGTCTACCAGTGGAAGGACTTTTAGAAACCTTTTGGCTCGCACCTGATGTGATCTTGAGAGTTCGTGTCCGTGGCCTGGTTTCAGAGTCCTTAATCGACTCAGCTTTCCTTTTCCTGGTATTCCCACTGGGCACAGAGGATATGGGAACTGCTCCTACATGAGGCACAATGGCCTTGGAGGGTTGATCAGGCAATCGAGCTGTTATCTCTGTTAGGGAAACAATATCACAAAGATTAGTAGAAGTATGACTAATTGAATTAAAAACCAATAAATAGTTGTACTTACCAGCCTTATCTTGAAGGAATTTGTATTCAGGATCAAGCCTGTATAGGCAGTCTGAAAGTGGAGCACCGAAATAGAGGGCCCTCATAGTCGACCACCATTCATCAAAAGCAGGCAGGGTCGCTTTATTGGTCTTGAAATCAATAAACTGGAAGGCTTTCACACGATGTTGAAAGTTGCTAACCATCAGAGATATCATTTTCGAGTCTTTGGCTTTAATGGTTGGCCTACTTGAAGCCATCTCAACAATGTTTGGGTGAACAAAAGGCATTGGAATGCCTTGTGCAAGGCCAAACTGTCTAGCATATTGACATGGAGAGTAATTCTCAAAACCACAATTCCCAAAAGGAGTGTTATTCAGGGCAAAGCCAACTGGGATAAGTCTTGGAAGAAGAACGCTGGCCCAAAATAACCGTTTGGACTGAGTCATTTTCTCTACAAGTTGGGGAGAAGCTGGTGGAATGTCCTCAAAGCATGGCTTTAGTCTTTCTGATGCAAATTCAAATTTTTCGAATGGACAGAACACAGGCCAATTCTTTTGGTTATTTTCATAAAAAAAGGTGAAATACCTTTGAAAAGAGGATTCCTCTGTTTGAGTCTGGAAACCTAAAAGATATTCAGCATAACTACGGCATGTTTGCAATGCCTCATCTGATCGAAGAGGATTCTCCAGCTTAGGCTTTAGTTGAGGAAAGTAAGCATATAACCAAGCTTGGAAGATCCAGAAAGGACCACCACAAGGGTCCGCTATCTTTTTATCAATAAAAGTAAAAAGGCCCTTGTACAAGGATCCTAGAACAAAAGGGGCAAGGGCCAACCTCTTTACTTGGGCCATACAGACAGCTAAGTTAAGGTATTCTTTGGTAACCCGAAGCCCAGGGACTGCCATAAGAAATCGACAAATCCAGAAAAGGTAAAATGCAACCTTCTCATGAAAGCAGGGTACGGAAGCTTTGGCTTTGAAATGAGTTTTAAGCCATTTCGAATAACTAACCCCAGATGATGGGACAACAAATGGGGGATCATATGGATCAGGAGAAAGCAGAGCATTTACCTCACGGCCTAACGAAGGAAGGCCAGTCAAATGAGAAATATCCAAGACTGTCGGAGATAGCAAGCCACAATGTAGAACTAGGGTGTTGGATGATTTGGACCAGAAACAAGCTGCAGCAGCCAAAAGTTCAGGATTCATGTCCAAGGGGAATTGTGAGAGCTCAATTTTCTCACGGATTCCCATTGTTTTCCAATCCTCAAAAAGAAACTTCATCATGCGCCTTACCCAATCTACCCATCCCATTTCAACGGTGTAAGGCCAAGAATGAAGGCAGGTGTTCTTACCCCAGCCTGACCATTCCAGCGACGGAAGCTGTAGGAGAAGTGGATCACGTTCCCCCACTGGGTAAACTTCTGGAAAGCCATCCGGAAGAACTGATGAAAAAATTGGGCCCAGTATACAGTGAGAACTGACATTATCGTCAGGAATCAGAATTTGAGTATTCTGATTTTGGTCAATCCCATTTCGGTACGACTCGGGGAATCAGAAGGAATCCTCCGTCATTGACTCGGTGGCCGGATCTTCAACTGGGTCACTGACGATCTATAGTTTGGATTTCGGTGCCATTTGGGTTCAGAAGTTATTTTAGGGTTTGAGAGCTGTTTCAAAGTTCTGTGAGAAGAAACATGATTCGTGCCCTAAAATTTGAAGTGCTCTGCCTTATATAGGTGGTAAGTTACTAAGAGAAATATTTACCAAAGTTAATATTTAACTCAGGTAAATAGGGGGGCATTGTTTACACCATAATCTAGTATTTAGTCTAATATGATCGATTGGGTCAAAATGTTACACGTGTCAACACGTTTTAGACTAATTGATAAAATACAATATGAAGCCTGTTAAGGAAAATGGACTGATCAAATGGTTGATATTCGACTGAACACGTGTCAGAATTTTGCATCACATGCAGATCGTGAGTAAGACAGTTAATGCGAGCAGGCAGTTGAAATGATTACAACGTTGGGAACATGTGAGATCATGGAGGAAAAACCACCTCGTGCAGATAGTGGAGCAAGAATAGGGAGCATGGAGCCAATTAATTCAAATCGTAGGAGGGAGTTCCATATGATTTGAATTTCAAGTCGACGACAGCCTATAAATACAAGAAAAGAAGATATTTAGAACCCCCAATCAATCGCCCAAAGGCTTCTACTTTTATCTGTACTTTACATTTCTTGCTCTAGGAGTAGCTTGTAACTTAACCGTCTGTTCGATTGTGTTCGATTGTGTCGATTTGACTTCTACACCGAGGAATAATAAAGTCCATTTTGTTGTTTTTCTTTCATCTCCATTCACTTCCCTAAGTTTGCTTCCAAAGAAGTCCTGAAATACGGCAAGGAACCAAACTCCACCACCGCAAACACCCACATTTCCAGTACACTCAGCAATCCCTAGTCGATTAGTCGACTATCAGTAAAATAGACAAACACTAGTATACATTGTTCGTCGCTCAGGTTGCGGGGTCGAAACCCTGCGACATCAGTTGCAAATGAAATTTTCTACAAGTTCAGAAGGTTTTCGCGTCAAAAAATGAAGCTGGACTCAAACTTAGGATGTCGCCTGTAGCACACGCACATCTTATGCTGAACTACATCAATTGACTTGGAAAATAATTGACACACATAATATTTAGGCACCACGGATCCTATAAGAGACCCTTTATTTTAATAAAATGCAGACCTCCCCTTTTCTGATCAAATTTCGATGATCCGAACCGTTCAATGTGTGCAGAACATGATTTTAAGAGTCCCCTCTAGAAATCAGCAAAAAATATGAACGGGTAGTGCTTGTTTTAAAGCAGTTTTAAATTGAACCGTCCAATGAAAACTGCTCAGATCAAACACTTTCCGATCATATTTTTTGCTGATTTCTCTTTTAGACTCTTAAAGTCACGTTATGATCACATTGAACGGTTCGGATCATCGAAATTTGATCGGGATCATAAGGTCCTTTTTTTATTAAAATAAAGTATCTCTTATAGGATTTGACTAATATTTAGGAGTATTATGATTCTGCTATTTGGGGGGTCCTATGATTGAGTCCTAAATTGAAGGCCCAAGGTGGTCGTCTGGTGAACTTATGCCCAAAGCCGGCCGTGGATGGATGCAACGAATCTTTACTGCCCTTCTTTCTCTTTCCCTCTCCAAAAGAATATGTTGAAGTATAACCTATATATGTATACAATGGAAGAATTAGGTTTCGTTTGTCTATCTTTCACTGAGAAAAACCAGAAAGGAGTTCTCCAAGACTTGTACGCATGTGAGTGTGAGGCCAAATTGAATAGGAAAACAATAATTGTTGGAATGGTTTTCCTTCTAACACTTCCCGTCCAATTTTAAATCCTAGCTCCCACTGAACCCCTAATCTACCTGATGAATTGATTTTTAGCTCTTCTGGAGATGGGGTTCCTCAATCTTCTATCTGATCTTCTGGATGACCGCAAGAGAGATCGACCACCTTTAAAAGAACTAAGGACACCAGTGTGGTGCTGACCAACACCCCTCCGATACCTAAGTCAGTCTAGATGGTAGAAAGGTAGATACATAAATTAAAGGAACTAGAGTGTTTCCCTGTAGGGAGAGTCTAATAGAGATGTGTTTATATAGGCATAAGAGGTAGAATCCTATTAGGATTAGGTCGCTTGGACTTAGGGGTGTGGATTAGTTTGGCACCTGTGGAGTCCAATAGTTGTAGTACTGGTTCCCTCAGGAGTTAGGAGTCCCATGGGATTTGGAGTGTCTGGAGTTATCCCCTTAGGGATTTGAGGTGGTGTAGGAGAGTCCTAACACACCTAGGGATCCAGATTGGAATGTATATCCTAGGATTCATAGTAATCTTGTGTAGCTAAGTGCTCTCAGTCCGTGCAAACAAGTTATCCGAGTTGGTTATTGACTGAGCTGAGTAGGTCTGACCGGCAGTCGATTTTATACTTATCACTACCCAACTAAATACAATTTAGAAACACTTTTTCATGCTACTGCATGTTTAATTTGTTAGTTCTATATTTCATTAAGTGTGGCTCACATGACTTGTCATCTTATTATTGTATTTATGTATTATATTTATTAAAACTTGAATATTAGATTTAAGTTAATTGCCCATATAATGGTACCTTTATGAATAGTTGCCTAATACTTTCTTGATGGAAGGAAGTCTAAGGGGTGTGACTATTAGAAAAGGTGTGACTCTTGGTGAAGAATCACATATTGGGTTGTGACTATTGGGAAAGGGTCTCTGTCTATCTATATAAAGGTCTGTGATTGCCATCAAGTTAACGTGATATAGAATAGACCGGAAATCCTACCCATTTCTCTCCAAACAAATCAGTGAGAGTTGTGAGTGTTAGACAATTTGGCTCAAAATCAAAACGGTGTCCGAATTTCTCAAGATTTAAACACCATGGCAGAAGGTAAGTATTTTTTCGCTGCATATTTATTTTGATTCTCCCATATAAGTTTATCATAATTGAGATATTGTAGTTTTGTGGGGTTCCCCAATCCCCATTGCAAGTGGTAATCGTAGTACCAGTCCAGTATGCATGGTGAAAGTGGGAGGTTAGATTACACAAGCACTACATATCTCATATTGAAAAGGATGAGTCGTTTTTGGAATTATGAAAATTAAAGATCGACCGACTATGCAATTGTGTCGTTGGATTTGCAGTATAGACCTCTGTGTTTCCTTTGGCCCCGTTTGTTAACCTTCTTAGCCTTTAGGATTGGACTACCAATTTCAAGAGATTACTAATACTTTGTTTGGTAAGTCAAAATGAGTTTAGACTATGAATCCAATGGACTAGCAAGCCGGGGATTAGGGGATATTAGGAATACCCTGGGAGAAATGGTATTAATAGTCCAATCCCAACTCATTTTCATTACCAATCCCTTCTCATTACCAATTCTTTCTATTAATCCAATCCAATCCCATCATCTAATCACATATCAAATAAACATGATATTAATAATCTCATCATCCAATCTCATCTTAATTAACGAAACATACTCATTACTAATCCCTTCTCATTATCAATCACAATCATAATCTCATCTCATTATGAATCTCATCCATCTATCATTATTATCAAACGAGATCTTTGTGAAATGGAATTCAAACTCAGTACTATTGCCTACGTAATAACACTTAGGCCATCCACAGTAGTATAATCAAAAGTTGACACATCAGCTTTTGATTATTCACTTTAGAGGTTACTAAGCTTAACAATGTTGAGTTTCACAATGGTCACTTCTAATCCATAATCAAAATAAGGGTCCACTATAATTTCACTATCTCTCTCCTGCTCTATTTTCTGCCATTCACTTCCCTTCATTTATGTTTTTTTTTTGGCAAAAATATATCGATTCTCTCTCTTAATTTTGAAAACAAATCGGTGACTTTCTTCCGTCCTATTATGAATTTTTTTTGTGGAAAAAAAATAAAAACGGAAAAGAAGAGTGAAATACCTTAATCTGACGATGATGGGTTAAATTGTAGATGATCGAGAGATATGAGTTTCAATTTTTGAGGGAAGAAAGAGAAATAGTTTGTGAGTGAAGTGAAGAAGATGTAGACTAGGCAAAGAAGAAAAGAAAAAAATACCAATTGAAACACGCGTGTATACAAATTTTGGAACTAGTTAACTTATATGGTGTGAGGTTCACAAATTTTGATTATTGAAAAAGGTTGCCAGTTTTGATTATTTAAAACCCAAAATTTGATTATTTCTGAGGATGTTGCTAAATTTGATTATACCATTATGAGCTATCTTTTACACCAATATTATTAACTTTAAAAATAATTGGCTTTTGATTATACCACTGTAGATGACCTAAGGAGGTGTTTTTACTAACAAAAAACACTACTCACTCCGTCTATTTTTAAGTGTCATGTTTCATAATTTCAACTTATTAAAAAGATATAATCATTACACATTTCACATCAAACTTTATCTCCATTTTTTCTTCTTACCCTCTATAGAAATATCATCATTATATTTTCTCACTAACTTTTCAAAATGGAATCTACTTTTAAGAGCAAAATGAAAAATTCACCAACTTTTATCCACTAACTTTACAAAATGGACACTTATAAAGGGACAGCCCAAAATAGAATACTGGACTCTAAAAAAGAGACGGTGGGAGTAAAAACTTAATGCATTTTGCCATTTCGTTTTCATTAACAAAAAAATTTCAGCATTTTACCATTTGATTTCCACTACCAAAAAAGTTGTCAGCAAAAACTATTTTTGCTACAGTAAGACTTACAAATCATCTACAACTTATTCACTACCGAAAACAACTTAATATTTTTTAACAATTTATTCACTGCTGAAATTGCCTACAAATATTTTTCTGCCATGATTTTCACTAGGGGAAACCCCCCCCTTAATAGACGATAAAATATACTCACCAGTAGTATAAGATACGATTACATAAAAACTCAGTACTATGGAGTAGTATTCTAGTAGCTTTAAAAGTGAATTTGTCCATCGGAAATCATATTTTACTCAAAATTGGAATATGTAATTCCTTCATTCGCAGTCATAAACGACTTTTTTGCTTAACCGAACTCCTCACCTACCAACCCTCTTTCTGCATTGGTCCGATCTCTTTCTATCCCTAAAGTCCCCATCCTCTGCCTCTGTGTTTATGGGTTTTTTCCCATTGAATTGTGTGAATTTTTTTTTATGTTTTAAATCTAACGGTCGAAAAATTCATCAGCCCAGAGAATTGTCATCACATAGATCCTGTCTCCCCCTCCTTACCTGGTCTACTCACTTTTCTTGGTATGTTCTAATTTTCACCCTTTGTTTTAAAGAGTGATTATACACCCACCAAACACCCCATCCACCGCACGTGTGTGAGACCCATTCTTGAACCTACACGGATGATCCAAACCATTCAATAATTTAAAAAAAAAAATTGAGTGGGCTGGAGCGGAAATCGTCTCAATCCGATATGTGTAAGTGCTCGTTTCAATCTTCCATTTGTGAACGGCGCATCATCTGATTTTTTAAAGTTTAGATCGAGCATCTACACATATTGGATTGAAACGATTTCGGCCTAAGCCCACTCGGTTTTTTTTTTAAATTATTGAGCGGCTCGGATCATCCGTGCGGGGCACAGAGTGGGCCCCACACGCATGTGGTAGGCGTGCAATGGATGGTTGTGGGTGTATCATTAACTTCAAAATAAAGCTTTAACATAATGCATCATATACCACCGCTGAGTTTCAAATGAGATAAGGTCAATAGTTAGGGCTTCATTAAGAACTCAAAAACAGTATTCTTCCCAATCCCCATTAACAATGAACCCTCCAATCGTTCAAACCATCTCAAAATGCCTCATCAAACCACAGTATCCATCAGAGGAACCGAACCATCCACCAATCTACTTGGCCCCATGGGATATAGCCTTTCTTTCATTTCATTACATCCAAAAGGGCCTCCTCTTTATCAAGCCTGCTGATGAGCAACAAAACCCTGTCAAATCTCTTCTAGACAAGCTCAAAGAGTCTCTCTCTCTCACCCTTGTTTGTTTCTACCCACTTGCCGGTCGACTCGCGACCCGAAAAGAAGAGAACCCGCCTTCCTACTCGGTGTACATCGATTGCAACAACAGTCCCGGAGCAAAATTAATCTACGCAACTGCGGATGTAACCGTTTCTGATATTCTTTCACCTGTTGATGTCCCGTTAGTTGTTCAATCGTTCTTCGATCATGACAAGGCCATCAATCACGACGGCCATGTCTTGTCGTTGCTGTCGATTCAAGTGACGGAGCTAATCGATGGGATATTCATTGGTTGTTCGATCAACCACGTGGTCGCTGACGGGACATCATACTGGCAATTCTTCAACACTTTATCGAACACCTTCCGTGCACTAGGCACGAGTCCCAAAATTCCTCGCCCCCCAATTCCCAATCGGTGGTTTCCCGGAGGGTACGGTCCGATCATCAACCTACCTTTCTCTCACCACGACCAGTTCACCAGCAGGTTCGAAGCGCCCCCTGTTAGAGAGAGAATCTTCCACTTCTCGTCCGAATCCATAGCCAAACTCAAATCCAAGGCCAATTCGGAATGCAAAACGAACAAGATCTCCTCGTTCCAAGCCGTGTCCGCCCTGGTCTGGACGTGCGTGGTACGCGCGCGGGGTCTTCCGCGTGACCAGGAAACCTACTGCATGATGGCTGTAAATAACCGATCCCGAATGAACCCGCCGTTACCGAGCGAGTACTTTGGTAACTCGGTGCAAATAGCGGGGGCAAAAGCCCCCGCCGGTGAACTGCTTGATCGC
The DNA here is from genome assembly GCA_019656835.1 of Rhododendron ovatum. Taxonomy (NCBI): domain Eukaryota; kingdom Viridiplantae; phylum Streptophyta; class Magnoliopsida; order Ericales; family Ericaceae; genus Rhododendron; species Rhododendron ovatum. Next base: position 21,366,370 of record CM033797.1, on the reverse strand, counting down.
GGGTCCGGGTGGGCTGCGTGGTGGCTGCACGAGACGGTGGCGAGCCACTCGGACGCGGCGGCGCGAGAGTGGGTGGAGAGGTGGGTGGAGGGTCCGTGCGTGTACCAACTCGGGCAGCTTTTCAACCAGTTTACTACGATTTTGTCGAGCTCGCCGCGGTTTCCGATGTACGAGAATGAGTTCGGGATGGGAAAAGCGGTGGCGATTCGGAGTGGGTATGCGAACAAGTCCGACGGGAATGTGACGTTTTACCCTGGGTGTGAGGGCGGGGGAAGCATGGATTTAGAGGTGTGTTTGTCGCCGGACGCAATGAGTGGACTTGAATCCGATGGGGAATTCATGGACGTCGTTAATTTATCTGCTCACAAGTGAATTTTTTTTTTTTTTTTTTGAAGATGTTAAAGTATTTCATTAGGCCTCATTTGATAATAGTAATAAATGGATGAATATATTTGTTTGGGATGAAATTAGATGATAGAATTGGATTGATAGAAAAAATTGATAATAAAAAAAGATTGGTAATGAGAAGGGGTTGAGATTCGATTATGAATATCAAGTCTTGGGGGTATTCCTAATACCTTTTATTGGCCAGCCTGGACATCCCTATGGATTAATAGTCCGAACCTTTTTTTTATACCAAACAGAGTATTAATACTCCCAGGCCTCGTTTGATTCGGGGACTAAAATAGACAGGATTAAGAGTCCTGGGATTAGTAATCTTGGACTATTTGTCCTGGTACTAATTTAGTACTGAATCCTATACAATCCCATGTTTGATTTGCGCAGAATTAATATTGAGATATCCCATGCAGAGGCCAATCCTATGTTTGGTTTTGTCACTAAATTTTGGGATTAATTTCAAGACTATTTCTCTCAAAAAAAAAAAAAAAAAAAAAGGCATTCATATTTCATAACTTTTCTCAAGCAATACACGCTCTCAACAAAAATAAGTTTCTGTTCTTTTTCCTCCACTTTCTTTGCAAGCAAACAAGATGTTAGTCGGATACCATGACTAGAAGATGATTGAATCAGGCCATGAATTCAATAAAATAAATCTGGGCATTGCAACCAACAATAAATCTGGGCATTGCAACCGAACAATTCCACAACTTGGGCACATATTTTCCAACATAGTTACATACAAAGTGCCATAACAAAATGCCAATTCCAGGACCATTTGTCTCTCCAATTCCAGAAAGAGCATAAGAAGCAGTACACAATTCCACCTGAAACTCATCCTTCCCATGATCGTGTCATCTAACCAAGCAACTGCTCCATTCCCAGACTTGACGTCCCATGCACCATCAATAACAAAGGTCTCTTCCTTCCCCGTGATCACATTATCTCCATCCCTGGAAAAACAAAAACTGACTTCGTCCCCCTTTCTAGTCTCCTCTTGCATCACTAAAGAATCAACACAAGCTTGATCCTTATGTAATATTCCTTGTCTACTCGACCATAGGCAACAATGGTTATTTACATGGCTAACAAACCTAACCGAATATGCGTTGTACGAAAAATCTTACCTTACAGTAGTCCTCCCAAATTATATCGCTAGCTACTCCAATTGATCAAGCAAATCCAAATGATGTGTGGTGTCGAGAGTAATACCTCTCAAGAGCAACATGGACCACAATTACAGCCACACTACACATCATTTGGATTTGCCTAATCAAATGGGTAACTACGATGAACACCTAGATCTCCTCTGATGTAACTACGATGAACACCTGAATCTCCCTAAACCCAATCTATTTCTATTCGGAACTCAAACAACTAGGGCTTCTCAAATCGGATAGGGAAATCACAAGACTCCAAGATATCACAAGACACAAGACCAAGGACCACCAACAACAGGACCCCCAACACAATAGCAGGACACACAACAGAACACCAAACTGACTACAAAACAGAACACCACAATGACTACCCCAAAATCACCCAACAACAGACGCAAGAGCCAAAAAGCTTCCAAGTTTCTTGCACAGCTTGTTCTAAGTGGTGACTGGGAACAAATTTAGTACTATTGTAGGATGACTAGGATCCATAAAAGACAACTGCGATCAATATTTGAAAAACATATTGTAATGCAGATTAGTACTGAAGTATTAATCCATTTTTGGTTAATAAGTCTGCATTTGCTTTGTGGAAGAATCAAAATACAAATATTGGTCATCAATTTGAAGTGATCTGTTGATTCAACACAAATGTTGGTTGAAAATACTTCTTTTAGCTGATCAAAATAGAAAAATAAAAAAAAAATCCCAAATCTTTGACGGGCTCATGCTAGAGAATAACAAAAATAAGTAAAAGCACAATTTTGTCGTCTGTTTGGTGATACATATGATTCCTCTCAAAAGTTCACTGAACAAAACACATTCAAACATTTAAAATTGCAAAACCTACTACCAACCTAGCACAAATAGCATAATCGAAATCTAGGGTTACAAAGCGAAATCTGGTCAAAATCGATCTGGTCGAAAGAAATCTGGTAGAAAATCGAGATTTCAAAAACCTATTTCGAATTCTATTTGGTCGAAAACCTAAAACCTATTTCGAAATCTATTTGGTCGAAAACCCAGTCGAAGAAGAACAAGAACAGAGGAAGAAGAACAGACGAAGAGGAACAAGAAGAAGAACAGAAGATGGAATACCTGCTTCGGTATTCTCCAATCGCAGCCAAGAACTCAGGTGTAGGGAGAAGAGAGAGGTGTAAAGATGAAGATCGAGGGAAAACAGTACCGCTCTGTAAAACAGGTGTAGGGTTCTGTTTTAAAACGATGGCATTTTTGCAATTACTTCCAACTTTCTTCCGCGTCTCTTCTATCCGGGATAGAATAGTCCCAACCCCCCCCATGGGATAAAATAGTGACCCCCGTATAAGGATAGAATTTGTCCCGGTATTAACAATCCCAACTGACAAAGTGGGAACCAAACATGGGAAAACGCGGGATTAGGCGCCCTTAGTCCAATCCCAGGCGTCTAATCCCTGAATCAAACAAGGCCCCCATAGAATTAATACTCTAATCCCAACCCTCAAGCTTCTTATCAAACGGGGCCTTAAACTCAAGAAACGTCTGTACACAAGATGAAATTTAGCCCTGACAAAATACAAGCAGAATGAAATAAAACTTTTCTATAAAGACATTTAGATGCTATCCAATCTGCTGCTTTGTTCTGAACCCTCTTGCACCATACAAAAGACCATTCCCTTGTCCTAGCCAATTCTTTAATGTGGTGGATCACTGCTTCGATTTCCCAGGGGCATTGCTGTAAAGACTTGGATTTTTTACCTATTTTTTAATGAGGATATTAAAATTATTTTCTTAAAATAATTCTTTTTTTTTAAATACAATTATGCATGCAGTATATACATGCATTCATTTTTTTTATTTCCTTAATACAATTTTTTTTAAAATACAATTATGCATGCAATATATACATGCATTCATTTTTTTAATTTTTTCTACACATGCATGCACACTCCCTCTCCTCGCTCACCTCAATCTCCTGCAATCTCTCCCTCTCCCTCAGCTCTCTCTCTTTCCTACAATTACTTCCTCCATTTCCTTTTTGCCCAAGAAAAGTCACATTCATCCCCCATTCTCCAAAATCGAAAATTTCTTCTTCACCAAGTATAATTCGACCCTAGAACTTTCTTATTCCCTTAATACGTCCTCCCTTAACCTAAATTCGTTTCAATCTCATCCAACTCAATGCTTAAGAGATCAAACCTTCATAAATTCAATCTTATCACTTTTTCAAAATTTACCTATAAATACCCCACCACTTCGACCCACGAGCACACCCTTGCAACCACCACCCTCCTCTGAGTCAGAATAGAGAGAAAAACAGAAGAAAACGAAGCACCAATCCATGGATTTTTAGAGAGAGAAAGAAAGAGAGAGAAAAGTGGGTTTCGTAGTTTCGTCCCACCGAAAACCAATTCGACTATTCCAAACACCTTCTACAACTTCTAGTATCACCAAACAGCCCTCAATTCAATTCCAAGGTCCCTCGATAAAAAATAAAAAAAAACCGTGGTCATCTTCTCCAAATTCCAAAGTTTCGATTTTGAATCAATTCGATCCAATCGAGGTATTATAATCCTTTCAAACTCTTCTCTATGTATAATTAAGTATTTTTTTAGCTTAACCCTATGCCCCAAATAGACCCATGCATCGAAACCGAAGCAAAATGACAAGAAAACCAAATCTGGAACCGACCTTGCGGCCGCAAACTTCGGGCCGCAAGAACCAACTCAGAGTTCGTGGCTAGCTGCCTTGCCGCTATGTTGACTGGTCCAACGTTTCAAGTTGGACTGTTTTGGTTCTAAATGATTTTGCGACCTTCCAAACTCAATTTTTGACACCCGAACCATTTTTCCTAGACTCCTCGCACCTCATAGATCGTACCTTGTTTATATCATTATTATTTTTGAGCCAAAAAATTGAAATAATGTTTTGAGCCACTATCAAGATTCAAAGGGTATTTCAATTCCAATTGGGATGAGTAGTGCCGTAGGCACAGGCCGGTGTGGGTAGTGCCGTAAGCACGGGCAAACACTAGTGCATATATAAGTTTGTAGGATAGTATGTATAATATTTTAGTTATTTTCAATAATTTGTATTTACAGGACGTATAACCTATGAAAACAATAACTTGTATTTACGGTACGTATAACCTATTTGACAATACGTCCATAATTAACTTATAATAATAACCTATATAAGTTATTGTCTTCGCATTTTACGAATGACAAAACAAATAGTTTATATTGATATACCATATTGTCCAATAGTTACAAATAATTTTAAAAAATAGGTGTAAAATTAGTAATTATTTACTATATGTTGCATATATATACAATTTTATTTTTCTAAATATCTCACGGTCCGGTTTGGATAATCCACGATTTTTAGATGAAAATCTAATTCTAATCCATATCTCACGGTTCTTTAATTTTTGAATCCGTGTCCGGACCATTAATCTACGGACAAAATTCAAAAGATACGGATCGATTAGGTCCAGACCGGTTTCACGGTTTACCGAATTTTTTGTGCAGACCTAGTGTGTATTGCAGACTTTTTCTTCCTGAGAAAGGGTCAAATTAATTGGAGCCACTAATTCAACCAAAGCATATATACTGAAATGAAAAATAACAAAGTGAATAAGTAAAATTTCTCACTCTCAATCGTATGTAATGGAAACCAATATTTATTTATTCAAGATAAACGTAGCACAGATAATGAAGTCGATCGAAAACATTCACAGCTTATCAATGGATCGACAATTAGGGTTGAGAAGCCGTAAAATTGTCGTCCCAATTGCGTTCTCCGATCTTGAAGCTGGACATATTTGCCTCGAGTTTCAGTAGAACGACACAAGAATTAATCTGAATGCACGGAACCATGGTGGCTTGTGACCGGGACCTGAAGCTGGACATATTTGCCTCGAGTTTCTGTAGAATGACACAAGAATTAATTTGAATGCACGGAACCATGGTGGCTTGTGACTGGGACAAAGTTCCGCTATTTTTTGTAGAACAAATTGGTACTGCAAGTTCCGCCCATTTTCCACCAACAAAAAACACTAAACACTTAACGCATTTTACATATTGTTTTCACTAACAAAAAATACTAAAAATTTAATGCATTTTACCAACTGGTTTTCACTGACAATTTTTTTTTTAATCAACTTAAAATCTTTTTCACTCACATATCAAGCAAAAACTTTTTCACTACCGGAAATAATTTGGCATTTCTCAACAACTTATTCATTATCAGAAACACCTAATAACTTCTCAACCACAAATAAAAATCTTAAAATTTTCACTAAACGAAAACACCCCCGAATTCGTATATATGCGTAGTCAATATATAGTTCTATGAGATTAATGAACCATTTAAACTTGAACAAGCTCGCATGGAGTAAACGTCCAAAGCATCTTCTTAGGAAAACATGAGAGCCCGCAATTTTGTTTATCGCAATTGTTTCGCTATTATCAAAAAGTATTATTTTCCTTCACCATTATAAGATTCCGTTCCGCTAAGATTCTTATTATTTAAGTACCTAATTATTTCTCACTTTACGAGACAGAAATCAATGTTTATGACGTTTTTATGCTTGAAGCTAGGCCAATCAATGGACTGGATTCGATTCAAATTCGACAAGACTTGAATCCGAATCCAATAATGGTAATCCGGATCCGATCCGAAAACTTTTTACTTCAAAAATTTTACCAAAAAAATACAATTTTGTTTTCAAAAAAAATTATTTTCCAAAACAAATTGTAAAAAGTTAAAATAAAAAATACAACTTCTTAAACAATTTTTTTTCAAAATAAAAAAATACAATTTTTTTTAAAAAAATAAAGTTTGGATCGGATTGATAATAGATTCAATCAAAATTCAATCTGATCTGTATTTGGATTACCGAATTATCGGATCGACGTTATCGAATTCGGATCAAATTTTTCGGATCGGATCCGGTCCATTGACAAATCTACCTGAAGCCATTGTTTGCCGCATCCACGTGTAATCCTATCCGTTTGTCCTTGTGTGCTCCTCTGGTTTGGAATCACTCTAAACCGGTTGCTGTTGGCAAACAGATCTCGTTCCATGGGAGTGGACCACTGTTTGCCAGCTCCCGGATGCAAGGTTCGTTGTTTAAGAAGTCTTTCCAACTAACTTATTTTTGTCTTTTTATAAAAAAAATTATGATTTTCGATCATAATTTTTTATTTTTTCAATTCTTTTCATTGCGACAAATCAAGAAGTCACACAAGTTGGACGCCAAACAAACAAATGCAAAGAAAACAATTAAATAGAGACAAAAGAATAAAGTCACTCGACTTTTTATTCCAAACCCACCCAAATTAACAAAGTGAATACAGACGTCGTACCTTCATATTATAGTCCTCGATTATATCAGTTAACAACTTGTCTCCAGCTAATTGCCTCACGTTGTTTTTGAGTTGCAGTGGTGTAATCTTATTTTCCTGTTAGCAAGCATGCATTAAAAAAAAAAATGTAATGAGTTCCAGTACTTTTGGTATGTACTGAGTTCCCTTACATACATATTATATGAAGCGTACATATTACAAATTCGGGACACTACACCAATTGAAAGGGGTCACGAGATAACAAAGCCCAATAATTAAATCAATACAAGAAATAAATCAATTATAGGATAAAAGCAAAGAAAGAAAGAAACTTCTAAGAAAAGAATACTCACACTCATGTGAAGAGATTCAAACTCTTGACCTCCTAGTGAGACGGCCTCAGTTGGTTAATTCACCATATTAATCATACAAATAGTGATAAATGTAACGAAATGAAATAATATGCAATATGTGAGCACGTGAATGGCACGTGCTTGATGGTAGTAATGTTATGACAATCGCATCAAGTGTCCCATGAATATGATCTAATATCGATCGGGTCTAAGCCCTAGCGTTCCAACAATAAGGGCAATTGAGGAATGAAATTAAAATATGATGAACTTACTTTGAACTCCTTGTAATACTTCACAATCAAATTCACACTTGGACGAGGTAAGATATGCGATAGCTAGAATATCAGAACAGGAAATTCTATGTATGGTGAAGTGGGAAACAACGACATCAACTCGGGTGTTTGAGTTCTTCGAGAACCTTAAAAAACAACCAAAAGTCCAAACATATGAAGGATATAAACAGATACATGCTATGAAATACGTAATATTGAATGTACGTTGAAGAAGAATTGAGTCAAGTTTCAACAATCCACACAAATTGAGATTGGAAGACTCTAGAAACTGGTGCCGTAATTTGGAAAGATGTGGGCCGGAATTCATGTAAGCAGCCGAAATGATGTCTGTTTATCATAAATCTCTAGCTATGTTAGATAATTCAACTACAACGTACATACGTCCAAGACTTAGAATTGTTAATAATTCGTGTTCAGGTGCCTAGACCAGTTTACACGCATCTCGACTGATTTTGGAGGACGTACTAATCCCACCATCTACAAGCTGATGACCCAATTCATAAAGTCAAGGGGTAGACTCGTATGGACATATAGTTGTGATGATACTTCCAATTATATATTGTGATTTTTCTCGAAACTTTGGACAATAACTTCACAAACGTAATTTATGTACCTGAATCCATTTGAATATAACCTTGTTGGATCCAAGAATTATTGTAGATTAGCTTAAACGTTCTGCGAAAAAAAATTAAACAAAAACGGGAAATTTATTTTTCTGATCTCCTGACGCTCAAGCCTAGCGCACTTCCAAAAATGGTAGAAATGCAGGGTCGACAAAATGCTTCCTTTAATAATCTTGAAAATTACTCACCCGCATGGTAAGAAGTAAATATCGGTGATATATATGCCTCATGCTCTTCAATTACTCGATCACTCACCTGGTCAAATCTGAAATTAATAGTATTATGTGGGCTTTCAAATGTTAAAAGTCATGGATTCTTACATTTAGTGCGTAGATATCAACTCCAGATTGCAGAATCATGTTCGTTTTAGAGCTTTTGTTTTGATAATTCAGGTATCCAGGTTAATTTACGTGCATTTTAACTAATCATGGAAAATAGTGGCGGAGTCAGGATTCTGACTTGAGGGGATCAGAATTAATAGACATGTATTTTTTTATTGTAACGTATAGTATTTATTATATCATAAATTTTTTTAATTTATTATATTTGTATATTGAAATAATTATAGTTTAATGCAGTTAAAAAATTACCAATCAATTTTTTTTCTTTAGACAATTTCAACAATCACTGATTATTTTTTGTTTATGAAAAAAATTGAGAAATGAGAATGTAAAATAACCGAATTTTTAATCTAATTAAACCAAAATTATTAAGATTATAAATAGCTATATACGAATAATTATCAATAATACTCAAAATTAGGTATATACAAAACAAAAATTTTAAAACTCGGAAAGGGTCCGAGGGGGCTGGGGCCACCTCGGGCCCCGACATAGCTCCACCACTGATGGAAAACCAAACCCACCGCCCACTTGCAGGGGTACATTCCTTCAAGCTTGGTTGGTACGTACTGCTTTAAAATATCTTGCAATTAATTTGATCACTGAGTTCACATTGAACCTCAATTATTTGAATTATTTATCTAATTCAATTAATTATTATTATTATTATTATTTTTTTTTTTTGAGAATGGAAAAGTAGTTTGAAGTTCAAATTTTGAACTGTTGATCTTGTTTCAGGATGGAGTAAACCCGTTCTCTTCTTCTGTATTGAAGGGAAATCCTATACATCGCCATGGAAAAAGAAAATGGCGTAGGGACGTCATACCTTGTATCTATTGATCAACTTGATTTTAGAGCAGATACCAAATTCTCTCCAGCTAGTTGTCTCATTTTTCCTATGAGTTGGACTTGGGATATCTTATTTTCCTGCCACCAACCAAAATTAGCAAAAAGGAAAATCCTTCTATGTAAAACCGTAAATTAAGTTACTAAATATTACTTCTGTGTGTCATAGAAACAGAACACAATCCTTTGGTTAACTTATTAATTCTCCGGTAACCTGCCGATATATACAATAAAGAAAAAAAAGAAAAAGAAAATTTGTGACATAAAATCATCTCTACAATATGTCCCCGTACAAAGACCTTTATGCATCTTTAAAAAGAATCAAACTAGTAGTAGAAACTAGAAACATCAAAGCACCTATGGTGGAAATATATTGAGTAGTAATAGTCTATTCATGAGATTACACAAAAGCAGGTTGGGTGTAAGTGACAATAATATTCTTTAATTTGTAACATTCCAGATTCTATTGGATTCAATATACTCTTCACGCGATACTCAGACTACCGCGTTATGGGTCCAATTGGGGTGAAAGTACTTAATTTCATTTCATGAAACAGATGCATATCCCTTTGCTCTCAGAATGTAGTGGGCCCGTTACATGAAATTCCCCCACCCAATAATTGGGACACATCCAATTGCGAATTTTTCAATCCTTAATTAATACATCTGAACTTAGTCTTGCTTCAATCACTATTTTAATCAATAAAATGAATGATAGTGATGCTATTGGTACATATAATATGTACATATAATGTATATATAGATTTTGTGGAGCCCAATTCGGGTCCCACAAAGATGATCCGAACCGCTCATTATTTTTAAAACATCTTTTTATGGAGCCCTGTAAAAAATCAGCTCAACCCGATATCGGTAAGAATTTTTTCTGAATTTATAGGGGCGAAACTAAGCAGTTAAGTAGTTTCGCCTCCACAAATTAAGAAAAAATCCTTACCGATATCGGGTTGTGCTGATTTTTTACAGGACTTCATAAAAAAATGTTTTAAAAATAATGGACGGTTTGAATCATCTTTGTGGGACCCGAGATGGACCCCACAAAATTAATATGTACATAATATGTACATTTCATATGTACCTCTAGCATTTTTGGTGAATAAAATTGCACTCAAAGGAAAGGCGGTGCTTACGGACCGTAGGAATCGGGCAGAGAGTAAAGAGCGGGGAGGGTGAGGGAGGAATTAGGCGAGGGAGGGTACACCTAGGATGTCTATTTTTTCCAAACCCAAGCTTGGGCATCAGGAGAAACTTTTTAGTATATCGGGATACTAACACTCTTGGTATTTCCTTACATCCGTTTTCATTTTTTCGGCCATTTTCCGATCACATTTGGATGATCGATTTCGTTCATTTTGTAGAATTCAACGAGAACTATAATCATACCAAAATTCGTGTTCATTGGATTTTTGTAGAAACATGATCGGTACACATGAAAATTGAAAAAAATAAAAACTGGATCCAAAACCACACTGAATTGAAACCCAATTTTGTTTTTTTTGTAATTTTCACAGGTACCGATCATATATATATTAAAGTCCGATGAACATGATTTTTAATATGATTATAGTTCTCGTTGAACTCTACAAAATGAACGAAATCGATCATCCAAATGTGATCAAAAAATGGCCAAAAAAATGAAAACGAACCGAAGGGATACTAAGGGCGTTGGTATCCCCGATATACTAAAAAGTTCTCTGGCATCAATTTTTGAATCCAAACGTCTCTCTCTCTCTCAAGTCTAACCGATTACACGCTCCTCTCTCTCTCTCTCTTTCTCCCTCTGAACCGGCAATACAAACGTCTGAGTCTTTCCAAATTTACACGCTCCTCTCTCTCTCTAAACCGTAACGTCTCTCTCTCGTGCTCTCTCACAGAACCGATCCTCAATCCCTTCATAAACCCCCCTCTCTCTCTCTCTCTACGTTCAAAAATAAGGGGTACCATAACTGCAACCCCTGCCGGCTGACCGATTGCAGGGAGCGCAGACGTTATAGGAGGCGGCACAATATTGCTATAATAATTTGTCTTTCTTTTAGTAAGGGCCTTGTAGTTCAAGTTCCTTCTCCCGGAACCCATTTGATTCGCGCTTGATTACAAGAGCGATAAACCCCCCCAACCCACAACACCACCCCTCCCCCCCCACCCCCCACAAATCGTGACATTACAGATTCTTCTCGTTCAGAATCATCAGTTTTCGCTCGAATCTCATCTGCTCACAAATCCTAGGGTTCTTCGTGCCCTAATTTTCTCTCCAGAGAATGGCTTGAAACAACCGAATCTCAGACGACGATTTCTCTTCTCTCCACGATAATGTGGATTTCGGAAACATTCGTTAACAAATCTGTTGCACTCACCTTTTTTTTTCTTCTCTTCGCTCGTTTTGTGCAGATGAACTCGATGCTGAAGAGGACGAGAGAGAACCAGTCGACAGTGACGCCATCAATGTCGAAGAAGACGAGTGATTGTAATGGTTCGTATTTTTAAAAATTTTTTTGGAGTGATTTCAATGTGTTGCTGTTTATTGCTCTTCGTACATGTTCAGAGTACCAGTCGACGGAGAGTCAGTGACGCCGTCAACGGCAACGAAGATGAGGAAAACGGTATTATGGCCTTCTCTTCTGTTTTTTTGTTTTGTTTCTCCCATTTTATACTCTTGTTTGTGCCGTCTCTTCATTTTAGTTGGTTTCTAGGGTTCTGACGGCTCATTAGGGTTTATTTGGTTTCACCTTTTCTGCTCCGGGAAGAAGGGACTTATTTTAGTAGGTTACTAGGGTTTGTGAAGCTACGATGAATGATGGTTTTTCAAAACTACTTTTTCTCTAGCCTTTTCTATCTGTTGAACTTGACCAAAAGCTTCATTGGATATTATGCCTTCCAATTAGTAACTCCAAGCTGAAGCACTTCCGTAAATGCAATAAAGGCAGGGTGGTTAATTTGGAAACCCCAAATTGGCCTTGAAAAATTTTGAGCAAAGGAAGGAGTCTCACTTGAGTTGGATGAACAAAAATTGAGTTAAATTAATTTTGATATGAGTTCGGGTAAAGAATTGTAGAGGGATTTATGAGTTTTTTTATTTTTTTATTTTACAACTTGGACTCAAGTTTTAGAAAGTATTTCACTAAGCGTGGGGGATGCTTTGATTCTAACTTGTATTTTGTGCGAAGGTCCTTCAAGATGGAAGTTGAAGTGAGGAAAATGGAGTTATTTTTGTGCACAGAGATGTCATTAGTATTAAAAACGGATATATGGTTGTCGCCCTATATGAACATTGAGAATCAAGTTGCCAGGTTTCTCTATATATTCATGTGTTTATGAAGTTATGCGAAAAAGGATGAATTTGAGTTTTGACCTTCTTGGTAATCTCTCTTGCCCCCTCTTGCTGTACTTTGTATATAGCTGTGACACTATCTATGCATGTATAGGGCTTGTGTGTATATGCGTCGATACTAGCGTATGCAATCCTATCAGTTTGTATGCATAACTTCCATTGCTTTACGCTAACGTTAGGTGTTCTCCTTCCTTCACTTATATTCCTTGCAGTCCTATGTGTTTCTATTTCCGTAGCAAGAAATAGAAAATCAAACTCTACGTTGCTGAAAGCATATGTTATCGAAATGGTATAATCTATTCTACTATGAGTTACTTGGGAAAAAACATTTTATGAGCCACGTTCAAAATTTATCTAGATCAACGGCCACAACTCATTGACAACTTCCTCTTTGGACTATAGTCAAGAGCGATTGGCTGTATGACAGTTCAAAGTAAATATCGTTTTGAAGACAATACTAGGATCCTTGTGTTACGAAAATCCGTTTATGTATATCGTTCAATATTCTGGTTATAATTTAAAAGAGATGCTTCAAGGGCCAATGCATTGGGCCCTAAACTAGTAAGAATAATAAAAATGATTTTTGTGCTTGGCCTCTGACTTTTTTATGTTAAAAATGTATGGAGCATGAGCTAATATAAAACATGTGTTGGAACTCTTGTAACTTTTGTTCAAACGAAAAGGAAAAAAAAGATGGCTGTAACTTACTTGTCAGTAAATTCTGCAACTTATGCATAATTTACTTGTAACTTATTTCATGTTTAAAACCTTGGTTTGCTGGCTGTTCTGTAACTTATGCATAATTTACTTGGCTGGCTGTTCATAGATTTCTTGTGTGGATTGCAAAGGGCAGTTCAGTTTCTGGGTATTTAAGTGGGTTGTTTTTTGCAAGTTTTTTGGGCTGTTTGTTGGGTATTTGTTTGAGCTGTTTTTGCAGGTTTCTTGACCATATTTCTGGGTAGTTGGTTGAGCTATTTTCGCAGGTTGCTTGGGCATGTACAATACCTGTTTTAGGTGCAGTTTTGTGGGCTGTTTTTGTTTCTGTTTTCTTGGCTGCTTAAATCCAGGTTTGAGCAGGTTTCAAACTGCTTTCCCATGTTTCTGTTTTCTGGTACTTTATTTCCCATGTTTTTCTCTACCACCAATCAGATTTGATGATTTTGTATATATCTCAGATTTGTGTATCAGAATGAATGGCGTGCAATTGGGGTGCAACAAAGCCGGTGGTGGGTCCACTACGCTGTTCATGCTCTTCATGAGCACTCTAAACTATCAACAGTTGCAGTAAAACATGGTTTCCAAGTGAAATATCATTGCCTACTACAAATCACTACCTCATTTCTGCTAGAAATGATATCCTTATGTGATTCCTTGGGATGTTAAGATTGGTATTCGTACCAATTTACTTCTATCTAGTTTGCAGACTCTCATGTTGAGTGTTTTGTTGTTAGACAATGATGTTTCTGTTTGCACAAGTTCATGTTGAACTGTTGGTAGACTTCTAATGACTGTAATTTCTCTGGGGGTTTGCTCCATTTTGCGCTCTGCAGTTTCAGTTCATTTTGCTTTTGTTTCTTCCTTTTCTCTGAATGATTGTCTCTGTTTTCATTTCTCTGTGGGTAAGGCTCATCGATCAAGCTCTTTCAAGGGGTGGCATTGCTGAAACTTGTGCAGTTCTGAAAAGGGTTGGCTCCCATATTTATCCTGGAGATGGGGCTGCATTATCTTTAGATACATTATGTCTTCACCTTGAAAAGGCTGCCTTGGTACTTAATCTCTACTTTACTTGTTGTTCTTGTTCTTTTTTCTTTTCTTTTCTTTTTCATGCGAGAGTAGCCCTTGACAAAGTGCAAGGGCGAAAAAGGTTTTACCTGGCCCTAACCCCCACTGTTTGGAATTTAGAATGGTTTTGTTCTTCTCATCTTCTTTTTTAGTCTGCATGTTTTTTTTGTTTTGCTTTAATTGTACAATTTCCTCCCACCCCCAGCTTTTCATATCTTATTGATGATTATTGTTGAACTGAGTAAATTCCTGATATCCATTTTTGTTGATGATTAGAAAGACGCAACGTTTTTTTTTTTTTTTTTTTGTAGGAGTGATTGGTTTCGGGGGTTGAATCGGTTAAAGATGACGATGTGGCTAGGGCTCTTCTTGCTGCCTGCAAGGGTGCAATAGAACCTGTCTTGAACACGTGTATGACCAGCTATTATCAAATGGAGCAATTTTGTCGTCCCCAAATTTAAGATTACGGCTACTCTGTTCTGTGCTGGTAGTACTGCATGATTGGGCAATGTCTGTATTTGCACAGAGAATGAATACAAGTACTACTGGAGCATCTCTAATTCTTGGCGGAACATTCTCAGTAGATCAAACAGTAATATTTAGCCAAGGGATTCGTGATAAGATTGTCAGTGCAGCAAACAGGTCAATTTCTTACTTTTAACTTCTTCACTTGGGCTGGATGAAGTTTTCTTTTGAGCAATTAGATCTAGATGTGTGCATTTGTGAAGCTGTTGTAGCCTACCACTTGCTCCATTTTGCGCTCTGCAGTTCAAGTTCATTTTGCTTTTGTTTCTACCCTTTCTCTGAATGATTCTCTGTGTTTTCATTCTATCCTATGCCCTTTACTTGGTCTGAAAATTGAGTTTTTTAATTGGTCAAAACTTCAATGACATTCATTTTATGGTTTAATGATAATATTGAGAAGAGTTTGGAATGTCTTTAAGAATGGGGCATGTCCATTGGAGATGGAGTTTATTTTTGCGTAATTGGATGTGAAGTTGTATGAATTGCAGTGAAACTACTGTAGAATAAATAAAAGGGTGGTTCAATTCTTTGGAATCTTTTGTTTGAATTTCCATCAAAATACTAGCATTGTGAGAGCAACGTGATTTTGTTCTAAGAATTTAAATAGTACGGAGTAGTTATTTTAACTTGTGGTTTTCTGGCTTTGGAAACGATGATTGTATTATGCAGACGAACGGTTGTAATCTCAAATAAATACAGAGGTTTTGAGATACATTAGGATGGATACAAACATTTATTAGCACGACTACAAATTTTTTCTTTGAACACATGCCTTCAAATACAAACTTTCTAGTTTTCCTGAAGTTCCAAGCGATAGCTCCATCGATTGAAATTGGGAAATTCTGAAATTGTATGTCCCGGAAACGTCTCACCTGTGGGCGATGCTACATAAAAATAAGGAAAACATTAACAAAATTTACTAAACACCACTTTATATAAGATTGGAAATAAATTGATACTTACTTGGACATATTTATTCCAAACTTCATTTTCTACAACTAGTCTATTTTCAGTTGGATTCCAATGTAATCCAGCAACCCGCATCATGCCATCTATTATGTAATTAGTTTGCTTTCATTTCTTAATCTTTGCCTCAATATGATCTATTTGTGGTATTTACATATGTTTTCTTTTTTGATACGACACGTTGCGGCAAGAAAATGACAATTTTAGGTGTTGTCATAACAAATTTGGTTATTTTACTAAATTTGTGGTATTTTACACATGTATTTTGCTTGGGTATTACAATTGTTGATTTTGGTACGACATATTTTGATTTTGTTAAGAAATATCATACGAGTCAGAATTTTTGGTACGATTAGTGGTAAGATAATGCCAATTTATGATGTTATAACATTTGTGGGTGGCATTATTTAATTTGCGATATTGTACGCATATATTTGATTAGGATGTAAGCATTATGGATTCTGGTATGAATAATTATAGTTACATAATAAAAATATTTTTTATTTATGGGTATTCTGTAATGACCCGTTCAACAGGTAGATTTTAAAGTATAAGTCGTTACTAACATCATAAATATACATTAGAAAATAAAAAATCGTCATAATGAAAATTATAAATTATCATAATTTAGACATACTATATATTATGTGTACCATAACTTTCTCCAAGTAAAATAACATGAGATTGCAGATTATGGGAAAAACAAATATAGACATAACAAGAGTTCTATTTTTTTTGTGCTTACCCATTAATGGCAAAGTCCAGAGGAGACAGATAGACAGATCCCCAAACCATAGCCATCCTCTTCAGGTTGTCTGCTTCTACTAATAAATCCATGAGACATGATTTCATAGATCTCGCCCTTAGATGCCCCGTACCAAGCATGCTTGATGTTTGCATTCCCGCCACATTTTTCCACCACTGCCTTAGAAAATATGCGGAACCTTTCCAATCGAGCCTGCGCAGTTGGACCGGGATTTGTGTTTTGATGGATGGCCATAACGTCTTCGTCATTTCCAAAAAAACCCATTCCCTTTAAAGGCATGTCTTGATAATCTCATGCTCTCTGTTTCCTTCCTTTGTTCTTGTCATTCCATGTTGTGATAAAAATGCAAAAAATTGGTAGATATTCTCTGTTTCCTTCCTCTGGCAATGTAACTTTCCTTGTAGATATTCTTAAAGGCAAAAACAGGAGAGATAAAGGTTGGTTTCTATGTTGTCCGAGACACGCAGGTGGAGAAGTCCGAACAACCGGAACCCACTATATATAGGCATGCGTGAGTCAAGTCACTGGAGTCTCCCCCGCCGTACTCTTTCTATTATATTTTTCTATTTTGTAAATAGAAATGGATACATGTAAAAAACTTGGGGAGCTGAAAAATCCGACCAACTAATCATGGTAAGAAAAACAACCAACTCAAGCTTCAAATTAGCCCTACCGAATCTAGGCACTAATTTTTGTTTATTTAGAGTCGGCTACATGAATTCTTTCACGAACTGTTTGCATTCTCTATCTTACTTCTATGGTGACAAATTGAGATTGTGTGAGATCACACAAACACGAAGAAGAAGAAATAGTGATAGAGAATAGATGGTCTTTTCTGATATGAGACGACATATAAATGGGAGAAGCCCACTGTAAATATTTACTGAATACAGAATCCAAATTGTTTTGTGATCGTTTTAGTGAATAAACAAGTACTCTCTCCGTCCCTAAATAATTGTCCGGTATGCAAAACTAGGCCTTAAAGAAGAAGCATTTGTTTCATTACAAAAATCAATTTTTTTTTCACGAAACAATAGATAGCAATGAGTTCTATTAGATTGTATAAAAAAAATAAAATTTTTTAATAAAAAATATGTATGTTTTGAAAAGCCTAGTTTTGTACATCGAACATTTATTTAAAGACGTAGGGAGTATGTTATTCTCTTGGAAACTTCATCACAATTCCTTTTAGCGCCCACACAACACATTAGAGTGGCGTTCTCACAAGAGTTTTTTTTTTTTTAACCAAGTATCCAGGCCAACTTACTCGCATCTCAACTAATCCTGGTGCTCTCATTTTAGTTTGGTACCACCCAGGCTATGTGTGACTTAACTTCACTCTCTAACTCTAATTCGCGGTCATTGACATGAAAAAGACTAACTTGCACATAAAAGTTAGTTGGAGTAAGAATGTATGAAATTCCTCCGCCCCAGTTTCACAAATGCGCTCACATGAAGACTGGGCAAATCGATAATGTGTTTGGAACTTAGGGAAAGAAATGGAAAAGAAAAGAAAGTTTTTAAAATTCCTTCCTAATGTTTGATTTCTAGAGTAAGTGTGAAAAACAAATTCAAATTTCTCCAATTTCTTCTTAATTGTCTCTCATTTTCCTCATTATTATTTAATTTCCCTTCTTTTGCCCTTCCATCCCCAAGTTCCAAACAAAGCCAAAATCTTTCCCTCAACCATGTGATGTTTTGTGACTTGAAGTCTCACTAATAAGAGTGTCCACAATGGCATAATTAAAACAAAAAGATTTATTAAGTTACCAAAATAAGACTCACAATAGTATAACCAAACTTAGCAACCTCTTTAACCAATAACTAAATTTTGGAATTTGGATGACCAAAACTAGCAATATTTTATCTTTGAATATTCAAATTTAATGAAGGCCACACACTCTCTCTTTTCTTTCTCTCCTCCTATCACTTCCAATGGGTCCACTGTAACGACCCGGATTTTTGCCTTATTTTTTTTTTCGAATAAAGAAATTATTTTTAATCAAATAACCTATAGTAATCGATTAATTATTTAAAAGTGTAATTTGATTAAACTAGAACCTAGATTAATTTTTGGTATTTAAAATTAGTTTAGCATATACATTATTAATTAGCTTGTAACTATGTATAAGTGTGTCTATATATCTATAAAATAGATATTAGTAATCATCCCACAATTTATGGGATTTGGATACCAATCCCCCACCTATCTCTCCTTCTATCTCTATCTTTTCACTTATCCACACCCCTTCAAACTCCTCCTAAACTATACATCTCTCTAATCTCTATAACATCCCACTCTCCTACCTTCCTCCACTACTCCCTTTATATTACTCCTAGTCCACTGCAAAAACAGAAACAAGAAAAGAAGGATCACACCCTTTCAATTTTCGTCCATATCACGTCCCTCTGTTCACGGCCTGTTTCTTCCTAGTTTTTGTCGTTTTTAGGCCTAAGTTTCTTCATGAATGTTGTAGAGGGCGTCGAGAGCATCGATTTCAACCTAAGAATCATCCAAAACAGTCAAGGATTGATAGAGTTATTGCTATCCAAAGATCAGTGAAATTTTCAGATTTCTATTTCCAGACAGCAAACAGGACTTATGAAAACCCCCACTTTTCTCCTAATTCGAATGGTTTTCGGGCTTCGACTTCTTCACAAAAGTTGTAGGGCGTTTCAAGATCTTCGCGTTAGACACAAGAATCGTCCAAAACGGCAGAGGTTTGGTCAAGTTATTTCAGTCCAAAGTTGCTGCTAAAATACCGATCTTTCGCTGCCAAACGAAAACCCACCGGACTCTACCGAATCGTTTTGTCCGGATTGAAGGAATTATAATCCTTCTCCTACCTCTCCCTAAGTATATTTAGTGAATATGAGCTGAACTTTATGCCCTAAACTGAAAGAATTCGAATCAAACGTCGCATGGCCAAAAAATGGCCATTTCTTTTCCTTTTCTTTTTTTTCGGCATCGAACAGTGAATCGCCCCCCCTTTCTCTTTCTAAAAAATCCCCCTTTCTCCGGGCAACCAAAACCTTGTCCTTTTAGCTTTGGGGGAGGGGGGCTGCCGCCTCCTCCTCCCCCCCTCCCTCCCCCCCTCTCTCCATCTCCTCCTCTTCTCCTCTCCGTTTGGTGTATCTATTTTCGAGCTGGTTTGGCAAGTGGTTCTGAGTTCCAGGTATTCAAGTTCCCGGTGCTCGGGCTTTCGACCGAAGGTTGGTGGGCTTGTTTTCGTCCGGAATCAGCCTTTTCCTCTCAGATCCGGTGAATGGTGGCCGACGTCGAGGTAATAATGGGGTGTTGGGGTTAGGGTTTTCCCTTTCTGGAAGTGTTTTGTTTCGGTTCTGTTTTCTCTGGTTGTTTTTTTCAGTCCGGCTTTGTTTACGGTTTGGGTTTCCCCCAGATCCGGAGGGTGCGGTGGTGGGCAAATAACTTTGCGTCTGGTTAGTTTTTGTCCTAGTTTGGTTGGTTGCTGCCTTTGATCGGTTGTTTGCCCACCGTGGTCGCGGAGCTGCGTTGATTTTCAACGGTTGCCCTTCCGCGACTAGAACTCCGCGTGCCAGCGGGAGTTTGCTCTTTGGAGTGGCATCTATGCCTGTGAAAGAAAATCACTTTTTGTTTTTGTTTCGCGGTTTCGCCGGCGTTTTGATTTTGGATTACTGCATTGGGGATGACAGGTTTCACTGTGCTACACTGATCACTACGATTAGGATTTTGTTTCTCGAAGGGAATTGTTGTCAGGATTCATACTCCACGTGTCCCGACCCTGCGTTTGAGTAAGTGGCGGTGTGAAGAGGTCCCTGGTCTTAGGCTACAATTAGTCCTTCCCGTTCTTCTTCTTGTTCCTTTTTGTGGTTTTGTTTTGAAATCTGTAGATGTCGTATGGTGTTTTATTTATGAATGTGCGGATAAAAAAAAAACAGTGAATCGCCTCCTGGGTTTCAATTTTTTTGTAAAAAATTACAGTTTAGACCCTGAGGTTGTTTAACATATGTTTTCAACCCAAAATATTTTAATAACATATTACAATTGGACCCTAAAGTTATTAAGGCCTATGTTTCGACAACTTCCAGACGCAAATTCCGTTCAGTTTTATTTAAAAAGTGTTTGAAGTCACTTTGCGATCTTCCGAATAACATTTTTGACATCCTAACTATTTTTCCTGGATTCCCCACACCTCAAAGATCATATCTTAATATTATCATATATATTTTTATTATCTATTTAGTTTACTTTCAGCAACTTTCATTAATCTCTTCATTTAAAATAATTTCGCGACCTTCCGAACCCAATTTTTGACACTCAAACATGTTGCATAGGACCTTCAGAACTTTTATTAAGGTCATGATAATTATTCTAATATTTTTACCTAATTAATATATTTAATTAGTTTTTAATCAATTAGATTACTTAGAAATAATTAATGAGAGCCTAGAAAAATATATTTTTTAAAATTCTTTTAAAAAGTTCTTACTTATTATTATCTTGGCCGTACAAGATTAAGGGCAACGGCCCATTTATAAAAAGTTGCGTGATTACGTTGCTTCTTGATTGTTTTGTTTATTGTTTGATTAATTGTATGTTGCACCACTGCTTGATTGAATGCTAGATTGGACCCTAGAGATATGGGATGGTATGCGAATAGAATTCACCTAGATGATGCTAGGTAATGGATGAATTGGAAAGTTTTATTTTTAGATTGCCTGCAGGCGTGATTTTGAGATATGATGGGATTTGTGATGAGATTGAAACTGACGAGTGTCCAGTGATGAATTGATAGACTGGCATGTGTCCAGTGATTTGTGAAGTGGTATATAAGATATGCGAACCCTAGTTATGATTCAGGCATGATAAGCTTTCCCTTTGTTGTAGTTAATTGGGGTGCACACTCGGTATATAACTTAGGTGTATCTGCGAC
The DNA here is from genome assembly GCA_019656835.1 of Rhododendron ovatum. Taxonomy (NCBI): domain Eukaryota; kingdom Viridiplantae; phylum Streptophyta; class Magnoliopsida; order Ericales; family Ericaceae; genus Rhododendron; species Rhododendron ovatum. The sequence goes on along the minus strand of CM033797.1, from coordinate 21,344,733 downwards.
AGCAAAGGGAAGTGACCTCATGGGACCGAGCATGGCTAGCGGTTGGGGGAGGAAAAATCTCGTGGAGGGATCTTAGATTTCACATTAGAATAATGAATAGTAATAAATTGGTGTTTGTAAATCCTTATTCTGCTTTTCGCATCTTTATTATCCTATTACTTGATAGTTGTAAAGTAAGAGGGGTGATTGGGTTGGATTATTCTACTGGGTGATTTATCACTCACGGATATGTCTGTGTCCTGACAAATCGTTTGCTTCGGCGATCAATTTGTCAGTGGGCGCAGGATTCAATGGAGAGGATTTAAAGATGTTGCAATTCAACACAGAAAGAATATTAGGAACGAAGATCGAGTATGCTTCGGATTTGTATCAAGCCTAGAGTCAGCTCTGAAGTTAATATATTTTGAATCAGTAAATTTATCTTGTGACTGTAATAACTAAACTTTATTTTAGAAAATTATATTTATTTAGCAAATTTTCTTAAGATTTTATCTTATATTGCTTCCGGAAAATCGGGTCGTTACATCCACTCACCTGCATTTATTCCCAACTCTCTCCCTACTAAAAATAGTTTTTGATTATGAACCACTCTGAGAGAGAGTTAACAATGACCAAAAGATGAGGTAACGAATTTTATTAATCATACAAATTCTGTTATGCCATTGAGATAGCCTAATGCGTCTCCGCCTCATACAACGAACTCCGTACAATTCTAGGTACACTTGCAGGGGCACATTCCTTCGAGCTTGGTTGGTACTGTTTTAAACCATATTGTTAATTGTGTGGTCGATTTTTAGGTTTCCAAATTTGTTAGCTGGGTTTTAATGTGTTAATGAAAGTTGCCAAATGCATGACTGAAATGCTCAACACATGGCACACACACACATCTACATACTAAACAGGCCGATCGAGTAATAATATGAAACACAAATTCATGGAGGTTAATTAGAGAGATCGATACTCCATCGTCAATAGCTATCTCCTTAATTAGCTCCGTACAACTATGAACGTATATACGGCAGCAGCGCATCAGAGCTAGGCAGATCATGGATGTGGTGGCACAGTGGCAACTAAGACACCATTCATGACTGGTCATGATGTGGGGTGTTTGCGGCTGGCTCGGAGCGTTTTTGGGATTTGCAATATCCTGATCCAGTTTTTTTGTTTGGGCAGGGTTTGTTCAAGTGTGGTGACAGTGGAGACATGTAGCATTTCGGGTTTAGGGGTGTTTATAGGATTTTGTTGGTCTTTGACCAACGCTTGGGTTTCGGATACCTATGTATATTTAAGTAATTTTAATTTTCTTGTGCCCTTATCCTTTAATCTCTATAATTTTCTAATTCGGTGATTAATAAAAAATTTGCTTATAAAAAAAAATAATGAACATATCAAGAAACTTAAAAAAAGTTTGGACAGGGGAATTGAACTTACAGTCCTGATTTTTCTGTGCTGCTACAAGTAAAATTGGAATGGAAATAACCAGCAGAGAGACATGAAATCTTGAACCCATTTTTCTCTAAGAAAGACCCATACATAAACCACTTCAGAAAACACCTAAAATATTTCACTCAGTTCCTGTTTATCACTTTTAAGACTCTAGAAAATAGTTTCTTTCTGGTACCCACATTCTCATTGAATGCATCCAACAAGTACACAACTGTAGTGCATTCAAGCGTGGCCCCCCAACTTGACCAAGATTTTGACAAGTGAAAACACCAGGACCTAAATCCATGTTGCACGCCTAAAGGCCAACCATAGAAGTTGAACGTGCACTCACGCTTATAAATTTTAAACGAATTGAAAAGTAGAGCAATTAAATTTTCAATCATGTGTAGACCATTTATATATTACTCATATTTTCAATCCGTTTAAACGGGTGAGAAGATCTTATTTCTCTGATCATTTTATTCTAAAGGGTCATAATTAATTTTTGACTCTAAGGCTCTAGTTAGTTAGCCTAAAAATATAGAGAAATATCAAAATTCATAGACTATACCAAAAAAGATTTCTTGTCTCAAAATGAATCCAACGAACCGACTATTTACTTCAAGTAAACTAAAAAACCAAAACTATGGGACCGAGATAACTAGAACTAGATAGACTAAGAAATATTTGATTCTACGACTTTCTTAGGACTGATTAACGAGAGCTTTAGAGGCAAAAATTAATTATGATTCTTTAGGATAAAATGATTAAAAAAAAAGAGAAGATTTTTGCACTGATTTAAACAAATTAAAAATTGAAGTACTTAACTTCATTTTTCTTAGCTTTTCACCAAACCAAATAGCGCATTTTGTCTTTTCCTTTGCAGCCCCAAAACAGTGACGTTTAGAGTCACTATAATCTTGTGGTGACTAATTGTGGACGTTTATGGATGAGTTCAATAATTCTAGGAATCACTGACTAGAAAATAATATTTTATAGAGCTCTGTAAAAAATCAGTTCTAACGAATATCAGTAAGTATTTTTGGATTCGTAGGGGCGAAACTGCTCAACTGCGTAGTTTTGCCCCTATGAATTTATAACTAATACTTACCGATATCCGTTGAAACTGATTTTTTACAAGGTCCCATGATACATTATTTTAAAATTTATGGACATTTTTATGTATTTTTGTAAGATCCAGAGTGGGCTCCACAAAAATATAATGAATGATATAGTGATTTGGTGTAGTGTACCTAGATTTATTGATATATAAATCAAATCTTGCTATTAAAGAGGACCACACTACTTTTTTTGTGGAGTAGGCGACTTGGACGGAACCAGGGCCGTGTTGTGCCTTCCAAGGGATAGAACAGTGTTGTTCCAGCTTTGCAGGGCCCGCTTAGATCTCATTCCGATGATCGAAAACGCTCACATCGTAGAGTTCGTTGAGTAGAACAATCATATAAAAAATCAGCTCGATTGAATATCATTAAGTACTTGATCGAAACATTTTTATTTTAAAAAAAATAAATCCAAAACATTGGATCAAATCCAGCATCGTGCCATGGAGATCCCATAGTGCCCCAATGCACTGAAGGTTTATAGGGCACCTCGTTGTACTCATCAAATTTCCATCATCATGATCGATGATTTGAATTGTTTTGTTCATAGAATACGTTGAATACATCATTCAATAAAAAAAGTTGAATTGAGCGAATTTCATTAGCCCCTAATAAGCCAGACACAATCAAGTATAGACAAATCTATCTATCAAATCATTTACGTGATAACTATACGAAAGCTAAAAGTAAAAGCCCACAAGTCTTGAAAGTCCTTTTGTTACTTTAGCCCTCGAAGAAGAAATCTTTTTTTTTTCCTTTTTTTTTTTTACCGACGTACAGTGGGGAGTTGGTAAATTAATAAGTAAAAGAGTTTGAAATCTCTTCATAGACTTAAACCCCATATCTCTCCTTGAAAATCAAAGAGAACAACCAGACAAGTTAAGAGTCACATCTCCGATGAAGAAAAAAACTTTCGAAGTAAGTGTAAATTTATGGATGAGTTTGATAATCCATAAGAGAACGGAGGAATTGCTGACTAGATCTTGTGGAATTAATTTTCCCCGAGTCATTTTCATTGAAGCATTTAATCAATTAACAAGTTGCAAACTGTACAATATTACAATCACATCTTGCCATTAAAGAAGAAAACAAGACTCCTGCTAACGCTGGCCCGATGGGCAAAGGTTAATTTTTTGTCTTTTGGTGTATCGACGCAATTTTTTCCTCCTTGCTTGTACTTTTCTGACAGCAAACCTTTCAAATATATGTATTATTGTAGATTACATTGTAAATTACGTTTTTACCCTCTAGCCTTGATCAATATTTCTCCCGACCTTAGTCTGTTCACAAGTCAAAACCAACTGTTCCACAAGAACAGTGCAGAGAATCTGATCTCTCTCTTTTTTTTTTTTCCCCATAGTCTATTTGGATAATTAACGGCTCAAATTTTTAGTATGGTGTTTTTTATTTTAGTAAATTTTGTTTAGATTTTTCTCGTAATAATTGGAATTAATTAATTATTTCGACAAAAGAAAATGGAAAAAAATAAAAATATACTGTATATCAAAATAGAAAAAATTCATGTAATTGCATGATTTTATTTTTATTTAAGTACATTCGTTAAACCATGCCCATATGCATGAGAGTATGTAAGGAATGCCAACTCCACTCCACTTGCTAATTTTATTGTTTTAGTCATAATTTTTTGCCTTTTTAGACTTTTGTCATTGAAACGTATGATTAATCCAAAAAGAATACAAATATCCTGAATCTAACAAAAATTCAAAAATAAACAAACAAAATTCTAAAAATCAAAAGTTCAAAAATTAGGGATATTAAACATTTTTCTAGTATATATAAACACGGGGCGTATCCACTTAAATAAGTGCATTATGCATAATATAGATCGATACATAAACCCATGCATGCACGACTCATAAACATATCGTGCAGTTAAATTTAATCACTGAGCTGATCACATCTCACCTCACCTCAATGATTCGAATCATTTATCCAATTTAATTCGTTTGTCGACAATTATCAAGAATGGATATCGCACTACTGTTGATCGAAAGTTCAGAACAGATACATTGGTCGAAAGTTTACAACCACGAACGAGCCTAGGACAATTAAGGGAGATTGGGTAACCAGATTTTGTTGGGCAGTGTAGGTTTTGGGCTTTCATGGGCTGGGCTTGGCCCACTTTGGTGGGCTAGGCTCTTTTGTGCGTGCTTTGTATTGTAAGATCTGGGGTTTTTAGGCCTTCAGGAGTGAGTTTGTTGAGCTGTTTATTGTATATTTGGGCATTTTAGGCCTTTAGGTCTTTGGACTTTGTCCCAATAGTTGTATTTTCCAACTTTTGGTTGGATTTCCTTCTCCCATTTCCCTAATAAAATGTGGTACTTTTGCCGATAAAAAAAAAAATGGAGGAAGGTTGATAGTAATTGACATCCTAACCTTTATGTTCTCAACATTTGATCGGAATACATCATGTTGACTTAAACATATATAGGAAAATATTACTCTGATCTGTTGAAATTTTATACATACTTTTGAAAATTTATACAGTAATAATAACATTGCTGCTATGGACTGGCATAAATTAACTCTATAATTTGTTGACAAATTCATGTTTTGGAAATCGGTAGAAACTTGCAGCACTGTGGGGTTTTCGCTGAAGCGGGAGGCCGGGAGATCTCTAGCTATAGCTTGACTCTCAAAGTTGCTGCAAAACAACAAAAGAAATAAGAGCTCGTAGATGAACGTTGTTTGGATGTTGAATGAGTAGAGAAGTGCGAAACTCGATCGATCGAGTACTAATAATGGAACCAAGATATATATACTAGTATCATCAAAATTAAAATAGGAGAAGAATAAGAAGATATTGAACAAATTAAGAGAATGATTAGAATAGAAATTGTGAGTAAATGGAGTAGAGGCGTCATACCTTGTTTCTATTGGTCACGAACTTGATATATTAGAGCAGATACCAAATTCTCTCCAGCTAGTTGCCTCATTTTTCCTATAAGTTGGATTTGGGAAATCTTATTTTCCTGCCACCAAGCAAAATTAGCAACAAAAAAAAAAAAAAAACTTCTATATGAAACCGTAAATTAAGTTAAAAATTACTTCTGTGTCGATCTATCTACAGATTATGCAAACAAAAGGGTTATCTGACAAACCAATGTTGTCTTCATAAAAAAACAAAAACAAATAAGTTAACAACCAAAGAGGGTTCGGAACAAAAAAAAAAAAAAAACAAAACAAAAAAAACGAAGGGGGTTCAAGTATAGAAACATAACACAATACTTTGGTTGTTAACTTATTAATTTCTTGCTAACCCCCCACTGATGTATATAATCAATATAGGCAAAAAATAGAAAAGAAAAATTGTGTCGTAAAATCATCCCTACAATCTTTCTTCATACCGCGACCTATCTACTTCCTTTTCATTACTTATCAAACTAGTGGAAACATCAAAGTACCTATGGTGGAAATATATTGAGTAGTAATAGTAGTCCATTCGTGAGATTATATAGAAACAGGTAGGGTGAGAGTGACAACAATATTTTTTAATTTGTAACATTCCCGATTCTATTGGATTCAATATAACCTGCGTTATGGGTCCGATTGGGGTGAAAATAATTCATGTAATGGATGTATATCCCCTTCTTACAATGCAATGGGCCCGTTCCATGAAATACCCCTTCCATTTATTGGGGCACGTTCAATTGGGAATTTTCTAGTAATTCTTATTACTACATCCAAACTTAAAGTTGAGGACCACAACGAGTAAAAAACCTCGTTCTACACACGCATATGACGTAACTACCCCATATAAAGCGAGTGGTGCTATCCCACCATGCTGTTTCACTGCTCCCCCATTGCAATGCTCAATCTCATCGTTCGTTTTGACAATTAATTGTCCTCTTTTCTTCCCGGAAGAGTCTATTAAAATCCGAACCGTCCAAAACACTTTTGAACGGCAAGATAGAGAACTGTGAGAAGAGCGGTGAAATAGAGAGGCCGGTGAGGTAGACTTTCTGCCCTATATAAGCCATGGGGTAGCAACATCAAGAATTAAGTGAGGAATTAAAGTACTTATAAATCCACCACCCCATGATTAAAAAAAGAAAAAAACAAAAGGAAAGAGAGCACGTACTTGGAATTCAGTGTGGTATTTCTCAATCAACACCTCACTTGAACGAGGCAAGAAATTCGATAGCTTGGACATGAGAGCAGGAATATCAATGCATGGTGAAGTTGGTACTGGGACATTTGTCTGAATTGCTTCCAAACCTTAAAAACAACAGCAAGATACACATGAAATACAAGATATATATACATAGTACACTGGGAAAGCATAGAAGTTGGAATTATGAAAAACCAAAACTATTGAAGCCGAACTTACCCCTGAGATTGGGAGCTCTGAAGGTGACGACATAATTGGGCATAATGTGAGAGTTCATGTAAGCGCTCCAGATTATGTGCCTTCTTGGTGCCGATAGATTATCGACTCCAGAATCAAAGTGCTCGGAACTTGGTTGAAACTGTCTTGAACCAGGACATATTTCTTCCATTTTGCCCAGTATTACTCGACAGAGTAATAAATGCCTTAAACCATTTTCATCGGCTTCAGATGACAAGGCGCTGCACGTTTGGAAATTCAAAAAAAAAAAAGAAAACTTTAACTTGATTTTTTACGTGAATAATCCATCAGGAGGACCAAAGAAAAACAACATGAGATTGCAGATTTAGGAAAAAAGAAGACATAACAGGAATTCTAATTTTGTGTGCTTACCCATTAATGGCAAAGTCCATAGGAGACAGACAGACCCCCAAACCATAGCCATCCTCTTCAGGTTGTCTGCTTCTACTAATAAATCCATGAGACATGATTTCACAGATCTCACCCTTAGAAGCCCCGTACCAAGCATGCTTGATGTTTGCATTCCCGCCACATTTTTCTGCCACCGCCTGAGTAAATATGCGAAACCTTTCCAACCGAGCCTGCGCAGTTGGACCGGAATTCGTGTTTTGATGGATGGCCACAACGTCTGTGTCATTTCCAAAAAAACCCATTCCCTTTAAAAGGCATGTTTTGATAAACTCATGCGCTCTGTTTCCTTCCTCTGTTCTTCTCATTCCTTGTTGCGATAAAAAAGCGAAAAATTGGTCAGATTCTTGCCCTTGGGAAACAGGCACTGGGGTTTCGCGATGCGCCATCTATTCATTCGAAAAACAATTCAAACAGGTCAGCATTCAGGAAGTGAAACTATGCATCATTGTTCTCATCAAGTATTTGTTCATGAAACATATCAAATGGAGGAAGAAAAATCAAGAGAGAAAGAAAGAAAGAAGAAAGATTTTACGTACCTCTGGCAATGTAACTTTCCTTGTAGATATTCTTGAAGGCAAAAACAGGAGAGATAAAGGTTGGTTTCTATCTTTTTCCCAGACACACGCAGGTGGAGAAGTTCGAACAAGCTGAACTCACCATATATAGGCATGCGTGAGTCAAGTCACCAGAGTCTTTTGCCCTAAAAATCTCTGTCCCCACCGTACTCTTTCTCTGATGCACGCCGTATTATATTTTCCTATTTTGTAAATAGAAACGGAAACATGTGAAAAATTTGGGGAACCCAGGAATCCGACCAACTAATCATGGTAAGAAAAAGAACCAACTCAAGCTTCCAATTAGCCCTACCGAATTTAAGCACTACTTTTTGTTTATTTGGAGTCGGCTACTTAAATTCTTTCACGAATTGTTTGCTTTCTCTATGTAACTTCTGTGGTGACAAATTGTGACTGTGTGAGATCATACAAATATGAAGAAGATGAAAAAATAGCGAAATAGAGAATCGATAGTCTTTTCTGATATGAGACGACATATAATTGGGAGAAGCCCACTATAAATACTTAGCGAATAGAGAATTCAAATTATTTTGTGATCGTTTTTAGCAAATAAACAAGTACGTTATTCTCTCGGAAACATCATCACTTTTTTTTTTATAACGAAGTATGTCCAGGCCAACTTACGCACATCTTAACTAATCCTGACGCTCTCACAAGAATAGTGTAAACAGAAGTTTTGGATGCGTATTTAGAAGCACCATTCATTTACTTTCCGAATTTGCGTTTGGGAATTTGATATTATCTTAATCCCGTGGGATTACATATCATCTTAGTTGGACAATTTTAATTACTTGGTAACACACAGATAAAAATGTAGTTGGACAACACTATAGACAGCAATTTCGTCCCAGTTGTCCATGTTCTTAATTATTAACACCTTTATACAAATTCACCTATACTTGGAAAACATTAAACTATTTTTCCAATTACAAATCCACCTATACTTGGAAAACAATAAATTTTTGTCTTTAATTTTGGTGCCACCCTGCAGCCACCCCAAAACTTGTTACAAATCCACCTATACTTGGAAAAACATTTACTATGGCATTCTTAATTAGTTTCCCATTCTTGTAGTACTAGACAATGGATAATAGAGATTTAACTTCAATACCATATATACAAAAAATGCAAACTAAGGTTTAATAATAATTAGTCAAAAAGTCTAAATCGAATCCATTAGGGTAGTCCCCACTTAATCTGTAGAAGATAATTAATGTAATACTGTAATGATTATACGTGGCAGCACCATCACTAATGTGAAACTTTTTCGTGTTGTAGGGACCACATGCAAGAGCTTGGGTGGATGGTATAGACACGTGTGACCTACTTTTTGTCATCTTTTTTTATTGTATTTATTATTTTAAAGGAATTTTCTAACAAGCAAGGCCATTCCTGACATTTCGAGAGCCGATGGAAAATTTTGGAGTGGCCCTAATTTTACTTTTTGGGCTTATATGCATGCACAAAATTTCCTATAAGGACGTCCCTAATTTGCTAAAATGTGGACCTCCTATTTTTTGATTAAATTTTAATAATTCAAGCAATTTAATGTGTTCAGAACGTGATTTTAAGAATTTCCAAATCAGCAAAAAATATGACCGGCAATGGCTTGATTTGAACAATTTTTTATTGAACCATTCAATGAAAACTGCTTGGATGAAGCATTTCCCAGTCATATTTTTTGCTCATTTTTTCGCGAGAACTCTTAAAATCACGTTCTGATCACAATGAACAGCTTGGATCATCAAAATTTGATCGAAAAAAGGAAGATCCGCATTTTTCAAGTTAAGGACATCCTTATAGGAAGTGGTATTATTATTATTTTTGTTGAGCTTATATCGTAGGTATTAAAAATTGGGGGTTAAGGTGGGCCGCCTCTTGGGTCATAGCCCAGGCCAGTTATGGGATCAAGGAATTGGAAAAGCAAACAAATATGAACCACTTGCGTGGGAAGTTTTAAGAAAGAGTATGTCTCTAATTTGGTCCCTAATAATGTTTTTTTTAATGGCAAAAAGAAATTTTTATTAATCTTTAAAAAAAAATACAAAGATTAAAATGATCACTGATATACCGGCATACGTCACCAGAAAACCAAAACCTCACGAAGGCAAGATGCCAACCAAAATACCACAAACTAAAACAAAAGCCGAAAACCTGCTACCACCAAAAGAAACAAAAGCTAACACCAAAAGAATCTAACGCCAAAAGAAAAACCCCAACTTTAAAAAACCCAACAAGCCTATAGACCAAAACCGAAAAACAAGAGAAACAAAACCACACTGAAAAACCACAGAACTAAAATTCAAGAGAAACAGAGGCCTCATCCTCGAATTCATCATCCTCCTCCGCAAAAATATCTTCTTACTAGGCAAGAAATGCTGCCATGCAACAGATAATGTCCTGAGTAACCAATACAGTCACAGCAATTCAAAACACCAATTTTTGCCATGCAACATTAAATTTTTTTGGACTACACAAGAAAAAGATATATTTCCTAGATCCCTTTTCTCATTTCTATTCTTTTCCCTCCGTAATACCTCCATAAATTCCAAGATCCGAAGGCAGCCAATGAGCTAGATGATTTATCATGCATGGCAGCGTAAATTCGCAGAATGTAGAAACATTTGATTTTTTGATTTGAAAAATCCATAGAAACAGTTTCGAAAACCATCAAAATGAATCGAACACGTTACTGTATTTTTTCCAGAAATGAAAAACTAGACCAAAAGGGTGATAATTAAGCATCAGGTCATTTGACATATAGTTTAGAAGCAGAAAGGGAAAAAAATGACATAGCAACAAGCTTGTTTTCCAATCAGGCTGACAAAACAAGAACCTAACGTAACCAACAAATATGAGCATAGAGACCGCTCAATTCCTTCCATCTGACTGTTCCTTTGATTATCACTTTGTTCTCTTCTTTGTTTTATCGAATGGCTGCGATCTACTGTTGCAATGTCTTTCTTATCAGCTGGGTCAATGAATCTTTCAGTCTCTTCGGCTGAACTACCTCCATTTTGTTTACCTTGCATTTCACAGCATTTAGAAGAAAGTCAGTCCAATGCATATGCAGAAAAGGGAGAGGGGTAGGGTGATGCATGGACATGGAGTCGGTCCTTTCAGTTCAACAATTTTATGACTTCAAATGAATTTCCAATGTCAAAATACATGTTATATTTGTTTTCTTAATATTAAGTTAGGAATCTGAGTTGTCAATCTTATTCTTACCTCTACTTTTAGAATGTTCAAGACCTTGCCATTGTGTGTTGTAACATTGGCATCAACAACTTGTAGTCCTATGGAATGCATAGCCTCCATCAATCTCGCAAACCCTCCTGTTTTTTGCGTACACAATAGCTTAACAAAGAAATCTCTTGTCCCAATCTGGTGTACTTCCACTTGCACCTAAGCAAAACCGAAGCCAGAAGCACAGGGGAAACATATATTACTACAGATAACCCAAGATTACAATCAAAATAACGTAGACACTTTTCACTGTTCTAAAATATACATGCATGGGCTTTTCATACCTCCATTTTTCCTTTTTCATCAGCAGTAGTAGTTGAGGTTTTGGGGCCTTTTTTAGCATTCAATTTTGGGATCACCAACTCATCGTTTTTCTTCTTGCATTCCACTTCTTCCATTTCCCCAAGCTCAGCCTTAAGGTCCTTCACATTCTTGTGCAATTCCTCAATGTATTCGATAGCATCTCCTACTATTGCAGCTCTATCCATCTTAACAAATCAATTATAAAGATGTCTTGTTACTTGATTACAATTTGAATGAAATCAAGGATATTGTTCACTAATTGGTCAGGCATTACCTTGGAAATTTTGGGGACTAAAGCACGTAAAGCAAACAGCCCATCCTTAATCCTTCTCCTCCTGTTTCTTTCCGTAACCAGATTCTTCGAATGGTATTGTTCTTTTTCCATCCTTTGCTTAGACTTTAATTTATCTGCCTCAACCAAGTGATCTTGCTTTGGTGACAGATTCCTACATTTGTTGGACTTGTCGTTCGTTGGGTCTTCGCCAAATGTTCCATTAACAGACACGTTTGGAGACACATGAACAGAACCCGAATTGAAGGATATTGAGTGTTCATTTGACGGATTGGAACCGGTGGATGATCCTTCAAGTGTAGGATGGAGATTGAGTTGGGATACTGGGGGAAGAAATGGTAGCCTTGGGAAAAACTTTTTGGCTTCAAATGGTTCTGGCCAATTGTTCACCGGGTAATGTGCACCAGGTAATGTATCGCGAGATTGTACATTGAAGCGCATATTGGAACAGCTCTTTGCAGTTATGGAATCTTGCTCCATTCTGTTGTTATACTGTGATACGATGAACGCTATTATCTTTTGATCTCTGGGTAACTTGGGGGAAAAAAAGAATAACAAGAAGAAACAAAAAAAGGGTCAGTTCTTTCTTAGTCTTTAAGAACATTTTACTCACTTGTAAAGAGAATAGCTAGCCTTACATGCTTTGTGCTAAAGAGCTCAATAAGACCACCAACAACTGGGATCAACACTTGCGTTCCATCTGATTTCTGCAAATCGAAACAAAAACGAGTTCTCACCCGATTCAGAGATTTCTCAGCTTACGGTCACGAAAAACCATTTAGTTACTAGTCAGCTAAGATGCTTGAAATTAGTGGGGAAGTTCTAAGCTACTCTGTGAGGGATTTGTACAGGCAAGTGTATATGATCTTTCGGTCTGGACATTTAACAAGAAGGTTGTATACAAAACAACAGGACCTATACTCATATCTAAATCTTGATTCATATCTAAATCTTGATTCATTCGTTTCCACTTGTAATTGGTTTCTCCCAATCAGAAGCAAGTATGGTCTCATCACAATCATACCCATATGATCAAAAAAATAAACACAACGAAGATTAGAATTTCAAATACCCACATGCGACTGATTTGAATCTGAGTCCTTGGTGCAGCTAAGCCACTTTGGTTCTGTTGATAGCACTGCCTCCCCATGTACCCTGGTTTTACTCCAAACCTTAGAACTTCTAATATGAGAGAGAGAGAGAGAGAGAGAGAGAGAGAGAGAGAGAGAGAGATGATCGTACCCAGAATACAAGGGAATGGAAGGAGGAAAGTGAGAGAGGGCCAAACAAGCCTTGGTATTAGCAGGATGCTGAATGTGAGTGTCCCTGCATTGGGGAATTAGCAACTGGGGTTTTCCCTCTGGCCTTTCCTCTTTGATTTTGATGCCATTTGAATCACCATAAGCACCACCACAGCAGCAGCCAACCCATTCAATGTACCTAATCAAACATGGAAACAGAAGAAACCCAAATCACGAAATTGAAATTGAACACCAAAAAAAAAAAAATTACGAGAAAGACATGAAAATTAAAAACACAAAGGAAGGTAAATTTGGGGATTTTCTTGAGTGCCTTGAGGGGTCGTCTCCTAATTTCCAAACCACACAGTAGTCCCAAATTTTAGTCCCAACAAAGGGCCTTAGCCACTCAAGTGCTCTGTCAAGAACTCCCATGTCGTCTCTCTCTCTAAAGTTTTTCAGCAACAGCCCTTTGTTCACCTTCTTAACACTTTTTGCTGGGGATGGTGGAAAGTAAATCCCAGAAGACATTGCTAACCAACTTTTTCCAAAAGGTAGAATAGAGTATCCTCTTGTTCAGTACCAAATCTGTGTCAGAAGCACACTGTACTCTCTCTCCCTCTCTTTCTCTCTCTCTCTGTACCTCCATTTGTTCTTTTTTCTTTTTTCCCTTTTTACTGAAAATAGGTATGAAATTAGCGCATTTTTCATATTAGCTACGAAGTATTATTTTCAGCACCTTAGACTTATTTTCAAGGGATTCAATTGCGCCTATATGACAGCTTCGATCCAATATAAGTGTAGTGAAATACATATGAATAATATCTTCAAGATATTCCATTACACTTACATAAGGTCGATCGAAGCCAAAGTTCACCGCGTGCCAGGCCATTAGATAGAACACTTAGCCCTCACGAAAAGACTGGAAAGACTTGAAACTCAAACAGTCAAACATTAACTGACCATGCATCTTTATTTGTGTTTTTGAGATTTGAGACGTGCAGTAGCGGCAGCGGAATGGTTCAAAAGCTTGGGAAAGCTACTGGTAACTGCAAAAAATCATGTGATGCAGGGGCAGAACCTATTAAGGCAAAAAGAATTCTTGAAAGTTCAAAAGGAATTGCCACTAGTATTCGAGTAAGTATTCAACGCCCCCAGGATTTTACGTAGCGATGTCTCCGTGGCATTCTCAACCATTTACGTAGCAATAATTTTTATGGTAAGGATATTATCATTCACTTTGTTGGGTAATTCAGTAATTAAGAGAGAGAAAATAACCCACATTGTGTGATGAAGATGTTTTATTTGTTTAAAGTCACATATCACATGATACTCCGGGATAGAGTTGTAAATGAGCCAAGCTGATCCGAGCTTTGTCGAGCTCGAGGTCTGCTCGTTTATTACATGAGCCAAAAGCTTGAGCTCAGTCCGAGCCTTAACGAGCCGAGCTTAGTCATTACTAAACGAGCAAAACTTTTGTCGAATTAGCGCCGAAAATTCAAGCTCGCGAGCTGCTCGGTTCGTTTACAGCCCTACTCCGGGATGACCCGATTGGCTAGTTTGTAGGAGGTTCATCCTCCACTACTTTCTGCAGATGCGCGTGGTTAAAGGAGTAAGAGGAGCAGATGCTGAGATAGGTAGGGAATATTTGCACGGTCAAAAATATTTTCAGGCCGTGCTATTCCTTTTTTCTGTTTCATTGCCTGGAATGTTTGTTGAGCCTGCTATGATGGGCCTTTCTTGGTGTTCTGGGAAAATAATCATGTACTCTTTTTTTATTTTTTGGTACACCAGAAATGAATAATCTTGTACTCTTGTGGTTCCATTTCACTTTTTGAGGATGTAAGAGTATGTACAACAATTGCAGGGAAAGGGAAAATTGCTATTCAAATCGTAGTTTTATTTTACTTTGTTTTGCAATTTTACATTTGTATGCGATTTCTTTTGCCATTTTGGAGGAATGGAAAGGAATTTTGCTATTTTGGACATGCGGTGTGAATGCTCTAAAGTACGAATATAAAATGCGTGATTCGATAGATCATAGTGTTCTAGTTTAGGCTAGTGGAACATAAGCCCCCACAATTTCTATTTAATCCAAATACCAAATAAATTTTTTGCTTTTTTCAAAAAAACCCAAATACCAAATACAAAGTGTAACAATATGCAAACCAATTCAAATCATGGGGTCCAAGGTAGCAACAGAGGAAAGCAAGCCTACAATTAACATAGTGATTGACAGAATAACAGACCTATACATAGTGCCTAATTTCTACAATATTTATGAAGAATTTGGAATTCCTCCTGCGGATTATTGCGATCACCAGCTTTAGGCCCCCCGCACCTTTTGATTTCACCATTGATGTTAAGAGTATGAAGACCCTGCCACCCCATTACCAACCAGTTTGGCAAGCGGAATACTCCCTTCATTCTCCTAAAGTTAGTCCTCTACGAAAATTAGATGTGCAGTTTTTCGAATAATCTAGAATGCAAAGTACTTCCCAGCATAATTTTTAAATTTCTTTGCACCAACTTAAAGATATTACTAAGGGGGCGGTTCATGGGACACTGAAAAAAAGACCTAAAAAAACACCCTATAGTTCCCGATCAAATTTTGATAATCCGAGCCGTTCAATATGATCAAAATGTGATTTTAAAGGTACTCGCGTGAAATTAGCAAAAAAAATGACTGGAAAAGGCTTGATCTGAGTAGTTTTTAGCTTAGATTTAATGAACGGTTCAATTAAAAACTGTTCAAAACATGCACTTTCCGGTAATTTTTTTCGCCGATTTTTCGAGAACACCCTTAAAATCACGTTCTGCACACATTGAGCGGCTCGGATCATCAAAATTTGATCGGGAACTATGAGATTGAAATTTTGAGTGTTTTTTTAGGTATTTTTTTGGGTGTCCCTTGAACCATCTCCTATTAATAATTAGTAAGTCTTTAAATTGGTAGTGGAGAATCTTTACAAACTACACATAGGCGTATTTAATTCCTTTTTTTAAAATCCGAGAATAATATGTCTTTTCGTAGTAAGTAGTACCTCAGGGCGCCCAGCCTCGGTATTTCCTTTGTCCTTTTGGCGACTGCGAAGACGACTGTAGCAAAGAGGGAGAAGGCAAGAACAGACTGATATGGCTAGAATCACTGGTAGCACAATGAAACAGGTCTTAAAATCATTCAATTTTGCCATATTTTTGGGTTTGCGTTTTTCAACGGAGGGATGGAAATCTGGTGTTTACTTTACGACAAGTTATTTGCTGGCTGTGTTCTTTGTGTGGAAACAAATCAATGGGAGAAACTGGAAGTGAGAGAAGATTCAACGAGCCTGCAGGGTCTTAATATTTATATGGGGTGTTGGGAAATCATGCAATTAAGTGGGGAGTTTAATTTCTTTAATGATGATACATAATGTTAGCATAATATCGCGAAATATTATGTTATAATATTTTTCTGGGCTTTATTACTATGATTTTCCAGTTTAATACTTATGTAATTATTCATGCTTTCTAGATGGAATGGTTTCCTTGTTTTAAATGTTTCCTTGTATCTTGTAGCTTATATAAAGGAATGTTACATATCCGTTGCACCAAAAAAAAAAAAATTAAAAAATTCAAGAAAATGTTAGGTGTATGTTTTAAATCGAATGGGAGATGGGCTGTGCAGGGGTGTGCGCAGCACCGTGTTGCGCACTTCCGAGCCGTCGGATCCTACATCAATGAAACCTTGATTCTTGACAATTCACTTCAAGAAATTAAACTAAAGAGCTGACATACATATATATAGCATGACGAAAGTTAGCCTAGGCGATCTGACCGTGCCCAATAAGAACTTTTGTCGCTCAACAGATGAAAGTTATTCTAGCTAGGAATAACTGGCAATTTCACTTAAAAAAAATATTTTCTGTTTAACGGAAAATATTGGCTGTCAACCATACACGTGTGGAGATGTTACTAATTGGTGAGATATTTTACATTGCTATAGTGTGAATTTATGGTTGAACAAAAAATCCGTCAAACTGCGAATTCAGTCAAAACTGATCCAAATCAAAAGATTTGTTTCAGTTTTTTAAGTAATATGGTGTGGTCATGGTATAAAAAAATTAGAAACTGCGTTATATGATTTAGTTTGTGGATTCACGTTCACGGTTATTGTTCAAAACTGATCCGAACTGTATAATGCATATATGTGTTGAGAGAGAGAGAGAGAGAGATCTTGTAAAATACCTCCGGATCTTCTTCTTCTTCTTCTGCGTGCCTCTGTGTTCTCTCTCTCTCTCTCTCTCTCTCTCTCTCTCTCTATTTTGTGTTTTGAGTGTGAACTGGAAACGACTAGGAAGGGACCCGTATTTGCTAGACCCGCGCTCTAATTTACCCGACCCAACCACAATGTAACCTGCGAGTTTAATTTTAAAATCCCAGCCGTTGGTTGAGATCCAACGGCCACGGATTGAGTCCCGCACCAAAGTGTTTGTCCAGGATCCCGGAGAGAGAGAGAGTGTGTGTGTGTGTGTGTGTATATATATATATATATATATATATATATATATATATATATATATATTTCGGGGTGGTTCCGGGGACACTAAAAAAAACACCTAAAAAATACCTCATTGTTCCCGATCAAATTTTGATAATCCGAGCCGCTCAATGTGACCAGAACGTGATTTTTAAGGGTACTTGCAAGAAATCAGCAAAAAAAATGACCGGGAAGAGCTTGATCCGAACAGTTTCAAATAGTTTTTTATTGAACGCTTCAAATAAAAACTGCTCTAATCAAGCATTTTTCGATCATTTTTTTTGTTAATTTCTCAAAGGCACCCTTAAAATCACATTCTGCACACATTGAACGGTTCAGATCATAAAAATTTGATCGGGAACTATGAGATTGAGATTTGGGTGTTTTATTAGGAGTCTCTTGAACCACCCCGTATATGTATGTGTGTGTGTATATATATATATGTATATATGTATATATGTGCAGTCCCGATTAAATCCACACCTCTTACGGTTAGGACCATCCGCATCTCCCCTTTTCTAATCGAATTTCGCTGATCTGAGCTGCTCAATGTGTTCAGAACGTGATTTTAAGAGTACCCTTAAAGAAATCGGCAAAAAAAAAAAAAAAACACCCAGAATGGCTTGATTTGAGCAGTTTTTTATTGAACCGTTCAATAAAAAACTATTCGGATGAAGCCCTTCCCGATGAATCTTTTTTCCGATTTCTCGTGGATACCTTAAAAATCACATTCTAATCATATTGAGCAGCTCGGATCATCGAAATTCGATTGGAAAAAGGGATGTGCAGACCGGAATCAGGTTAGAGATCCTTGACCTGATTCGGACTGTAGTTACATATAAATAATTTAATTATGATTCACCAAATAAATATGGGCAAGTTGGTTGCTACCATGCTGCTACTGCTCTTTTGCTGCCTCATTTTAATTCAATAGTTTTAGAAGTTTTCTTTGAAATTTTATTTGGCTAAACAATCTTAGGAGTTTAGTAGTTGGTATTCTTAGTTGGTTCATTTTAGTGACTTACCAATTTTTCATTTCCTTAGTTTAAGACTTGAGACAATTGTTGGTATCCCAGTCTTACTTTTTTTTTTTTTTGTCATTCGTTAATCTTTATCTACCCTATTTTAGGGGACTTGGGAAGAGGGATAGGTGATGTTAGTGTGTTTTGGTAATTTGAATGGAATTGATTTTAATATAAGTTTTCTTCTAATTTATCTTTGTAATTTTAGGTATTTTAAATATTTTTTGAAGATGATAACTTAGTTTAAAGCAAACCGTGGTTTAAAACCGAAACCAAAACGTATTTAATGGTTGGATTGATTTGGTTCTATGCTTTTTGTGGGTTGATTTGGTTCTTCAAATTCATAATCCGTAGGTATTGGTTTGGTTCTTGGTTTATTATAAAATCGAGCCAATCCGGACCATACTCACCCCTAAATTTGAGTTAGCGCATAATTTTTCACCGCCATAAATTCACACTATTGCAATGTAAAACAAATGGGAAATAGAATCAATTGGCACGCTTCTTAGTTTAGATTGCATTATTGTTCTCTATGTATCTCTTATTTTTTTGACAAAGTACGGATTACCTCCCTGAGGTTTGGCTCTTTTGCAGATGACCATTCTGTGTTTTACTAATGACCAATTAGCCTCCCTATGGTTTGGGAATTTTTTGCACTCTCTGTCAACGAAAAATAGTAATTTACTGTACTGCCATTGTAGTTTTTTTTTTTTTTTTTGCCATATGGGTTAGTTCTCGCTCTCTCCAATCTGTCTTGCCGACTACGTACCATTGGCTTTCCCTCCTTGCTGCGAACAAAATCAATTGCCAGAAGAAGAATTTCTTTACCACCACACATCATGGACAATATGAACATACAGACAAAATATGAATTCAAGAACAAAACAAGCTTCATCGCAATCAAAATTAAATTCAAAAGAGTTAGTGCACAGATTTTTAAGGAGAATGCAGTTCAAGGACGTGTACAAAAGAGCTTACCACCACTATTCACTTCGCACAATACTATTAGGACCCGATTGGATGCCGTATGTGTTTGGAGTGTATTATTTATGAAGAGGTGATAAGATAGTAAGGGGTATTAGTTAAGAAGGAAGAGCCCACATTGATGTGACATTTATAGAGAGGGTATTAAAAAGTAGATGGTTTGAATGATGTATAAGAAGGAAGTGCATATGATGTAAAAAACTATCAAATGACTCTTTTGCCCTTATGCAGTTCCAAACTTTATTATGCCTAACACTAATTATATAATTGCAAAAGTTAATGTATTTAATGATTTTTTGACAATTCTAAGTTATAATAATTTACTACACCAATAAATTAAATAATATAACAATTTTTTAAAATATAAATTTTATGTACTCATTATAAAAAAAAAACTTAGAATTTCATTTAGTTTAAAAAACTTTTTCAATTTGTTCCAGCCATCTATTTGTTTCCATCCAATCGTTCATTTTTATTATCCTATGTTCCAATACAACAAATCATTTTTCTTTTTTCCCCTCGTTCTTATCGTTTACGCTCCGTATAAGAGAGAGAGAGAGAGAGAGAGAGAGAAACGATGAAGAAAAAAGAAGCAGCGGCGGCGGCGGCCACTGGTCCATTGGTCCTCACTCTATGATCATCTCTCTCTATCTGTCCGATTGTCTCTCTCTCCGATATGTACGGAATCCAGGTACGTCTCTCTCTAGTCTCTAATATACATACATATTTGTGTGTGTTTTTGTGGTGATTGTGGCTTGTTCTTCTTCTTCGTTGCTGTCTCTGTTAGCAGTTAGGGAGAGAGAGACAGAGAGAGAGAGAGAGCCGTTAGGGAGGGGATGAGGAGAGGTGTTTTGGTCAAAAATCAGGCGTATACACCACCCGGATTAGCTATTGCTACCTAGGAGGGTAGCAATAATTTATGGCTGTTCTGGGTGTATTAGTGAATACGGGGATTAATTAATACAGGGGAAGAAATGGATGCCAAACGGTGTATTGACTCCTCATCCGGGTGTATTGTGTAATATACCCACCCAATACACCATCCAATTAAGCCCTTAAGGAGGAATACTGGTAAACAGGGTATTCTATGTCCATTGGAAGGGGGAAAAAAAGGGTATTCCATTGTTAGAGGAAGCAATTCACATGGCACGATTTACTTCAAACAATTGCACAAAATAATTTTTATTGAAAATGAATCCAACTAAGAGGAAATTTTCACATAAAAGCCCCCAAATTTCAGAACCCCTAAACTAAAAATCTATTTCTAAAATCCAAAAATTCAGATACAATAGCTATGTAATTCAGAAATTGAGGATCAAAGGGCACTCCGACGAAAATCTTCTAGCCTTGGAGACAACAAACGGACAGAGAGATTGAAAGAAGATTTTGAACTAGTGAGAGAAGGGCCTCATTTTGTAGAGCTTCGGTCAACGTTTGGTCCGGCGAGTAAAGAGGGACGTACTTGTGTGACAATCTTGTGTCCGGCAGCAAGAAGCAAAGACAAAGGCGGTTGGCGGCGGGAAATTTCTCTTATTTTTTTAGAGAATAAATTCTTTACACTGTTGATATAAATATTTGTTTCCTCCAAATTAATTGCATTGCGCCACGTC
The DNA here is from genome assembly GCA_019656835.1 of Rhododendron ovatum. NCBI lineage: Eukaryota > Viridiplantae > Streptophyta > Magnoliopsida > Ericales > Ericaceae > Rhododendron > Rhododendron ovatum. The sequence continues at coordinate 21,323,618 of CM033797.1, read as the reverse complement.
GTCATGTTTTATTAATTAGGACCACTATTTTGACACGTATCGCAATGCAATTAATTTGGAGAAATCAAATGTTTACACCACCCGTGTAAAAAATTTATTCTATTTTTTTAACTGCAAAAAAGGAACTTTCATAAATAACAATAAAATATTATAGAGGAGAGGAGGAAAAATCCTAAATGTTGGCAAGAAACCAACAAAACTTAAAAATAAACACCAAAATCCTCAAATGCTAAACACCTAACCATTGCACTCCCCAAAGGTCACCCAATAAGCAAGTGGTTGGCTGCCTCTGTGGTGAGTCCTTATGCCTCCATGCATCTGGGCAAGGTTCAATTTTTGTAAGCTTCATTCCCCTCCCCCAAGTCCCTCTATGATAGCATAGATTAGATCTAACGAATGGCAAAAAAAAAAAAGGTCACCCCATGAGAGTTGTTTCCTAGCGGCCAGGGGTGGATTCACCATGGGGCACGTGGGGTCATGTGCCCCCACACCCTTTAAAATTAATTTTTTTTTTTGGATTTTGTAGATATATATTATATATGTCAAATTAATACAAGTAGTCATCTTCTGGTGCAGTGGTAAGGTGCTCTCTGTGTGAACAAGAAAATGTGGGTTCAAGTCTCCCCATACCCCCTGTGTTTTTTTGTTTTTTTCCCCGAATCCTGGCAGTAGAAATCTTTCAAACAAGTTACACCAATGCTCCAAAGTCCAACCAATCCAACCCCCCACTCTCCCAACATCTTCGATCATTTGCGTAGTACAAAATATAAATTCGCACATTGTATTTGTACACTTTTAGTCCCCGAAACTTGTATTTGAAGAGTTAATAATAGAAAAATTGATGATGAACATGTGATAATGTTGTTTTAATACATATAGTTGAGGTGCACAAGTTTGCCCAAGTAGCTAGTTATTAAAATACATATATACTCTAAAATTGTTAATTTATTATGAATGCTAAAATTATTTTGAAGTGAATGTGCTTAACTGTAACTCGTATATTAGGGTTACAAAGAAAATTGGTGCTCCCATTATGTTATTTCTGGATCGGTCACTAGCAGCCGCTACCTTGGATTGGACTTTGGAGCAGCACCAATTGCCTTCCATGTCGCCTCCACCACTACAGTCGGCCCCTCTATATACCACCGGCCACCAACGGATAAACAAACGACAAACTACGAGCTCGTGCTTAAACTGCCTTCAAACCGAAGGGGAAGAAGGCCCATAATTGAAGTTCTAGTGCTGATAGTGGTGGTGTGTCGTCTACTTATCCAAAAACATGTGAACTCCAATAGAATTCGAGCTAAGGCTTTTACATTTGTTGAATTTTCTCTCCTCTTTCTGTATTTTCCTCTGTAGTTCTCAATTTTCTTTGGTTTTTTCCCAGGATGATTGATCATTTTTTTGATCTGCCCGGGTGATTGATTGATGCTCAATAAGTTAAAAGAAAGAGAAGTTAGGAGGCATTTGGCCCAACAACATCATCAGAGTGAATTTAGGTGCTAAGAGTAACGATGTTAGAAATTCAACTCTTCTAAGGTGCTAATCTAATTATTTTAACAATACTAATTTTCGCCAAGAAAGAAAAAAAGTTCAAGACATAAAATCTAGCAGGAAACCAAAACATCTAAGTAGAACGCCACCTTTATACACCCTGCCAATCGTCCCTATGCCCGGTTTGTTGAATTGTTCCTTCCACTTCCACTTCCAATTATTTGACATCTGAAATTTATCGTTTATTTTATTTATCGAACAGGTTGCCTACATGCCGTTCATAAGACGTCCCTTGACTCATGTAGGGGTGCACGTACACAAGCACACCCAACAAAACCCAGATTTTCAAAAGTTTGGGATTAGTATTCAAATTCGTGGGACTAGGGGTGTCAAACGGGTCGGGCCGACACGGCACGACACGAGCACGGGCACGGTCGTGCCCTAGCACGGCACGACACGGCACTGTTTTAGTGGGCACGCGGACTGGCACGGGGCACGGAAGTGGGCAGGCACGGCACGGGCATGGCACGGAAGTTGGCCTGGCACGGCACGGCACGACATGGTAGTTGAATGGGCACGGCACGGCACGACACGGTTCTAGCCGGGCACGGGCCCGACACGGTAGTTGAATGAGCACGACACGACATGCTTTTGGCTGGGCACGACATGACACGGTTCTAGCCGGGCACAACACAAGGCACAGGAAAAAAGTTATTAATTTGATTTGTGACTCATGAATATAATGTGATTAAATGACAATAATTTTAATTACAAAACAAGACATTTTAATTTCATAATTTATAAAAAATAAGCTTTTAAATTGGAACAACTAAAAATAAATAAGGAAAAAACTAATTTTACAGAAAAAAAACCTCCATGTGATTCAAACCCAAGTCCTATGGAACTTGGGTTTGAAGCACGGCCCGTTTGACACCTCTAAATGGGCACGACACGATTAAAAACGACAATCAAGTAAAACGGGCACGTCACGAAGCACGACACGATTAAAAAATGGGCCAACATGGCCTGACACGATTTAAGTAAATGGGCCCAGCCCGCACGATTGAAAATGGCACTACAAGATTAAAAAACGGGCCAGCATGGCACGACACGATTAAGTAAATGGGCCCAGCCCGGCACGACATGATTGAAAAACGGCACGACAAGACACGATTAAAAAACGGGTCAGCACAGCACGACACGATTTAAGTAAATGGACCCGGCCCGGCATGGCACGACACGACACGACACGATTCAAGTAAATGGGCACGGCACGACACGATTGAAAACGGCACGGCACGGCACGACACGATTTAAGTAAACGAGCACGGCACGGCACGGCACGAAGCACGGTTGGCATGGAAGTTAAATGGCACGGCACGGCACGACACGCACGTTTGACACCTCTATGTGGGACTATGGGTAGAGTTTTTAAGCCCCTTAATAAGAGCGATGCACTTGGAAATATTTTTTAAAGGGAAAATGACGTGTTTTGATAATTAATATCTAGAGGTCAGATGTTTAGCGTCATAGACTATTAGCTATCGGAGTCGATAAACTTGGCCCATGCACTAAAGTAGAAGGAATTAACAGATGAGTTTAAGGATGAGTGGATGCAAAGTGTTCCTACAGCACTTATCAAAAAAAAGTGTTCCTACAGCTTACTCCAATTTGGGTCCCTTGCCTTATACTGGTCTTGATTCTTCTTCTTTTGCACATTTTGATTTTGGAGATTGCTCAAAGACATATTGAGTAAATGCAGTGGCCATTTCGGTCAATTATCTTTGTACCACTAGTTTTGAAATAGTTTGTCATTTCATTGTCTAATTGCTTTATATGGTAATTGTCGGTAGTAAGTCCAACTTGATACAAATTCAACTTACATTCAATTATCTTTTGTGTCTCCACAGAAAGTTCAGAAACGGTGACGTAGTTTTGGAGCTTATATCAAGCTGATTGTTAGAAGTGCTCCCTTCAATCCAATAGTATTTTTTTCTTGGTAAGCTCTGTTGTTTGCTCTTTACTTATTTAGTTTATGTACTTTTCTTTTTGTGAAAATCCAGTTGGTGTTTTTACATAAGAATGATGGTACAGGGTGCATGTGTGGATATCTGGTTTTCTTATAAATATGAGAATCGTTTTATGTACTTCAATCATCCTCCATAGTTTTTATGTACAGAAACACTCGAGGAAGAGTATATAAAGATGGACAGGAGTTGGATAGACTTACCAAATCGAATGTCCGCAGAATATATAGCTGGGATTGATCAATTCCTTATGTTTGCATATAGTAAAAGACATGAAAGTTTGGTTATCTGTTGTCCGTGTAGGAGTTGTGGGAATCGTTATAATCTGGCAAGAGTGGTGGTGCGAGAGCATCTAATATCTAATGGTTTCTTAAGGAACTACAAGAATTGGGTTTATCATGGTGAGTCCTATGTTCCTTTGCATGGTAGCCAAGAAAAAGAAAGTGTGGTGGACTCAGATATTAGGGATGATATGGTGGGAATGGTTCGTGAAGCCGTAGGAATACCTTATGTAGAAGCAGGTGTTAACTCCGACGAGCAAGATGCACGTAATTTGGGTACAGGACCCAATGAAGAAACAAAAGCGTACTTCAAACTTCTAGAAAGTGCACAAACAGAATTGTACCCTGGGTGTAAAAAGTTTTCAGCATTATCATTCATTGTAAGGTTGTTGCATTTGAAGGTCCTTGGCCACTTGACAGATGATATATTTAGTAAGTTGCTCCAACTTTTGAATGAGGCTTTCCCTGAAGATGTCAAACTGCCAAGTACATACTATGAAGCTCAAAAGATAACTGATGATTTAGGCTTCACGTATGAGACTTGGGATGCATGTCCCAAGCACTGCATGTTGTTCAAGGGTGAACACTCTAAACTCAATGAATGTGCTATATGTGGAAGTTCAAGATGGAAAAAGAACAAGGATAAATCAGAGGATGGTAAGAAAGTAGCTGCGCAATGTGTGAGATACTTTCCTGTGAAGTCAAGGTTGCAGAGGCTATTTTTGACATCGAAAACAGCCAACCTCATGAAATGGCATGCAGAGGATCGAGTGGATGACGGTGTTGCTAAGCATCCTGCAGACTCCCTTGCGTGGAAAGATTTTGACAAGAGGAATCCAAGCTTTGCTAGTGATAGTCGCAATGTGAGGCTTGGTTTAGCATCTGACGGATTCAATCCATTTAGATCAATGAATATAGTCCATAGTACTTGGCCTGTGGTATTGATTCCATACAATTTACCTCCATGGTTGTGCATGAAGCAACCGTTTCTACTTCTAACTATGCTTATCGATGGTCCCAAAGGACCAGGTGACAAGATCGATGTGTATCTTCAACTGTTGATTGACGAGTTGAAGGAATTATGGAGTGAAGGTCTTCCCTCTTTCGATGCATCAAGCAATCAAATGTTTCAGTTACGTGCGACTTTGTTGTGGACAATAAATGATTTTCCTGCCTATGCCAACTTGTCAGGATGGAGTACTAAAGGAGAATATGCTTGTCCTTCTTGCAATTTTGATAAACAGTCGTCTTGGTTGAAGCATGGTAGGAAACATACGTACATAGGTCACCGCCGATTCTTACCTTATGATCATAAATTTCGAAAGGATAGGGTCGCCTTTGACAGAAGTCGCGAATACAGACGAAAGCCGAAAACATTATCTGGGTCTGAGGTGTTGAAACAATTGGAATCAAAAGGCATCTTGACGCAATACAAGATCGATGACCTCAAGAAAAGGCACAATAGACTGGAAGAAAGGGAACAACCCGGATCTCGTGATCATAATTGGAAGAAAAAAAGTATTTTCTTTGAACTTCCATACTGGGAGTACAATTTGATCAGACACATTCTCGATTTGATGCATATAGAGAGCAATGTTTGCAACAATATTTTGTGGACAATATTGGGAGTTTTGGGAAAATCCAAGGATAATGTCAATGCTCGACGTGATTTACAAGAAAAGGATATTAGGAAACCATTGCACTTGCAATCAAGAGGATGTGGGAAAGTATATGTACCCCCTGCACAGTTCACAATGAGTAAGGATGAGAAAGACTTATTCCTCAAAGTCCTCAAGGAAGTGAAATCACCAGATGGTTATGCATCAAATATATCGCGACGAGTTCGTACAGAAGAAAGAAGTATTTCAGGTCTTAAAAGCCATGACAATCATATTCTAATGCAACAACTTATACCTGTGGCTATACGAAGATCGTTGCCGAAGAATGTGGTTGAACCCTTGATTGAATTGAGCAATTTTTTTAGACAATTGTGCTCTAAGGTAAATCGAGCATCAGACTTGGAGTATATTCGGGACCGTATTGCTACAACACTTTGTCATCTTGAGAAAATATTCCCACCAGCTTTCTTCGACATAATGGAGCATTTGCCTATACATCTAGCTGATGAAGCATTGATCGCTGGGCCAGTGCAATTTAGATGGATGTATCCAATTGAGAGGTTTCTTCTAACTTTGAAACAGTATTTGCGCAACAACGCTCATCCAGAGGCTTCAATGGCAAATGGTTATTTGATGGAAGAGTGCATGAATTTTTGTGCACAATATCTCGATGATGTAGAAACTAAGTCTAATCGACCAGTGAGGAATGATGATGGGGGTGATAATGGGGGTCGTCTTTTAGGGGAAACCGTAAGATTTCATCTTGAGCCCATTGAATGGACACAAGCTCATCGCTATATATTATTCAATACAGTTGCAGTTGAACCATTCGTAAGGTATGATTATTATCTTATCAACTTCTACAATTGATAATATAAAATGCATTGAATTAAACATGTGTTTCAATCCAAACAGCAAGCACCTACAAGTTCTTAAGAGCAAAATGCCCCATGCCGATGATCATCAGCTCCGACGTGAACATTTTGAACAATTCCACATTTGGTTTATGGAGCACGTAAGTGTTTAAATGTTGATCGTACAACTTATACAGTTTTGATTTGTAAACTACTAATTTTTATATTTAATAGGTTCGAACCCTACAGAGCACAAATAATATCACATTGTCAGAAGAAATTATTGGATTGGCAAATGGTCCACAATTTATCGCTAGGAGATACAAAGGTTATATTATAAATGGAAATCGTTTTAGGGTGAAAGCCACGGATGATCGTCGAACTACTCAAAATAGTGGTGTAGCTCTAAAGGCAGATACTGTGAGTTATGCAAGTCGGAAGGACAAGAATCCTCGAGTGGCAGCTGTGTACTTTTATGGACGCTTGAGAGACATAATTGAAGTTCGTTACACAAATGACATTAAATTTGTGTTGTTTAAATGTGATTGGATTGATAATGGTCATGGGAAGAAGGAAGATGTCTACAAATTTACATTGGTGAACTTCAACCGGTTGTTATATCAAGAAGATCGACCTACTAATGAACCTTTTATCTTGGCACCGCAAGCAGAGCAAGTTTGGTATATTCCTGATCCCATCGAACCAGAATGGGAGGTTGTTATGAAGATGTCTCAGAGAGGTTTGTTCGATTTGCGTTCTAGGGATCATCAAGCTGATCCTTTTGTGAGTCAAGAATTGGAAGAGAATATAGTGATTCGTGATGAACAAGTTGGTTGGGTGAGAGAAGGAACAGAAGGAGAAACCATTGATCTTCCAATGGAATAGTGCTAATATTCTTTGTCTCTTATTTTAAGTTATTAGATTATTACAACAATTTTTTTTATTCCAATGAATGATTTATTTTAGATTGCAACAATGCCCTTTATTTAATACCATTGCCACGTTTTTCATTTTGTAATAATTGCTATATATTTCTTTTTGCTATGTCATGCAAGTTATCCTTTTTTGCATTTTACGTTTTATGCTTATAGATTCAACACAATGAAGAGCAAGTCGGCTGGTCGTCCTAGGACTATGTCTGAGGTTTTAAGTAACAAAAAATCTCGTATGGACAACTTGAATGCCTCTCGGAGCCAGCTATCATCTCACGCACCAATATTGCAGCCACCGTCACAACAATTGCAACCACCATTGCAGGATACGCACGTAAGATGCTAACTTCACCTTCCTCTTGCTCTCTAATCTCCATATTTTTCATAATTGTAGAGTACTACGATTCAAGCTTTGTGTTTAACTTTATATTTGATGCCTTACATTATTGGTGGTCATTTTAGCCACCATTGCAGACTCATCCTAGGACTATGTCTGAGGTTTTAAGCAACAAAAAATCTCGTATGGACAACTTGAATGCCTCCCCGAGCCAGCTATCATCTCATGAACCTATATTGCAGCCATCGTCACAACAAGTGCAGCCACCGTCACAACCATTGCAGCCACCATTGCAGGATACACACGTATGATGCTAACTTCACCTTCCTCTTGCACTCTAATCTCCATGTTTTTCATAATTGTATAGTATTATGATTTAAGCTTCGTGTTTAACTTCATGTTTGATGCCTTACATTACTGATTGTCATTTCAGTGAAAAAATTAACATGATCCTTGACATTTTTAGACTTATTTGAAGTGTACTACACTGATAATGTATGTGTGTTGACATATGCTAGCTTGAGAATAAGTTTTTAGACTCGTGAATTTCACATGAATATGATCTTTGAATTTGGAAATTTTCTGTGCAAAATCAGTCTACTAACTACACAATTAAACTAACTACACAATATAGCAAGGCAAATTAAACAAACATGGAATCCACACAGTAGTAGCAATTGGATTGCACACAGTGGCAGCTGTTTGGACAGCTCATTTACAAATGGATGAAACTTCAGCAGCTGAGCTAACTGCTGCCATTACAGCAGCAGCAGCAGCAGCAAGCATTAGTAGCTGCAAAACAGCAGTAGTAGTTATGACAGGCATGCACAAAATTGATCAACAGCAGCCACACGTTTACTGGCAGCAGTAGATAAATGCAACAGCTAAGGACAAGCCCCCAAGAAAAGCATAAACATTCCAAGGGACAACCCCCCAAGGATAGTTCAAAACAAATTGAAAAACTATTAGGATTAGCTAAAGAAGCTGTACACGAGATCTATATTCAAGTATCACTCAAGAACAAATAAAATAAGACTAGACATGAACCAGCATGCAAAATCATGGTCTAACATTAATGAGACTAGTAGATCTGAATATGCACAATGAGACCAGTTACAATAACTGCTGCCAGAACAGTTAACATGCACAACAGTAGCAGAAAATTCTAGCCCATTGAAGTGCCATATCCTTGAGACACAAGCACAAACACTTCCCAAAGTCACCATCCAATAGCACACAAGCTATATCCTAGCAATGGAATTGACAAGAAGTTGCAGTCATAGTAGATGCACAAAATGAAAACCACCATCTCACTGTACCAGAATACAACAGTTAGAAATAGAGACTGCCATCAACAAACAAGAACATCAAAACCAAGCTCTTGGTGTGTATAGAAATCACACTTCTTCTCCCTTGTTATCACACAACTCCCACTCTCTTTTGCAATACCAAGAGCAGGGGATCTACCTTCTCCCTCCACTTATCCTCACATGATTCCCCCACTAATTATTACCTCCTCTCACAAGAAATGTAGGGGATCTAGCACACATCTCACTTGGACATCACACAATATAGTAAGAACTCTCATTGGTTATGAATTACCATGTCAACCTATAGGGATTAAGATAACTACCTGAATACATAGAAGTATTAGGAGCCTAAAGTATCTGCTTTGAACTGGTGGCTGAACTCTCATTGGTTATTATTGCAAATGGCTTCTTCTTCTTTTTTGTGCTTATAGGCTATGCGGAAGAGGAAGGTTGGCCGTCCTAGATCCCAACCACGGCAACAAGTATCAACTCATGATACCCCTCATCCTACCTCACATCCATCATCGTTATCTACATCCGCTCAAGCCAACACAACGTCAAATTCATGTGACACAGGTTGATGCCTTTAAACAGTTGTATTTATCCCATACATATTTGTTATCATTTATTAACAATATTTATTAGGTCTAACAACTTCTAAGTCATCAGGATCCAAGCATGGTCGAGGCAAATCTTTAGGGATTAAGGGCTGGGGTTCTGGTAGTACACTAAAAGTCCAGTTTGATGTGAATAATAAACCTCTTGGAGATGAAGGCAACTCCTTGACAGGGCAATTGGGTATTATGGTGCGAAACTCTTATCGTGTACCACTCACATATCTAAATTGGAAATCCGTTCCCAATCATATCAAGGAGGGTATCTGGAAAGAGGTCCAGGTATAACTTTTGTGTTTTATTAGTGATATCGCTACATTGAAAACTCCTTGTAGATGTTTCCAATATATATTTTTTTTGGTTTGTAGGATAATTTGGAGTTCTGCCCGGATGAATACGAGAGTGTATGCATGGACTCTTGTCGCAGAATATATAAAGATAACAAAGCCAAGATAAAGGCTGAGCATTATATGTCGTACATGTTTCCAGATGCAGATCCAAACATAGCCTTAAGAGTGCCTGATTTTGTTGATCCAGATCAGTGGAAAGAACTTGTAGAGTATTGGCAAATTGAGGAAGTAGCGGTATGAGTTAACAGTTTTATCAAAAAGTTTGAATAATACATAGTTACTTGAAGTTTTCATGTTTAAGTGAATTTATAGGCCGAAGCTCTCCGTAATAAGGGGAATCGAAGTTGGCGCGGCGCACCTCATAACACTGGCCGGACACCCTTTTCCCAAATAAGATATGATGTACGTGTTTTTAACATTAGGATTTTTTTTTCTTTGGAATAAATGATGTCTAAATATTTTTCATTTGACAATTATAGCTAGCTGCAAATGGAGAGAGCCTTGATAAGATGACTGTCTACTTGCAGACACGAAGACAAGACAACCCTGAAGTTAAAGAGATAATGGTACATATTTAAGTTTTTTATTTTTTGTATTCAGGTATTTATTGCGTACTTATGTACTTCCAATATAGACAGAGTATAATCGACAAGTGGAGTTACTGAGTGAAGATGAAAGGACGATAGAGGCACGAGACCAGATCTTCCATTCCATTGTGGGGAAAGATAATCATGGCTATTGTAGGACCTACGGAGGGGGTGTTCCCCAGTCGTCAGTGTATAAAAAGGATTCTGGGCCATCACAAACAATCAATCCATCATCAGTGGCTGAAATCGAGCAACGAATTGAGGCTCGCCTAACTGAACGCTTCACTTCACAATTTGAAAAGCTACAATATCACATGTTTGAGTACATGGAGTCCAGGGGTTCAGAGACTAGACAGGTTAACTACATTATGTAGAGTACACTTTGTAATTGCTACATTCAATAGAATTAGGATGCATGCATATACTTACAAATTTGTCATTGACTTTGTAGTTTCCGGATGCTGCAAGTGGACATCGAACCGTAAGAGATCAGTCTATCGGAGGTGACACCCCGACGTTGGAGCGAGGTCATAGAACACCAACACATTCTCCAGGACCTGTTGAGCAGGTATCTTATACATTTTGTTTCATGAATCCTCCTTTAGTTCATGCTCCACAACCCATTCAAAGGTATTAGAATGACGGAAAAATGATGTTGTACTCAGAGGGATTGTCATGTCTGTAAAAATTTAAAAGTAGGTACTAAATGTTGGGATGGTGCTTTGGTGGCTTGGTTAGGGGCCAAAATTTCAATTTCTTGTGTTCCTTAATTAGGTGGTCACTTGAGTTTCGTGACGTGTCGCATTGGTTTAGGCCACTTCCACCTCTCTGTCCATATCTGAACTACAAATGTATTGATAGTCTCTTTGGATTCTTTTATTTCTCCTACGGTGACGTGGGGTAGTTGACCAAAAAAAAAGATGGAATACAAAGCGACAAATACTCATATCCCACACTGCTTGTTTGCTTTTCATGAGGAAGTCAAAATTGTATTCATTGTTTCAATGTGTTGCCTGCAAAGGACTACAACTAATAATTCCTGAACTAGCTCTCATAGGGTCTTGAGCCAACTCTGTGTTTGATATATGGATGGTTCAAAAGTATCAACTTTCATGCTTTATAATGCTTCTACATATTATATATTGGAGGTTGGAGTCTAATTGAAATTTAAATTCTTTCTAGTGTGGACGAGAAGTATACTTGCAAACGTCTCATATTCCAAAATACGATGTGGGTGAAGGGCTACTTATTAGTTTAGATCCTGACATACAAATAGACGGAGAACGATTGGGTGAAGGCTATTGTAAAGTATATGTTGGTAAAGCAATAATGCCCCATGTTCTTTTGGAAAGACCTCGTCCAGGTGTAGACACGGTTGGAGATGCTCTTGGCCGTTACGTTGCATGGAATTTCTGTGATGTACGTTGCGACTTTGATTTTATTGTTTCATTTAATTATATATTGCTTCTATAAGTTGATTTTAATTTTTCTTATTGTTTACTTTTTAGGTGATCGAGAAAGAGATGGACGATTATTGAGTGTGTTCTTTACAATTTGTAGTCTTTCTCTTAGAGACTTTTTTTTTTTATTTTTCATTCACTCCAGGTGTTTTAGTATTTTTGTCTATGTGGTTAAAAGAGATGGATGATATTGGATTGTGTTGCTATTCGGAATTTGAGAATTATGGTTTTGTTCAACTTGGTTTTGAATATGGATGAATGATGATTTCGATACAAGATGATGAATTGTGTTGCTATTAGGAATTTGAGAATTATGATTTTTTTCAACTTGGTTTGGAATATGGATGTGAATGGATGGTTTGCAATACATGAGCTTGAATGAATGGGTTAATTTTAGAGCTACAAAAACTCGTTCATATTATGGATGAAATTCGGTTAAAAAAAATTGCATGTTTGCGACGGGAGTTGCTGTAGTAGATGGATGAAATTCGGTTAAAAAAAATTGCACATTTGCGACTGGAGTTGCTGTAGTAGCAAGAACAATAATTTTTTTTGCGACAGGTAATATCATATTTGCCACGGTATTACATACTGTGGCAATCAAAATTTGATTTTTGCAATTTATTTGCGTCGGCTAAATTACCGTTGCAAGCGATTAATTTCCCGTCGCTAATACTTCGCGACAGGACAGTCCTGAAGCGAAAACCCATTTGCCACCCCCCTTACTGCCACTGCCCAATCCCGTCGCAGGGCCGTTGCAAAAGCCTTTTTGCGACGGTATTTCTTCATTTCCGACGGTAATGAACCGTTGCAAAAATTGTTATTTCTTGTAGTGGATGGACATTTGTTGCCTTGCTTCATGCTCCTTTTTAGTCTTTGTATTGACTTCAAAGATTAATAAAATTCTTTTGTATATCATTAAAAAAGAAAAGAAAAAGAAGACGACATAAGTACATACGTGTTTTGTATATCATTCAAGTAATTTAGATTCTTAGAAGCTATTTGTTCTAGTGATCTTGCTAATTAACGCAAAGTAGAAGTTGTACTATACGAGAGAGGTTGAGATTTTGAAAACTATTCTTGCTAAACTGAAGAGGTTATAGAAACGAAATAAATCAGCCAATTAAATGGGCTTGGGAAAATAAAGTTTTAATGGGGTGGATTTACGAATATCATGAAGTGAAGCCCATTTACTAAGGTTCCGTTCAGGAAACCAAAATAAGTTCTTATTTTTTAAAAAGGCAATTTCAAGTTAAAAAATTATTGTCTTATTGAAATCTAAAAATATGCAATATGGATTTTGTTTGGAAGATCTTGATGAGATCTTTTATACGATGCAAAAAAAAATTGAAAAATTATTTTTCATTTACTTTATTTTTGAGTTTGAAAATGTGAAATAAGCTGCTTATTTTTTAAGAAGGTTTCTGGAACGGGGCCTAATTAGACAGACTCGGATGCATGTATACAAGTGTCATTATTATGCAATGTAAGCCCTGCAGCCTGAATCTGACCCGGCCCTTGAATGTAAGCCTAACTGCCAAACGTGCCAACTCATTTTTTTTCTTTTTAATTTTCCTACTGGACTTCCGTCGGAACTTAGGGTGAAATGTGTGTTTCATCAGTGTGAGTTTTCTTTCGTGTGTTGGAGGGCAAATGGAATGATCAATATTGTGAGACCCCAACTCTTAGTCCCACATTGGTGGAAAAAGGGGAATTTGTTGTGGAATATAAGTGATCGCGAACAGCTACTGCATAACTTGAGATTAATGTTTTGAGCCATGTGGTAAGGCGAATGGTTAACAAACATATAGCAAGCACAACAAAATTCTCATAAATGAATGACTGGAACAACTTGATATTCCTATTCTTTTTGTTTACCAAACTCGGGAAACACTTTATTGAACACACCACACACTGTAATGGACTCACAAACGGTCCTTATTTTGCAAGCAATCAACGTAAATTCAAATTAGCCAAGTCGATGACTTCGATCTGCTGAAGGCATTGGAGGAGACGGATGTGGAGAATCATTGGGGATTGTAATAGGACAACATGCTGTATATCGTTTGCAGTATAGTGAGCGTGAAAAGAACGAAAGCCGCTATGACAGAGATGATCGCCCAAGGGTTCGTAAAATAGGTGTGCTTGGCATTGGCCCGCCACTTGTTGCACCGCTGCTTGCAGTACTTATCAACCGTCTTATGCACACGGTCCAGGCTGCTAGCCGGGTCCAGTGTTGCATCCTTAGAAATGGTATTAAAGAGTTCGGCCACGGCTTTGTCACTACCGAGGGCATTCTGGATGATGCATTTGTCTTGCAGGAGGCTGACGTCCTTGGCACTATCAATGATGCTGTCCATGAAAAAGAGGTAAGAGGTGACCTCGTTCCCGACCCCAACATGTAACCGCTCGAAAACGATGAGGTTCAAAAACATAGACTCGGTAGTGTCGTCTACAACGATGGGCGGGAGCCTCAGCTTTCCGGCTTCGAAGGTGATGTCTTTGAGGCTTTGGCTTTTGCTTTTCTTGAAACTAATTCCGGCTGCGTGGATCTCCATTGCAGACCGGATGATCTCGTCGCCTGCACCGGCTTCAGGGGCCATTCTGCTGGTTAGATTGCGGGTGTCTGGCCGAAGGAGGTTCTTTCTGTGCACGTCGAGTAAGTGCAAGCATTTACCCATGCTGGGGTTCCCTGCTGCGAACCGGGTGTTGCCGCTGCAAAACTGGAGAATGAGCTTGTTCACAAATTCCTCATCTCGCTGCACAAGCATGTAGTTAAAATCAAGTACACAACTTTAGTATAGTTTTGTTCTTAAAGGCAGAATAGGCTAGAAAAATGACTTAATTTATATGTACGATGAACTTGTATATTTTCCTATAGGATTCAAGACTGCCTCATTCCTGTTATGGCTGAGTCCTTCTCGTTCTCACTTTGATGGTCACAATCTTTCAATTGAAAACTTGTCCCGAACATCAAAGATCATGTTGATCATATACAAACACTATCTGATCGCAACACAATTTACTTGACATAAATGGGTTTTGATTTGGCGTACCAGTATACGATTTTTCAAAATAATGTTCCGAACTTATGTAGATGGATATCTGATCAATATGATTCTTTATTGAAGGTTTGATATAATGAGGGACTCTAAAAATGAATGTTTCCGATCATCCAAATGAGCTCGGATGAGAGGATGCTCTTCCTTTATTTTGATAACTGCAGTGTCAAGGTTAGTTTATGCTCCACTAAGAGATTTCAAATTTGAGATTTTAAGTGGGAGCAAACTCCTAAATTCCAGATGTTGACGATCAGACCAAATTAGTTCTTATGTTGTACGATGCAAAAATTTAGAAGGAGATCAATCAATTTAAATTCTAAAACAAACAACATAAGGAGAATTAGACATAAGATGATAGACCTTAGTTTCCACATCAAGAAGCGTGGTGAGAAGAAGCATAGGGAGTTGATTTTCAAGCATAAGCATGTCCCGTCTGATGTAAGGCACAATGTAGAGCTTCCCATGATCACTAAAGATTGGATCATTGGCAACATAATCATTCACTGTCTGCGTATTGTTATGCAGTACCTCAAGCATAAAACAGCCGTCAAGAATCATCATTCGCAAGAACCTATCAGTGTCTCTCTCCCAAACAAGATCGAGCGACTCGTACGAGTCTTTTAGACTCTGAGCGACTTCGGCCAGAGCGCTGAGGTAGGACTCGAGGGGCTTGGAGGATCTCTTGAGAAAATGGAGGAGTGCGCGGTGCTTGTGCTCCTCCATTGGCTTCAAATGATCCTCGCCATGATGGTAAGGCCCAAACGAGACAAACTGGGGCTTGTAGGCTTTCATGTTTTGGTCTGTGACGACAGACGCCGGGACTCTGTATATGGAACGCTTGTCCCAATGCTGCTTTTCTTCAGTTCGGATAGTGTCCATTCGCTGCAATTCATCCTTTATTGTTACCATCCAGTCATCCTTTTCTGCCATTTACTCCTTAACTAGCAGCCAAACAATCCACTCCAATCCGCCCTATATATAGAATTCTAGCTGGTCTAAGAGTACAAGAGAAGGGACCTTAGCGTACGATCTGGGCTGTTTCCCTCTCAACTTTGGATCTTAGCACTCAAAAAGTCTGTCTATACAGACGATCTAGGCCTTCAGCATCTTGTTTCCTTTTTCTTTTTCTATCTCACCCACTTGACGGACCCGGGATCCTGTAGTGAGCAAAGTCACTACAGGGTATAGTGAGTTACCTCAACCGTCTATTTAAGCAATCGATGGTTCAGATTTAAAACAAACTCATTCACAAAAGAGAATACTCTTCCGCGGATAATTTTGTTTTATACCCGGACCGTCGAAAACAATTTTGAATGGACAACTTTGATAGCTCACTACAGCTTGTAGTGACTTTGCTCACTGTACACAGTCCAGATCCCTCTCTTACATTCAAGTCAGGGACTTGAAAGGGATCCTTTCAGTGCCTTCTTCTAAATCCTACAACAAGATGTTCACTCCCCGCAAATTTATTTTTTTGATCATTCGAGAATGCCTAAAGGGCTACAAAGCGAAATCAAAGATCAAAATAGACAAAAAGGAAAATGGGGGAGAAGCCACCCGGCCAGTTCAATGGGCCGGAGAGACCCTCTCGGAGTCATAGAAGTCACTGCATGAGGCATCTTGTTCGCGGCGCGTCAAACCCAGCGAAAAAACACTACACTCCATTCTTCTAAGCAAACTCACGAAAATCCGAAACCATAGCTGCTACATCCAAGGGAGCGATCGGATACGCCTATTAAATAGATCTATTTAATTTGGTGCGTAATGAAACTCGAAAAAGAAAAAGGGAAAAATGCTTAACATGCATAAGTAAAATTAAAGTGGAAAATTGAACTATTGAATGAATTTTGCCTCGGCCTAAGTCGGATTAATTTGAAGCGAATTGAATCACGATTGTACCTGAAATGCAGACATGCATTGAAATTAACCAAAAAGAAAAATGGTGTGGCAAAAAAGAGCTACTAAATATTGATTCCGTATTCGTTTCTTGCAAAAGACAAAATGTACTTGTCATCATTGTTACTACAACATATATTCTTAGTAACATTGAAGTTTTTAGTCACAAAAAACAATGTTGAAGGAATAAATTAAAGTGCTTTTTTTAATTGTTATTGAAGTTCAAAGGATAAATTAAAGATGTAAATTAATGTTAAAAGAGATGCAAAGCACCTGCATGCACTTCCAGGACTTTATTCTGTTGTTTATATATACATGCACCGTACCACACATCTTATTTTTTAGTAGTAATTAGAAACTTTACACAATTCAGAGTGATGTGTTGGTGTCATTTTTTTAAATTTAAGTCACCTTGCTGTAAAACGAGCACAAGCTTCGCGTCTTTATGTTTTCTTTTGTTTCTAGAGCTTTCTGATTCCTCTCGTTGAGGTGAATCAATAACTTACAAAAATTTAACACAAAACTGACGAAAGCGAAAAAAATTTGAACGTCTAAAAAGTCCAAAAAGCTAAGGAGAGCAAGACATAATTCTAATCTCTTTCATTTGTAAACACTACACTCAAAAGGCAGCGATCGATGATATATAAAACCAGCATTTTACCTCTAGGTCTAGAAAATAGAAAGTAATTTCCACCAGGTCTCCTCTAATCAACGAAACAGTAAAACCATATGAAAGTGTCTAAAATCTTAAACATTGAAAGTGCCTAACCCTTAGGGCACCCTATGAAAATGTCTAAACTCTAATGTACTCTATAAAAATGCCAAAACCTTAGGGTATCCTATGAAAATGTCTAAACCGCTAAAACCCTATAATAAGAAAGTGCACCCTAAAACCCCTATTAAAGTGCCTAAACCTAAACCCTAGGGCTCTATGAAAGCGTCTAAACCTAATCCCTAGGGTATACTAAACCCCAAAACCCTAAGCTACCCTAAAACCCTAGCATATCCTAAAACCCTTGAGTGACACTTCCATTAATAGTAAATGTATTTTTCAAAAAGTGGATCTAGTGGTAATTAAATATTTAATCTCTCCTTAATAGAAATTAAGTGTCACTTTTTTGTACTTAAAGGTAAAAAACCGTATAAACAATTTACTCGTTAAGATTAAGATACTACGACCACTTTAGCATTGGCCATCTCTCTTTTAACCTTTGGTTTCCAAGACCTCGTTTGGGTTTGTCAAGAGCGGTTAGGATATATATACAAAACAAAACAAAATCAGCATCAAAGTATTACACACTACCCCACAAAAATCATAACAAAAGGAAAAGTAAAGAAACACAAATTTAACAGGGGGAATTGGCATTTCTGTGAGAGTTGGAGCAAATAATGTCCAACTCATGGAGAGGTTTTTACAGAATTACATAAATATGGAACGGAGAAAAAAAATTCTCCAAACATGAAATGGTCTGCATACATGAAACGGAGAAAAAAAAATTCCCGAAACACGGAGTCGGTTTGTAGTCAAATCTAGGTTTGAACCTAAGAGCATCTACAGTGATATAATCAAAATAAAAAGGTTTATAAGGTTAGCAATATTTGCTCAAAAAGAGCTCACATTGGAATAATCAAACTTAGAAACATCTTAACAACTTATCAAATTTTGGCCTTTTGATAATCAAAACTACCAACCTTTTGCCAATAATCAAATTTAATTGTCTTCAAATTTCCTCAATCAAGTATACCATCATTACACAAAAACCTTATTTCTTCCATTTTCAACATGTTTATAACAAAAGTATTTTTAAAAACAGTTTTTTTACACGTTTTTTTATTAAAACTGTTTTTTCCCAATTTTTTTAAAACAGTTTTATTTCAAAACAGTTTTTTCTTTTGAAAGAAAAAACTTCTTCTATTCAAAAACTGTTTTTTTAAAACTTTTTCCCGAAAACTGTTTTTTTTTTTAATCAGAGTTTTCAAAAAACTATTTTCTCTTTTTTCTAATAACCTATTTTTATTAGTTTGAAAACTATTTAAAAAAATTATTTTCTATGTCACAATTTCTAGATTTTTATAAATTAAAAAGGTCATGTGGCAAGTTTTAGTTATTCAATTTTGATGGTACCACTGTGGACCTCTACATTGCTAACCTTAACAACCTCTTAAATGGATAATCAAAATAAGATGTGGCAACTTTTTATTATTTCACTGTAGATGCTCTAAGTTGCCCCTTCTACGGACCTAAGTTGCCTCTTCTATGAACCTAAGTTGCACCTTATTTTTTCTAAGAAAAGCAGTCAGTGAAGCAAATTGGTAGCTAGTAGCATAACTTTTTCACATTTTCAAGTAAAACCAAACAAGAAATTTCAAGTAACAATTTCTAGAGTTTAAAAGCAAAAGTATAAAGTGCATGCTAGAAAATATGCACCTTATTTTCTCTATCATTTCGCTTTTTAAAAGATTACCCAAAAGACATTATCTCAAAGTACTTTAAAAATCCAAATCTACGAGTAACCCATATCCCAAATTTCTCAGAACATAATGGAAATAATAACGAGATTAAAGAAATGCTTAATAAATTGAATACTCAGGAATTGAAGTTTATAAAATGGACAATTTAGGTCTATAGAAGTGGCAACTTAGTTCCATGAAGGGGCAACTTAGGAAATCCAGATTCGACGACAACTGACTCCATGTATGGGGAATTTTTTTTCCAATGGGAATTTTTTTTTCCTCCGTTCCATATTTATGCAATCCAAAAAAACCTCTCCACGAGTTGGACATTATTTGTTCCAACTCCCACTGAAATGCAAATTCCCCATTTAACAATGTCTTGATGACATCACTTGGGTGGCATAATGTGGATGATATCACCAACATTCTTTGGTTTTTTTTTTTTTTCCTCAGCAAAAAAAAAAATTATTTGCCAGGAAGAAAGTGGCATAATCGGGAAACTCGCGGTGGTGGGAAGCTAGCTGCTCCATAATTACGCTTGGGCGGCCCTGCAGTTTCATCTATTCTAATATATAAAGGGAGAGCATCATTTTGGTGTCTCCCTTTTTTGTCATGGTTTTTCATTTCCAAAATTGTACACCCAATTGAATTCATTGGAGACTTAATTATAAGGGCATAATAGACAAAACCAACACCAATAACCACCAAACCCAATAACTACCCACCCCCACGTCAGTTTCCCTCCCACTTTCTCTCATTGTTTTACCACTGAGGCAAGAAGATGGTGAAGTGGGGCGTGCGTGAAGCTTTTCGGTGTCAACATTTTGGCCGAGAAAAAAGGAGAGGATTCCATGAGGAAGTGCAAGAGCATGGGGAATATTGTTGCATGTCAGGGAGAAATCGTCGCCACCGATGATGATGGGTATTCGTCCGATGGCCCCGTTCATTCCAGGAGAGCCCATGAAAGGAAGAAGAAGGGTAAGAAACCATCGATTTCATGTTTACATTTTTTGTCATAATCCGATTTGTACATGCATTGCGTGTGCTCCGTCCTCTAATTTTAATTTATACTAGAGGCTGGAGCACACGCGATGCGTGTGCAAGTCGAATTTTTGCAATATTTGTGAAAATTTGATAAAAAAAAAATAGGAAGCATTTTTACAAAATGATAGAAAAATCCGACTTGCACACGCATCTCGTGTGCCCTGGCCTCTAGTATACATTATGCAAGGAAGAAGTTGAATCTTATGATACATGTATACAAGTTTCATCATTATGCAATGTATATAAGCCCAGCCCGATTCTGACCCGTCCCAATGTAAAGCCTAACTGCCGAGTGCCGAACGTGCGAACTCATTTTTTCTTCTTAATTTTTAGGTTGGGCCTCCATCGAAACTTAAGGTGAAATGTGTGTTTCATCAATGCAGAGTTTTCTTTAGTGCGTTGCAAGGAGAATGGGATGATCAATATGAGAGGTAGTGGTCTAGGTATTTTGTACCTGGAAATGTTACACCCCTTTTTAGTTTTCTAGTCTTTTTGATTATTGATGAATGTTACTCCTAGGTGATTATCTTGTGTAACGTACCTTTTATTTTTTGTCCTACCTGTGAAGCAATTGTCATTTTGCGAAAATAAAATAAAAATGATACGATGCCATAACTAATGATTCATTTTGTTTGAGGAAGTTTATGGATTCTTAATTAGTTCAAAGCAAAGCTCCTTACTTAGGTAGTCAAACATACAACAAGCACAACAAAATTCTCATAAATGAATGACTGGATTGACTAGAACAACTTGATATTTGTAGTATTATTTTTGTTTACCAACCTCAGGAAACACTTTATTGAACACATCACACCCTGTAATAGACTTACAAATGGTCCTTATTTTGCAAGCAATCAAAGTAAACGCAAATTAGCCAAGTCGATGGGATGGCGGACTTGGATCTGCTAAAGGCATTGGAGGAGACCAAGTAGGAGAATCATTTGGATGGCCAGATGGTGTATATTGTTTGCAGTATAGTCAAGCTTCTTTGGCCGTGACACAAGAGGATATGGGTGTGGGTTCAGATCCCATCCAGTTTTGTAGTGTCCATTATGGTCCATTTAATGGCTATGATTTACTGCAAGAAATTCAAGGCTCCCTATTATGCCACGTCCCAGTCTTATTTTTGCTCTCAAACGGCACTAGCAACTTGTTAACGGAAAACCCCTTCAATGCGAAAAAAATTTATTCTTAAATGAGCATGATTTTGTGGGGCCCATTTCAGATTTCACAAAAATAATTCAAATCGCAAGTTATTCTTAAAATACATTTTTTGCAGGTTCATGTAAGAAATTATCTCAATCCGATATTCGTAAGGTCTTTTTCAGCATTTGTAGAGGCCCAACGAATACCGGAACATCCTACAAATTCTGAAAAAGCCCTGATCAATATCGTATTGAGCTAATTTTTATTCAGGAACCCATAAAAATTCTTTTAAGAATCACTTGTAATTTGAATCATTTTTAATAGAAACCGTAATGAGCTCCACAAAATCAAAAAAAATCATTGCCCATTTATAATGGGTAATAACAGGGAGTACATAGCTTTATTATTATTATTATTTTTTTGTCGGGCTCATTACGAGTTCTACAAAAATGATTCAAATTACAAGCTATTCTTAAAATAATTTTTATGGGTTCCTGAAAAAAATTAGCTCAATTCAATATCGATTAGGACTTTTTCAGAATTTGTAGGATGTTCCAGTGTTCATTAGGCCTCTACGAATGCTGAAAAAGTCCTTATGGATATTGGATTGAGCTCATTTCTTACATGAACCCATAAAAAATGTATCTTAAGAATAACTTGTGGTTTGAATTATTTTTGTGAAACCCGAAATGGGCCCCACAAAATCATGCTCATTTAAGAATAAATTTTTTTCACATTGAAAGGGCTTTCCGTTAACAAGTTGCTAGTGCCATTTGAGAGCAAGAATAAGACTGGGACGTGGCATATTAGGGAGCCTTGGATTTCTTGCTGCAAATCATAGTCATTAAATGGACCATAATGGACAATACAAAACTGGATGGGATCTGAACCCTATGTGTGTGACTTCATTTCTAGACATAGTACCAAAGATGGCACCTAAGGCACGAGCATTAGCCTCACAACTCGTATTATCACCGGAATTCCACTTGGCCCATTTTTGCTCTAATCACCTTAGTGGTGACATCCTTGATACGTTCTTCGTAACCGTACAGAACAGACCTCCAAACCCTAATGCCTTGTGTAGAGACCCATATATTTTTAATTCTTGAAATGCCTATCAAATGTCTAATTGAGAAAGTCTAGTTTATTTGGTGGTTAATTAGATTGGGGATTGAAGTGATTGAATGGAAACTTGAGGGAGTGTGGGTGTTATAAAAAGATATATGAGTATAAATTGTGTGTGTGTGTGTGTGTGTGTAGGAGATCATTTTTCCTCCTATCTCTCTCTCTCTCTCTCTCCAGCCAATTCTTACACTCTGTCTCGGCTCTATCTCTCTCTTCTCTCACTAACAAAACCTTGCTCCATCTCTTAAGAAACTCAAGAATCAACCTCCTTCCAACCTTTCAATCGCGTTCTTGAGCTCGAAAATCCTTAGGTCAAGCTTGGAACGAAGCTTTGAGGTTCGAAGGGGCTGGGGCTTGTTTAAATCGCTTGGATTTTTGCTATCATCGCAAGGTAGGGACTTCTTTACCCCTTTTATATATATGTTTATATGTTGATTTAGTGTGAAAATCGAACCGTCCCCTTCGTTCTCTAAAAAGCTGTCAAAAAAGTGCAAAAATCACCCAAAATCGCCCAGGGATCGATCCTTCAATTCAAATCTAGATTTTTCATATAGGGGATCGATCCCCTCTCTAGAAACTCTACTCATCTTTTGAGTTTCAGCTCAACTTCAAATGGCCGTAACTTTCTCGTCCGATGTCTGATTCACGCAAACTTTATATCGATTCGAAGGTCTTGAAGTCAAATTTTCATTGCCAATGGAATCGTCTTAAAATTCTGAGTCCACAAAAAGTTATGACCATTGGAGTGGGGGTGTATCAGTCTACCAACATTCGCTGGCTACTCCTAAGATTCTCATTTTGCCGTTATGACTTTCTATGATTAGTGGATGTTATTCTTGACTTATTGGCCTTCCGCTAGTGAGGAATGAATAGGGAATTACTTGGTTAAATCTTTGTTAAAATGAATCCTATTAATTGTTGGTTATTTGTGAATGTTTATGGCTCATTTGTGGTAACGCTGGCTTATTGTATGATGTTATTTGTTACGAGAGTGATCATGGAGGAGTTTTAACTTGCATATTATATGAGAAAGTAGTTGTTTGGGTCGGAATTTGGTTTAGGGAGTCTCATAGCATAAGGAGTGGTAATATGGAGATTTAGACGGGCCTTGTAACGCAAGGGGTGGTAATATGGTGACCCGAGTCGTTAGGGATCACCGTGATGCAAGGGGTGGCAACACGGTAACCCTCATGTTGTTACAGTAACGCAATGGGTGGAAATACCAATAGTGGGATTTTGGGATAGCAAGTCGTGCTGAGATTATAGAATGCATGAGTCTTGTGAATTGTGTGACTGTTTGTGATAACGACACATCTTTGAATGGTTCAAATGAATGTCGATACACCTATGAGTCAATCGTTATCTCGTGATTGAGCTACATCTTCTTGTCAACTCATTTTGCACTTGTCTTTATATTTATACATAGAATTGGTAAAGATTTTCCTACTAGGCTAGTGTAGCTCAATCTATCATTCTTTTCAGGAAAAACGTCGGACAATAGCTTACATGCTCTGTGTGCTTGGATGTGAAGATTTTTGGAAGTTATCCTCATTTAGTTACTTGAACATCTTTGTGTTGACTTTCTTTTGATGAATATGGTTTTGTAACTAATTATTCTTGAATTCCTTTTGATTAATTCGTTTGTAACTTAGTACTTGATGGGACATGTATTTAAGCTTATTTGGGGCCAGAGTGTCAAAGTTGTATATCTTTAAACTTCGGGACTTATTTGTAAAGTTAAACAGGTGGGAACTCCTTTTGGGTATTATTATGTTATGCGAAAATCTTTTCTTGAAATCGAATAGTTATTATTTATGTTGAAAATCGAGGGCGTGACACCTTGAGATATTAAATGATTTTTCATTTTCTTTTTCCAAAAGGCATAGTCACTTCCATCGAAATAAGGTGGTCAAAAATTAGAAGCACCCTCCATCGGGGAATCTCTATCCATAATGCAATAGCAAGATCTACTTAGGTAATTAAACCAACAAAGAGTAATGCATCCTCCAATTTTAATCCATTAATCAAGTTCCATGCTAGTCTAACAATTTAACAATTAAAGTCAATAACAATAAATCTAAAGAAGTCAAACGCAAAGATATACGTGAAAACTACTTAGGGTAAACTTACCCTAAACATAAAACTACAGCCTAACAACCAAGTTGCTATAGATATGTCAAAAGGTTTACAAAGTGCAAAGAGAGGAATTCCAACTTTACCTCCAAAATCTTAACCTAACTCCACCACCTTGATGTAGCTCCCCGAGCTCCTTCTTGATCCCGTGGCCACCACAAGTCCAACGCCTCGATTTCAGATCACCACAGCTCCGGTCTCATCTGGCCAAATAGTATCATAGGCAATAATGTATGGATATGAAAAAATGTGAAGGATTTTGAAAAACAAGTCAAACTAGAGAGAACACATAATTATTAGAGTATTCCTCTAGATTGACAAAAATTGATCAAGAACTAAATTTAAATCATCCAAGTTTAAGAAAAGTCCATGTGTATGATATGAGAGTGTGATGAAGATTTTTGGACAAAAATAATCAATTTAGAATGTATTCATGGAGTTTGACAGAATAACACTAGGTTGACAAATAAAAAGGGAAAATTTCACGTAGACACCTGACCTTTCACACAAATCACACATAAACACCTGACCTTTCTTAAATTTCATATAAACACCTGAGCTTTCTAAAAACTCATCAATTCAACACCTGACCTTTCTTAAATTTCATATAGACACCTGAGCTTTCTAAAAACTCATTAATTCAACACCTGACCTTTCTTAAATTTCATATAAACACCTGAGCTTTCTAAAAACTCATCAATTCAACACTTGCCGTCATTCCTCCGTCTAAAACAAAATGGAAAAAAAGTTAATTAAGTACTCCAATTTTTTATTTGTTTGAACCAGTGCTAAGATCTTATTTTTCTAATCATTATTAATTTTTGACTCTAAAGTTCTCGTTAGTCATCCCTAAGAAAGTTGTAGAATCAAATATCTCTTAGAGCTAACTAACGAAAGCCTTAGAGTTAAAAATTAATTATTACCCTTTAGAATAAAATGATTAGAGAAATAAGATCTTCACATCGGTTCAAATGAATTAAAAATTGGAACAATTAATTTTTCAACTATGTATAGATCGTTTATATATTAAAAAAATAAGGTTAAAAAATTAAGTGCTCTAATTTTCAATCCATTTAAACCGGTATGAAGATATTATTTTTTTAATTATTTTATCCTAAAAAATCATAATTAATTTTTGATTCTAAGGCTCTCGTTAATTAGCCCTAAGAGATATTTAATTCTACGACTTTCTTAGGGCTGACTAACGAGAACTTTAGAGTCAAAAATTAATTATGATTCTTTAGAATAAAATGATCAGAAAAATAAAATCTTCGCACAGGTTCAAATAAATAAAAAATTGGAGCACTTAACTTTTTTTCCGTTTGGTTTTAGACGAAGGGGTGATGTCAGGTGTTGAATTGATGAGTTTTTAGAAAGTTCAGGTGTTTATATAAAATTTAAGAAAGGTCAGGTGTTGAATTGATGAGTTTTTAGAAAGCTCAGGTGTTTATATGAAATTTAAGAAAGGTCAGGTGTTTATGTGTGATTTGTGTGAAAGGTCGGGTGCCTAAGTGAAATTTTTCCCAAATAAAAATGATCAAACACTAAGTTTAAATCACTTTAATGCACCAAATCACATAAAAATGAAAGGAGAATGGTTTTTCCCTATCTAGAAAAAGACTGGTGCAAAGTTGTACGTACCCTAAATGAGAGAATAAGATGTATACAGAAAAGCTATGAGTACCGACCATGGGGGAGGGAAATCGTACCGACGGCCGCCAGCGGGCTGTCTCCAGCCACCGGACGGCTGATCCAAGCAGTCCAAAAATTCTTTAAAAAAAAACCGATGGGGCCCGCTTGGGAATCAACGGCATCCGAGGTGTGTAGGGTGCTTGATCCGAGCACCATTTTTTCGTGTATATACATGTATATACACGAAAAAATGGTGCTCGGATCAAGCACCCTACACACCTCGGATGCCGTTGATTCCCGCGTAGGCCCCATCGGTTTTTTTTTTTTAGAATTTTTGGACTGCTCGAATCGGCCGTCCGGTGGCCGTCGGTACGATTTCCCTCCTCCATGGTCGGTACATATAGCACAACTCAGATGTATATATAGGTGCAAGTACGATGACATAAGCCTAACCAATCAGAAGGCTGGAAAGACAAAGCGCCCCGACGCTCTACGGCGCATACTAGCCCCGCAACGCTGTGCGGGCGGATTGCTTGCGCTATTCAACTAGAAATTAAAATATAGAGTGATGCTACAGTATACATATATACACGAAAAAAGGGTGCTCGGATCGAGCACCTTACACACCTCGGATGCCGTTAATTCTCGCATAGGCCCCCTCGTTTTTTTTTTTTAGAATTTTTGGACGGCTCGGATCGGCCGTCCGGTGGCCGGAGGACGGCCGGCGCGGCCGTCCCTACGATATCGGTACCGACCCCGTCGGTACCAATATCATTTCTGTAAAATATAATTCTAAAAGAACAAGAACACTTGAATAGCGCATGGAGAGCGCTAGCTCCCCTTGCAGACGCGTACAAGCGCAGCCAAGACTAAGGATGCACACAGCAAGCGCTTTGAAGCGCAGACCCACTGTTCTGTTCTTGCCTGAGCCGAATTTTGGCTCCTACCCAAGACTCACACATAGCCACGTACAAATGTCTTGGAAAAAGTAAAGGCTAAACTAAGTGCGGACCAAAACACAATTAAATCACCCCAAATTGATTTCAACCGCCGCCAGATTTATATTCCAATGACATGCAATTAAACCAACCTACAGAAAGGATAATTAAATGCAAGTAAATCAAACAAAAGAAAGCATGATTAAAAACTATTATGAAATGCATGATTTATACCTTTCCGGATTGATCTCGATGGTGCATGGCACGAAGTGTGAACTTCTTCCTTGTGTAGTGACTTTAATTAAAGACGGGAATATCTAAAAAACACTTAAGACACACTACTCTCAAGCCCAAATAGAAAAACTACATAATTGTGAATCAATTACAAGCACGAAGGGTTTGTCAAAACCCGAGAAACGCCAATAACATTTTCAGTATGTAATACACAGCGTTCGATCTCTAGAACGACTGGATTGACTGGAACAACTTGATATTTGTAGTATTATTTTTTTTTACGAACCTCAGGAAACACTTTATTGAACACACCACGCACTGTAATAGATGTTAGAGATTTTTAAAATAAAAGAGTCGTCGGTTTTGATTTTGTAAAATTCCTTTGTTTCCTTAGAATGCTTGTTTTTCCTCTTTGTGAGCTTTGTCCTACATTGGTTAGCTGAGAGATGTTGGAGTGATATATATTAGAAAACTTTCCTAATGTAAGTAACTAATGATCTAGTGTGGTGCAGCCCTTTGGTGCGAAGCACCATACCGGCAGAGCCGGTATGCACGTGCACGCGGGCGGCGTGGGCTGTGTGGCGTGAGCTGTGGCGCTTTAGCGGCGCACTTTGCACTTAGCGCGCCTTATGGGCGCCATTTCTTATTGCGAGTTGGCAGTAAGGTGGCGCTGACGTGGATGCCGAGTGTCACACGCGTGGCAGGTGAGTCACACGGAGCGGTTCCGATCGGGTGCAACTCGAGCCTACGGGTGCGTTGGTTCGTAGAGTTGCGACTTATGGGCGCCATTTCTTATTGCGAGTTGGCAGTAAGGTGGCGCTGACGTGGATGCCGCGTGTCACACGCGTGGCAGGTGAGTCACACGGAGCGATTTCGATCGGGTGCAACTCGAGCCTACGGATGCGTTGGTTCGTAGAGTTGCGATCTTAGCCGTCGACTGCGAATGGGCTCGATCCAACGGATTGGATCAAATCCGATTGGGTGTGAGTGAAACAGCACACCAGTTCGGTGTGACTGATCGATCTAGACCGTAGGATCTGATACAACGGTCAGATTAGATTGGGTGCATACCCATTCTCAATGGATGCGTAGTGGCCTATAAATAGACCACTACTTAGCAGAATCCAGTGCTCATATACACACATATAATCTGAATTATCCCACATCTCTCTCTATATTTTTCTAGCATTCATTCTGCGTTCTATTTTGCTGCAGAAAATAGAACACAGTGGTTCTCGATTCTTATATTCGTACAATCAGGTATTCTGTCTGTTTCGTTAGTGCAAACGCAAACGGAAAGAATTTCGAGTTCGGACTTCGATTTATCTTGAAGGCAGATTTGCTGTAACCCTTTGCATACCATCTGATGGGGGCAAATACTGTCTTTAGGAAAGCGACATAGTCGTGACTCGAAGCGTGTTTCAGATTTGGTGGAGATTTTATCAACGGTACAGATTGCAGTGGCCAATTTTTTCCAACAATAGACTGACAAACGGTCCTTATTTTGCAAGCAATCAAAGTAAATGCAAATTAGCCAAAGTCGATGGGAAGGCGGACTTTGATATGGTTAAGGCATCGAAGGAGACGGAGAATCATTTGGTTTGTAATAGGACAAGACGGTGTATACCGTTTGCAGTATAGTGAACGCGTAAAGCAACAAAGCCGCTGAGACAGAGATAATCGCCCACGGCTTTGTCGCGAGAAATGCAAAATAGGTGTGACTGAGCACCGCCCGCAACTTGTTCCACGGCTGCTTGCAGTGCTTATCAACCGTCTTGTGCACACGGTCCAGGCTGCTAGCCGGGTCGAGTGTTGCATCCTTAGAAATGTTATGAAAGAGTTCGGCCACGGCTTTGTTGCTACCGAGGGCATTCTGGATGATGCCTTTGTCGTACAGGAGGCTGACGTTCTTGGCAGAACCATTAATGATGCCGTCCATGAAAAAGAGGTAAGAGAGGACCTCGTTCCCGACCCCAACATGGAACCGCTCGAAAGCGATGAGGTTCAAAAACATAGACTCGGTAGTGTCATCTACAACGATGTGCGGGAGCCTCAGCTCTCCGGCTTGGAAGGTGATGTCTATGAGGCTTTGGCTTTTGCTTTTCTTGAAACTAATTCCGGCTGCGTGGATCTCCATTGCAGACCCGATGATCTCGTCGCCTGCACCGGCTTCATGGGCCATTCTGCTGCTGCAAGGATTCCAGCGCCACCAGCTTTTCCCCTGGCGGCTGGTTAGATTGCGGGTGTCTGGCCAAAGTAGGATCTTTCTGTGCACGTCGAGTACGTGCAAGCATTTACCCATGCTGGGGTTCACTGCTGCGAACCGGGTGTTGCCGCTGCAAAACTGGAGAATGAGCTTGTTCACAAATTCCTCATCTTGCTGCACAAGCATGTAGTTAAAATCAAGTACACAACTTTAGTATAGTTTTGTTCTTAAAGTCAGAATAGGCTAGAAAAATGACTTAATTTATATGTACGATCAACTTGTATATTTTCCTATAGGATTCAAGACTCTGCCGCGTTCCTGTTATGGCTGAGCCCTTCTCGTTCTCACTTGTCCCGAACATCAAAGATCATGTTGATCATATACAAACACTATCTGATCGCAACACAATTTACTTGACATAAATGGGTTTTGATTTGGTGTACCAGGATACGATTTTTCAAAATAATGTTCTGAACTTATGTAGATGGATATCTGATCAATATGATTCTTTATTGAAGGTTTGATATAATGAGGGACTCTAAAAATGAATGTTTCCGATCATCCAAATGAGCTCGGATGAGAGGATGCTCTTCCTTTATTTTGATAACTCCAGTGTCAAGGCTAGTTTATGCTCCACTAAGAGATTTCAAATTTGAGACTTTAGGTGGGAGCAAACTCCTAATTTCCAGATGTTGACGATCAGACCAAATTAGTTCTTATGTTGTACGATGCAAAAATTTAGAACGAGATCAATCAATCTAAATTCTAAAACAAACAACATAAGGAGAATTAGACATAAGATGATAGACCTTAGTTTCCTCATCAAGAAGCGTGGTGAGAAGAAGCATAGGGAGTTGATTTTCAAGTATAAGCATGTCCCGTCTGATGTAAGGCACAATGTGGAGATTCCCATGATTACTAAAGATTGGATCATTGGCAACATAATCATTCACTGTCTGTGTACTTTTTTGATAGGCTGTGTGCATATTGTTAAGCAGTACCTCAAGCATAAAACAGCCGTCAAGAATCATCATTTGCAAGAACCTATCAGTGTCTCTCTCCCAAACAAGATCGAGCGACTCGTACGAGTCTTTTAGACTCTGAGCGACTTCGGCCAGAGCGTTGAGGTAGGACTCGAGAGGCTTGGAGGATCTCTTGAGAAAATGGAGGAGAGCGCGGTGCTTGTGCTCCTCCATCGGCTTCAAATGATCCTCGCCATGATGGTAAGGCCCAAACGAGACAAACTGAGGCCTGTAGGCTTTCATGTTTAGGTCTGTGACAACGGACGCCGGGACTCTGTATATTGAACGCTTGTCCCAGCGCTGCTTATCTACAGTTTGGATAGTGTCCATTCGCTGCAATTCATCCTTTATTGTTACCACCCAATCATCCTTTCTTGCCATTTGTTTCCCTACTGTTACCACCCTGTCATCCTTTCTTGCAATTTGTTTCTAGCTACCAAACAATCCACTCCAATCCACCCTATATATACAATTCTAGCTGGTCTAAGAGTAAAAGATAACTTCAGCATCTTGTTACCTTTTTCTTTTTCTATCTCACCCACTTGACGGACCCTGGGACCATGTAGTGAGCAAAGTCACTACAGGGTGTAGTGAGCTATCTCGCCCGTCTATTTAAGCAATCGACGGTTTGGATTTAAAACAATTTCATTCACAGAAGAGAATACTCTTCCGCGGAGGAAAATTGAACTATTGAGTGAATTTTGCCTCGGTATAAGTCGGATTAATTTGAAGCAAATTGAATTACGATTGGACCCAAAATGCAGACATGTATTGAAATTAACCAAAAAGAAAAATGGTGTGGCAAAAATGTGCAACTAATGTATTGATTCCGTATTCGTTTCTTGCAAAAGACGAAATGTACTTGTCATCATTGTTACTACAACATATATTCTTAGTAACATTGAAGTTTTTTGGTCACAAATAATGTTGAAGGAATAAAGTGCTTTTGTTATTGAAGTTCAAAGGATAAATTAAAGATGTAAATGTTACAAGAGATGCAAAGCACCTGCTTGCACTTCCAGGACTTTATTCTGTTGTTCACATGCATATACATGCACCACACATCTAATTTTTAAATTTAAGTCACCTTGCTGTAAAACGAGCACAAGCTTCGCGTCATTATGCATGTTTTCTTTGTTTCTAGAGCTTTCTAATTTCTCTCGTTGAGATTAATAAATCCCACAAAAATTTAGCATAAAACTAACAAAAAGTACAAAAATTTGAATGCCTAAAAATGTCCAAAAAGCTAAGAAGAAGAAGGCATAATTATAATCTTTTTCATTTGTAAACACTACACTCAAAAGGGAGCGATCGATGATATATAAACAATTTACTAGTAGTTAAGATTAAGATACCACGAGCATTCTCTTTTTAAATTGCCAATTCTTTGCCAAGAAGAGGGTGGCAGAATCGGCAAACTGCATATATAGTTAATTTGGCGATGGACTTGAAAATATTTCTTAATACCCTACTAGGTCTTGCCCAGCTCGATCGCGTAAGACACAAGTACATATGTGTTTTGTATATATACATTCTAGTAATTTAGAAGCTATTGCATGTTCTAGTGATCTTGCTAATTAACGAAAAGTAGAATTGTTGTACTATACGAGAGAGGTTGATATGTATTTTGAAAACTCTTTTTCCGACAACTTTGCTAAACTTAAGAGGTTTTAGGAACGAAATAAATCAGCTAATTAAATGGGCTTGGGAAAATACTAGTAATTGGACAGACTTGGATACATGTATACAAGTGTCATCAGCATGCAATGTAAGCCCAGCCCGAATCTTACCAGGCCCTTGAATGTAAGCCTAACTGCCAAAAGTGCGAACTAATTTTTTTCTTTTTAATTTTTCAGTTGGACTTCCATCGAAACTTAGGGTGAAATATGCGTTTCATCGGTGTGAATTTTCTTTTGTGCGTTGGAGGGAGAATGGAATGAGCAATACGAGGGGTAGTAGTTGTCTAGGTATTTGTACCTGGAAAGGTTAAGCACCTTTTTAGTTTTCTAGTCTTTTGATTAAAGATGAATACTATCTTCTTGGTGATTATCTTGTGTACCTTTCTTCTTCTTCTTCTTTTTTTGTTATCAATGAAGTAATTGTTATTTTGAAAAAAGAAGAAGATACGATGCCATAACTAATGATTCATTTTGTAGATCAAGGAAGTTTATGAGTTCTTAATTAGTGGAAGACAAAGCAAAGCTCCTTACTTAGGTAGCCTAACATATGGCAATGGGTCCCACACATGGAGGGGTGCAAACGTGGCAAATCCCACGTTTGCACCTCCTCCGTAAACAAGTTCTTTTTGTTTACCAACCTCGGGAAACACTTTATTGAAAACACACCTCACAATAGACTCAAACGGTCCTTATTTTGCAAGCAATCAAAGTCAATGCAAATTAGTCAAGTAGATGGGAAGGCGGACTAGGATCGATCTGCTTAAGGCATTGGAGGAGACGGAGGTGGAGAATCATTTGGATGGCCAGATGGTGAATATTGTTTGCAGTATAGTGAGCACGAAAAGCAAGATAGCCGCTGCCAATGAGAAAGTCGACCAAGGGTTCCTAAAGTAGGTGTGCTTGAGATTCGCCTTCCACTTGTTCCACCTCCGCTGGCAGTGCTTATCGACACTCTTATGCACCAAGTCCAGGCAGCTGTCCGGGTCGAGTGTTGCGTCCTTAGAAATGGAATTAAAGAGTGCGGCCACGGCTTTGTCGCTACCGAGGGCATTCTGGATGATGCCTTCGTCGTGCAGGAGGCTGACGTCCTGGGCACTATCAATGATGCTGTCCATGAAAAAGACGTAAGAGGTGACCGCGTTCCCGACCCCGACATGGAACTGCTCGAAAGCGATGAGGTTCAAAAACATAGACTCGGTAGTGTCCTCTACCACGATGGGTGGGAGCGTCAGCTTTCCGCCTTCGAAGGAGATGTCCTTGAGGCTTTCGGTTCTGCTTTCCCCGAAATTAATTCCGGCTTCGTTGAGCTCCCTTGCGGACCGGATGATCTTGCTGCCTCCATTACTTGCTTTGCTGTCTGTTTTTCCCTTTTTGTCTTTTGACACCTTGTCGCCTCCGCCATCAGGTCCTTTGGTCTCGCTACTAGCATCTTCCCAAAGGAGGATCTTCCTGTGCACGTCGAGTAAGTGCAAGCATTTGCCCATGCGGGACTCGTGTGAGAACCCGTTGTTGCAGCAGAACTTCAGAATGAGTTTGTTCACAAATTCCTCATCTTTCTGCACATGCAGATAAAAACATGTACACACATCTTTACTAGTATATGATTTTGTTCGTAAAGTTTGAATTAATAAGCTAGAAAAATGACCAATTATGCACGATCAACTTGTATCTTTTCCTGTAGGATTCAGACTCTGTCGGGTTCCTGCTATGGCTAAGCACTTCTCGTGCTCACTTTGATGGTCCAAATCTTTCAATTTTAAAAACTCTTGACGTACTTCATAGATCATGTTGATCGGATACAAACACTATCGGATCGCAACACATTGCCCTTGACATCAATGAATTCTGTTTTGGTACATGTGTTAGTTGATAACTGAGGGACTCTAAAAACAAATATTTCCGATCATCCAAATAAGCCCAGATGAGAGGATGCGCGCTCTTACTTTATTTTGATAACTCCAGTTTCAAAGCTAGTTTATGCTTCCCCTAAGAGATTTCAAACTTGAGATAATATGAGAGAGGAAACCCCTAACTCCCAGACGTTCATAATCAGACCAAATTATTATGTATGTCATATGATGCAAAAATTTAGAAGGAGATTAATCAATCTTGTAATATCCCGTATTTTCCTTAATATTAATTTTACTTTAGACAAAATTAAAAAAAAAAAAAAGTAAAAGAAGGCATTCGGTTGTGGTGAAAGCAGCTTGGTGTGAGTGTCATACACGTGGTGATTGTATAGAATCCATGGGCAGGTGACACACCTTTGTGGCTTTATATGTTTATGTGCATAATTTATAAGGTGAAGAATCTTTGTCCTCTTAGATAGTAAATTGATTTTTTCCCATTTTCACATAGAGTTCTTTTGTACACATGCAAAGCCGTGAGTTATCCATCATTTGGAGCAAGAAAATCATTGGTGATTTGAGGTCCAGTAGTCGTACAACTTATGGAGTCGATTCTTGAGGTGGTGTTCATATATCATACAACACTCATTTTGAGGTACCGGGTAGTGTGCAATACATTACTACCTAAGGGGGTGTTCCAGGTAACCTTCCTTTTTTAAAAGTTCTTTTTCTTCAATTTTCAAACTCAAATATAATGAAAATGAAAAATAATTTTTTGATTTTTTTTACACCGTATAAAAGATCTCAATGAAATCTATCAAATAAGATCCATATTGGTAGAAAAATTATTTGCGTAAACATATGATTTTTGAACTTGAAATTACCTTCCTTTTTTCAAAACCTTCCTTTTCTTTAGTTGGAACACCACCTAAATCTCTTTGCAAAGAGTATTCTTTAATTCTCTCATATTTGCACTCATTTGATATCTAAGCTTGTTGATTCAGTTATTGTCAATTCTTGTTTTTGACACAAAAAGTATTTGGCTAAAAGTCATGGAATAGATTGGTACATGTTTAAGCCCACCGGGTCAAAAAGTTATGAAAGATGTACGATGGATTGCCCCACGGGGAGTCCAGTATGTTTATGGGGCCCATGTGCCCAATACAGAGTTTTGACCTAGGTGGTGCTTAGCATGTTATCGAGATGAGTGAGGCTACAAATGAAAAACGTTCAGAAGGATCCAACTTGACTTGCTATCGTCGTTTATTGAGCATATTCTTAACGCTAACCATATTTATTGTCATCGTATTGCATAAACTACCCGGGCGTTTTATATTTTTCAGGTGCAGAGAAAGTCAGTGGGGATCCGAGTTAGAGTATTTGAAGGATTAAATTTTATAGAGATTGTTTAGAAAATCTGTATTATTTTGGAGGTTTTTAGGCCCACCAAGTATATTTATCTTGAGTACTTGTACTTATTGGATATGTACTTATTTTGAGGTAATGTAAAAATTCGGGTCGTCACAAATCTAAAACAAACAACAGAAGGGGAATGAGATATAAGATGACAGACCTTAGTTTCCTCAGCAAGAAGTGTGGTGAGAACAAGCATAGGGAGTTGATTTTCAAGCATAAGCATGTCCCGTCTGATATAAGGCACAATGTGGAGCTTCCCATGATTACTAAAGATTGGATCACTGTCAGCGTAATCATTTGTTTCCTCCGAAAAGTTACGCAGTACCTCAATCATAAAGCAGCCGTCGACAATCATCATTTGCAAGAACCTGTTGGTTTTGCTTTTCCAAACAAGATCGAGCGACTCGTACGAGTCTTTCAGACGTTGAGCGACTTCGGCTAGAGAGTTGACGTAGGACTCGAGAGGCTTGTTGGATCTCTTGAGAAAATGGAGGAGAGCGCGGTGCTTGTGCTCCTCCATCGGCTTCAAATGTTGGTCGCCATGGTGGTAAGGCCCAAACGAGACGAAATGAGGCTTGTAGGCTTTCATGTTTTGGTCCATGAGAGACTCCGGGATTCTGTATATTGAACGCTTGTCCCAGTGCGGCTTTTCTGCAGCTCCGATAGTGGCTGATGGTGCCATTCGCTCCAATTCTTCCTTCACTGTTACCACCCAATCATCGTTTTCTGCCATTTCCCTCCTAATTAACTAGGGGCTTTTTATCACTAGGTACAGAAAACTACCCAACAATCCACTCCACTCCAATTCACCCTATATATATAGAAATCTAGCTGGTCTTTGAGTAAAAGACACAAGCATCATGTTTTCTTGGAATTACAAATGACTTCAGCATATTGTGTCTTTTCCTTTTTCTATCTCACTCGCTTGACATTTAAGTAACAGAAATGCTATGAACAAAAAAAATTTACTCCGAAACTACTCCGAAAAGATCAATTAATGGTTGAGATTCACTTTGATGTGTGATACAATCATCAAAGTGATTCTCAACTATTGATTGCTGTTTTCGAGGTACTTTCGGGGTAAATTTTCTTTGTACCTAACATTCCCCTTTAAGTAAGGGACTTGAAAGGGATTCTGTCAGTGCCGCCTTCTAAATCCTCTAACTAGATTCATTCCCCGCAATTTACTGAGAGTTTTTTAATTAGTACCAGACACAAAGTGTGTCTACTGAGAGTTTTTTAGTACCAGACTCAATTGGGTATGTACTGAAACTTCGAAAAGGAAGGAAGGGGAAAAGTAAACCTTAATATAAGAAAAATTAAATTGCAAGGAAAAAATTGAACTATTGAGTGAATTTTGCCTCAATTTGAAGTTGGATCTTTGTTTGTACCCAAAAATGAGCACCCACTAAAAAGCCGCCTCGTGGCGCCTGCCCCATGTATTTTTGGTATAGCCGAATACCAAAAATGACCACCCACTAAAAAGCCGCCTCGTTGCGCCGGCCCCATGTATTTTTGGTGTAGCCGAATTATCTTGCATGGGATTACTTGGATATAAA
This sequence comes from Rhododendron ovatum, assembly GCA_019656835.1. NCBI lineage: Eukaryota > Viridiplantae > Streptophyta > Magnoliopsida > Ericales > Ericaceae > Rhododendron > Rhododendron ovatum. Next base: position 21,286,360 of record CM033797.1, on the reverse strand, counting down.
AGGGTTCAAATTATGGACTTCAAGGCAGTTGGTTTTGGAGTTCATGGGACACTTTGCAATGTACAATGCAATTGGAAAATTTGCTTCAAGAACTTCTCGTGCATGTTGCAAAGTGGGGGTAATGGGATTATGGGAAGTAACTGCCATTTTCGGGCGTATAAAAGGTAAAGACCAAGTTCACAGAAGGGGTCCCCGACCACACAATTCAAACGTTAGCTAGTTTATCTCTCAATTATAGTACGTATTCGTAGTCTAGTAGTATTTCCTTTTCTGCAACTTCATATAGTTGTAACCTGTAACCTTTATCTCGATAATGAAAATCCTTTGAGTCCAGTGCTCGATTTTCTTTTTCATATTGATTGAGAAAATTTAAAGTCCACTTTATTGTGGCAAGGAGACCCGCAATCTCTTGTTCGAAGTCAGATTTTCGCGCACCCACATCAATTAATTTTCACGACGGACCAATCATGGTCCTAGCATGCACGCCCGCGCATTTTCTCTATCGCACCCCCAACTTGCGTTGGGGTTCTTTTTCTCCTACTTCTTGGAGAAAAGCGCGTCAACAATCTTGTACAAGCGAATTACAATTGGTCCCAAAATGCAGACAAGACATGTGCAGGTAATATTGATTCTGTATTCGTTTCTTGCAGAGACCAAATGTGCTTGTCATCATTATTATATTCTGTAAGTAACATTCAAGTTTGTTGGTGAAAGATTTAAAGGACAAATTAAAGATGTAAATGCAAGAAGAGATGCAAAGCACCTGCAGTACTCCAAGGACTTTATTCTGTTGTTGATAGCGATACATGCACCACACATCTAATTTTTGCAGCAATTGAAACTCTCTACCCGCCTATATTTCTTTTTCATAAATTAGAGTGAGGTGTTAAGTGTCATTTTTTAAATTTAAGTCACCTTGCTTTAAAATGAATACAATCAAAACATTTCGCGTCATTAGGTATTCTTTGTTTCCAGAGCTCTCCTATTTGATAGCACCAAATTTCGAGCTGATCATAGTTTCAAACCTCAGCACCTATCTAACCAAAACTCTTGAGATCATTGGAAGCTCGGGTACACTTAAAGGGAGCGATAGATGATTTTTAACAATTTGTTAGTTAAGATTAATATACTACGGGCACTTTTAGCATTAGCCATCCCTCTTTGACTTTTGGTTTCTAAGACCTCGTTTGGGTTTGTCAAAGGGGGTCAAGATACAAAACAAAATTAGCATTAAAGTACACACTACCCCACAAAAATCATACTAGAACAAAAGGAAGAACACTATTTAACAGTGTCTTGATGACATCACCTGGATGACATCATCGCCAGTTCTTTCTTTCTTTTTTCCCTCTATATTTACGAACTTTTTTCAAGGTTGGATTCATCTATTTGTTTTTATTTTTTTATTTTTCTCGTCTAGATAAATCCCAAAAGTGAAATATGATCCTAAAAAGTTATAGCCCAAACTCCATCTAAATTTATTTATTTTTTACTCCCTTCGTCCTATTTGTTTGTTTTTTTTTCACTATTTGAGAACTTTGAAATAGTTGTCTACAGTTTGGGATTCATAATGTTTTTAATATTTAATATGGATCTTATTTGATAAATTTTAATTTTTCCTCGTAGACATAAAAAAATTCAAATATATATCCTACATGATATACTCCAAGATATGTATAATCTTTTGAAGGGCACGAAGTCAAAATTTGACAAAGAAATTGGTACGGGGGAGAATGATTCCGACAAGTTTTTTGTTTTTTTGTCTTCTTATTTTGTCCTCACTATTTTTCTTTCCACATTTGTTAGTTTTGCGCGGTCTCTGAATATTGAAATTCCGTGTGATTACATTGATGACAACGATTCACTTTTCAAGTGGGGAACCAATTTCACCAAACTCGACCACTTCTTTAATTACGCTACATTTTGAGGCACGACAAGTTGCCATTGGTGTTTTTTTCTATTTATTCGTTCATGTTGTAACTTTCCTGAACGTGGATAGATTAAAATTGATGTTTGAGGCACGATTTAGCACCATTTTGGTAATTAGTTACCGTAGACACCCAATCCGGACCTCGAGGGATCTTTGAACACCCCGATAATGAAATAAAGTAAACGGTACCTTAGCGAGTTTGAATAAAGGATTACCACAGCCCAAAAGCCTAAAAGGCTAAAAACCCAGATAAGCCCAAAAGCCCTGGACTAAACTGCACGGAACACTTTTACACCGCGCGGCATAATAAAACTTATTACGCCGTATGGGGTCACAAGGTTAGCCGCGCGGCATTCGAGTAAAGTTCCGGCTTACTCAGAAAGCTGTCCGCCATGCTCACTTGAGCCACAGCTACAAAAGTGGCTTAGCTGAAAAAGCACTTCTAGACAGCCTAGAAAAACAACTCCACCATTTGAATTCAAAATCATTGGCTCTTGCCTATAAATACACTCATCCACTCAAGGGAAAGGGGCCTGGCTTCACAACCTTTCTCTATCCATGCCTTTACATTCACTTTCTATTTCCAAACCTTGAGAATGTTATTCCCAAAAGATATTCTCTAAGCATTTTACTCCATTTTTCTCCTTATCATCAAAGTTAGTCTCTTACTAACTTTGAGACCATATCCACCAAAAGAGCAACCATAACTCACACTCATACTTGTCTTTTCTCACCCGACCTTGTCTACCCACGTCATTCATCATCCGCTATCATTTATCATCGTTCGTCCCCATTCAAGCTCAAGATCAAAGGTAAAGACTAAGTTTCCTTGGGTTCTGCTCTGTCCTGATCCTGAGGGGGCTTTTCTGTTGTCAGGCTTAACCCTTTTGGTTAAGTTTTGACTTAAAAAATCATTTTCAGAAAACAAAGCAGCCACTGTGCTGAAGGCACCACGCCGCGCGACGCTTCGATGCGTCGCACGGCATAGTATGTTAAAGTGCACGGCCTTCCGTTAGCTACTATTTTCTTGTTCAAACTGTCTGAATCATAGCTATCTTTCATAAGGCATGTTTTTGTTGTTGAGATATCAGTTATCAGTACTTTCAAGATAAGACCATATCTATAAGCCATATTTTGTTTTATAAACAAGGTTTTCTTGATCATCTCAAGTGATTAAACGCATCAAAAGTTGTTTTACGTTCATGGCTTGAAGAAATGGTACTGTCCCGAGATGATCCAGTGATTGTGCACCTTCTGATATTTCTGAAAAACAGCGCACGTGGTTTATAATATGCTGGACGAAATTCTGGAAGCTGATAACAATTTGATAATAGAATAGATACCCCGCACGGCGTATTATAAAGCCGTGCGCGGCATTACAGTATGCCGTGTGAGAGATCGTTGTAGTCCAGACAGTTTGTTGAGTAGCTCCTCTTTTCTTTTCTTTACTGCATCATCTTTACCATTTCTGTACAGACGGCACCACGCGCACGTCAACGTGATATATTTTTCCATGTCCTACCCCTTTTACTTGTTTATTAAAGAGTTCCATTCTCCAAAAGATTTACGAAATTTTCTCTCTTTGAAAATGTTTAGTAGAGACCGGTTTTATCGGGTGAATGAGATGCTTTTTAACTAAACATTCCCCATTCGTAACGTGGCTCCCGTACCTGAAGTCTCGACGTTAGCGCCAGACCAAAAGCCTCTCCTTTTTCAAACGAGTTCTTGGTTTCTCAGATTATCCATCTCAAAAATCCGGATGGCGACTCTCTTAGGGCGCGCCGATCGGACAGCCCACAGTTACACAGTCTAATCTAACCACAACTAATTCATTAGGACAAGTACTGTGAATGCTAGGCAGCATTTTGAAGGATATCTAGAGTTGCTTATACTAAATTAAGGTGTTATTTGATTCATGCACTAAGGTGTTCCATGCACCTTTTTCTTCTTCTTTTTTTCTTTCCTTTTTTTTAAGCCTCTTTCGGTTCCTCAATCTATGTGGTCCGTAAGAGGTCTCTCCTCGATCTATCTTTTATCGAGTTTCTAATAAAATTTTATTGCCTATCAAAAAAAAAAGGTGTTCTTTGATTCGTTTCGTTTGTTGTTTCCGTTCCAGAAACCTTTTTAAAAAATAAGAAGCTTATTTCACATTTTCAAACTCAAAAATAATGTAAATGGAAAATAAATTTTCAATTTTTTTTACACCGTTCAAAAGATCTCAATGAAATTTATCAAATAAGATACATATTGTTAGGAAAATTATTTGCGTAAATACATAATTTTTTAGCTTGAAATTATCTTCTTAAAAAATATGTACTTAATTAGGTTACTTTCCTTTTAAGGTTGTTTTGGTGGTTATTCTAAGCTCTGATGATATTTTGTTTCTGGGAACTGCCCCTTTTGTACATGTTTGGTTTCATTTATTGACTTATATAGCTTACCCAAAAAAGCATCACAAGGACAAAAGGATTGCTTATGCTACAGCCTACAGCCTGGTAGTTTTCTGGTAGTTTTGGTGGAGCATTTAAACCACCGATATTGTATGAACTTTCAGTTGTGATATATGGATTATGCAATATATTCGGAATTTGTTGTTAAGGTGGATAAGCGGAGTAAATTGGTCGATCGGACACTAAATACCAATTAAATTAAATTGTTTCGTTGCGCAATGATTAAACGAAATTGGTTATTTTCTCGTTAGTTGACAAAATTCCATTCGATAACAAATTCCGAAAGGTTTCATAAGTTTGTGACAAGACATGATACCCTAGGCCTAGCTAGGTCACCTTCGCAATGCTTATGTGTTTCTTTCTTTCTTTTCTTTTCTTTTTAAACGACAAAGAAAATCTCATTATCATTGTAAATTTTATTCTTTATGGTGTTAGATAATTAACACTCTACGTTATGCTAGGATCTAGAACTATCATGATTATCACAATACAACCATTAAGCGAAAACTTAAATAAACAAGAAAGGCGTACCCGGATCCAGTAATGCAGAACTTGAGCAATCCGGTAAGTGACTGTAGTGATCATAATTTTACTAGAGCATTAAGCCCTAGGTAGAAGACGGTTTCTCTCCCTTGCCTTACTTTCTAGCCTTTTAGTATATCACGTTAATTTGATGGAACCCTAGACACTCTTTTATAGGCAGAGAGAGGACCGGTTTCCTTAATGAATGTTATACTCACTTCCCATCAAAGTAGAGTCTATTTAGGAAACAACTTCTCTATTTGACCAATATAATAAATAAAGATATGGAGAATCATATTAAACTCATAATCAATATGTGCCATATAAAATAGATGGGCCACCACAATGACTAAATCAAAAATTAGTCTTACATTCTCCCATTTGGCCCATATGATAACTTAAATAGAGTTTAATAAGATAAACATAAGGCGCGCCATAAATCCATATCAAGTTCTTCTTAATTTGGTCACAATCATAATACTATTATTAAACAACCCACTAGTGCGAGTCATGGCGGTTATACATCACAATGACATAGTCCCTTCCATGTACTACAACACTAGCAAACTACTTAACATAGTCTTTAACTGAGAAGCGATTTGATCATAAGGTCCAACAATAATGTCTTTTGACAAAGACTATTCCTGTAATCATTAATCATTCACATACATGTACGTACACTATTCATTACAAGAAATTATCAGAAACACATAATTGAGATCTCTCAAAGTGTCGAATAACATCATCATCATATTGCAGTCCATAAGTTACAACTGTTATGGGTTATTCTAGACTCATTCAATTAGCATATTTCTTAAACGTCTTTGCACTAACCCATTCATTAGTGGATCTGCAATCATAAGCTGTGCGCTTATGCCTTTAGTGACACTTTTGTTTCTGAAATTTTTCTTAGAAAAGAAAATAGTTGCGGAATCATAACCTCTAGCAATTTGGTAATGGTGTCGACAACCCCAAATCCTAAAATAAATTTCCCAACGTCTATTCATGAAGTATGGCCTCAAAGCATGCCACAATCAACCAACAGAATTGATGAAGCAATGATTTTTAAAACTTTTATTTGCTCCTTCACATAATAGGAACAACTCATCAAAGTAGGCTTTCTACCATCAAAGCTTCAAACAAATAACTGAATTTGAGTAGCTAATAAACTCAAGATCATCAGACTTCCTCAATGTGAGCATATAAACTTTAATTTAAAAGTTCATGAGAAAAACTTTTAAGTGCAAACAATAAAAATCACTATAGCAAGCAAAACACCGTCAGGATACATGTCAAAAATATAAACTTACTCCCACTGATCTTTGGATACATATACCAGTTAATAATATTTTTTCTTAATTTCAAAGAAACCAATGGTATCAGCAAACATAAGAAACCAATGGCAGGAGCTTGTTTAAATCCAAAAGTTGACTTCTCCAGTTTGCAACAAAGTGCTCTTTTATTTAAATTGAGAAACTTTAGGTTGATTCATATAGACTCCATCATCTAAGCTTTCATTCAAAAGCTTATTTTCACGTCCAAACGTAACTCCCAAACATAAAGAGTTACCTACCAACGCCACAATAATTTTTCAGCGAGTTCTTCTCGGATACAAGAGAGAAAGGCTCCATAAAATTACGCCTCATTTCTAAGTGAAACCCTTGGCCACAAGTTTGACTTTATATTGTTCTATATTGCCCTCTAAGTCAAAAGTAGTCTCGAAGACCCACTTACAACATACTTTCTTGTATCCTTATGGCAATCCAACGAAGTTTCAAACTTCATTATGTTCCATTGATTAAACTCATCATTCATAGCATCAATCCATTTAATAAAATTATCACTTTACGTGGCTTGTGAAAATGAAATCGGATCAAAAGCATTCGTGTAGATAAATCAAATAATCATTCAAATAGCAAATCTCTTGTTCCTTCGAGATATTCTTAATGCTATCTTCTTTGATTGTTCTGCAATTTCTTCAGTGGTGTCAATCTCATTATGGAGTGATTGACAACTTACTTGTTATTCTAAATCATTATGTTGTTTAACAATGGTAAGAACAACATCATTCTAAGTTATGGGTAAAGACACTTATACCCTAACTTTTATGTGACCACATTCTATGGTTTATCACTCCCACTGATTTCACCATTCCTAAAGAATCTGAATGACCAATTTCTATAATTGTCGTACTATGGTTAAGTAGTAAAAAACCTATACCCTTTGAATTTTTCTAGAGTAACCAACAAGATCACCATAACTCATTCTAAAATTCAAATTCTTTTCATGGGAATCAAAAATTCTAGCCTTTGCTGGACAACCTTAAACATTCAGGTGTTCTGAGTTTGATTTCTTTTCCATCCACAGTTCAAAAGAAGTATTTGAAACTGTCTTACTAAAAACCTGATTCACATAAATGCAGCAGGCTTAGAAGTATCTATTTACCACATAATGGGTATTTCGTTATTACAGACATACTTCTAACCATATCCAATAATGTACGATTACTTTTCAGCTATCACATTATGCTAAATAGAACAGACCTCTCATAATATTTATCACCTGTGTCATACCTCATGACTTTTACATCATTTTCTATTTACCCTTCCTATCTCAACAATGTACACCTTGACAGTATTCATTGATTGAGATCCTCATGCAATAGAAAAGCTAACATAACACGAAAAGCCATATATAGGTGGTAAAATAGGTCTTTTAGATGAAATTTTTATGTCTATATGAATAACAATAAGAAGCCTATAATTTCTTGTCACTTATTCCTTACTGAATATGATTTACTTGTACTTAATGCAAATCACATACATAAGAGATTAATAAAATTTCTGTCATATATTAATCTCACAATACGTTTAATTGAAACATAGTTTCAATCGTCAATGTCACAAGATGAAGTAAGCTTCCATTCATGAGACTACTAACCAGATTAATATTATGATGCAGCATAAGGAGAGTTCTTAATAAAATGGTCATCAAACTTTAATTCATTCAAACATAATAAAATACCATAAGACAATAATTGGTATTTTTCAATCACCATAAAATTTGGTTTTGAAACTTGAAAAAAACATAACAATAAAATTTAGTTCGAACAAAGGAAACTAAATTTGTAAACATTATAGAAACCACAAAATGATGACCAACTCTTAAATAGCAAACAATAAGTCATAAAGCCCTTTTAATCAAAACTATAATCCAATTCTTTAGAACTCAATGGGCTTATATTTTCAATAACTTCAAATCTCCCCGCATCTTGGTTTATAAACATAAGTAGTACTCCAGCTCATAATCAAATCACTTCATAGTTGAGGGACTTACAATTAGCTAGGTTTGATTCGAAACATACAACATTAGTAATCACTTTCCCCTTTCGAATCACTTCCTACGTTTATGGCAAACTTTTTGATAATGCCTCAACTATTTATAGAAGGGACATATATCATTACCCTTACATTCTTTCGAGTCTAAAATCATTAGTAGACTCATTGGCACTACATAATGCCAACTTCTTATCCCACTTAGGTTTCCTTTACTTTAATTCTCAAATACTTTAGTTGAGTAAGCCAAATATAACATTTTAATGGCATTCTCAAACATTCCAAGCACAATAAACATAATAGTGCTTACCTTAAACATTCACGCGAACATAAGGCTTAGTCTATTTTATTTCATTCATACTTTACCAAAATAAAAATAAAATTATTTTGCAATTCTCAATTTGAAAAAAAACAAATAGAAAAATTTCTCAAGAATCAATACTTTATCAAGATCTAGTTTCAAAAATAAAACTAAACTTGTCCTTTTCAATATGAGAAATTCAATCATTTAAATTAAAACAAAACAGACTAAGCATGTGAATGTGAAACAAATATATTGACTATGCACACATAACATATGCTCATTACAATAATGCTTTGAGTTACCAATAAATTGACAAAATAAAATTTGTCCAAACAATAATATATAGTGCAACGGTGATCTGCCTTTGGGTTCATCTAATGTTGCACTATTAATAGTCTTGGTGATTCCCTTTCACCAATAAGACTAATCGATAAGGATTCATAATTAAGTAGGTTTGTTACCTTTGAGTATCCAAATCCAATCTCAATTATGAATACTTATAAATTATCCTATTTCAATTCACTAATCACTTAGAAGTGGTGCACCTTTGGGCCTACCTAATATCTATGTGACTAGAGAATTGCGATTTGCAAAGTCATTATGCTTGACACTTAGAACTGAGAATAAGTTTCATATGCAACTTGATATTTATGAATCATTCTAGTTGGGCCACTTTGGTGACTACCAAACCGTATCATAATAAAATATCAAATAAAATAAGTGTTAAGTTTCAGTAATATAATTGAAATCTATGAAACATTGCAGTTGGGCTACTTTGGTGACTACCGAACTGTGTCTTAATACAGATTTCAATCAAGATAATGACTTTTGCACTAACATTAGGTGATTTAAACAAGAATATCACTATTTTAACACCTGCTCATAATAGGTATTAAAATTTCATAATTTCATTAACATCTATCAACATTTCGGTTGGATTGCTTTTGCGATTGCCAGACTGTATCATTATATAGAGTCAAATCAAAATAGTGACTTTTCACAAACATTCGGTGAATCTTATATTATTCACAATTCCAAAATATGATTTGATATCTATGAGTCATTACGATCGGGTCACTTTGGTGACTACCAAATCTTTCGTTATATAGATTCAAATCAGTAACTTTCTTTAAGGACGTAGGGTGAATAATAAAATTTTCACAAATAAATTTTCTAACATGACTTGATATCTATGAACCATTATGATTATCAAATCTATCATAACGTAGATAACTAGTAAAACAATAATTTTTATGATCGTTAAGCGAATAAAAATAAATTATTCACAGTCCCTCATGATGATAATCCATAAATTCTACATATACATCACGTAATAGGCAAACAGCAAGAGTGAGAGTGGTGTACAATGTCATTATCAATTTGAAAACATTGATGAAACATTACACGCCCACATGATAGTGATAAATTAGGGAATAGAAATTCAATTCCGGTTGAAATTCACAGCCGCACTAACTATTCATGGCCATGGTACATGTAGACATAAAATCATTATAAGTCATAACCATCTATATCATCCAAAACCATACATAACATCAGGAGGTTTCGTTAAAGCCATTATAGTCCAAATCGTTATTGGTTCCATTCATCATCTCTCATCCTCCTTATAAAAAAAAAACAAGTACCAAGCCACCGATTGACGAGATTAAATCCAATTTCGGTCCAAAACGGAACAAAATCTGCATGCAGTTATGGCTGCTGTGCACAATCAATTGATACCAATTAATCTCACTAACGCAAAACAACATCGTTAAAGACAGTGCATATGCATAAAATTCAACACGCCCGATTAACTACTTAAATAAAGATTAATCGGTTCATGCAGTGTCAATCTAATCCGTAATATTGAATAAATAATATATTTTATTAATACGGTAATGGATAAGCATGACATTCATTAACCTAATGCTCTGATACCACATGTAAATTTTATTCTTTATGGTGTTAGATAATTAACACTCTACGTTATGCTAGGATCTAAAACTATCATGATTATCACAATACAACCATTAAGCGGAAACTTAAATAAACAAGAAAGGCGTACCCGGATCTAGTAATGCGGAACTTGAGCAATCCGGTAAGTGACTGTAGTGATCATAATTTTACTAGAGCATTAAGCCCTAAGTGGAAGACGGTTTCTCTCCCTTGCCTTACTTTCTAGCCTTTTAGTATATCACGTTAATTTGATGGAACCCTAGACACTCTTTTATAGGCAGAGAGAGGACCGGTTTCCTTAATGAACGTTATACTCACTTCCCATCAAAATAGAGTCTATTTAGGAAACAACTTTTCTATTTGACCAATATAATAAATAAAGATATGGAGAATCATATTAAACTCATAATCAATATGTGCCATATAAAATAGATGGGCCACCACAATGACTAAATAAAAAATTAGTCTTACAATCATATCATAAAGATAAAAAAAAAAAAAATGAGATCATTACAGTAAGAAAAGTAAATACATTGAGAGAGCTTCGAAGAGTATAATACTGTCCTAGTGTTGCAACTCGCTTAACTTAACTTACCCCCTTCAACCCTTCGATTTGTTAAATAAAACAGTTGATAAGAAACCAACTAAACACCTAATGCTCGAACCCAACAAAACCAAGACCATTCCTGCGTTTTAATTTCCTGCACCTGATCTCACCGCAATTGAATATTGTAATCACCCTTAATTATGTTTCTTTCTTAGCATACGCGTGGTGAAATTGCAAAATTTGATGGGAACGGGGGATACCAGCGAACGGTGAAAATTGACTTACGGGGGTTTCCTCCGGAAGTTGTTCTCTCTCCATAGCCCAAAAACATTTCACAGGGGAAAACAATTTACTTGTGCTTTGCACAGCTAAACGCCAGAAAATGGGTGAAGTATTTTACCGGAAAATATCTTACGTCCAAACAAACGGAGCCTTAGTTTGACGAAGTTGTTGGGTTCTGAGTCCAAGACAATACTCCTTATTTAGGTAGTCGAACAAATGGCAAGCACAATAAAATTCTCATAAATAACGAATGGCTGGATTGACAGGAACAACTTGATATTATTAGAGAAGATCTCTTTAACGGCGAAGTCATAAATAGTAGTTTACAGAGTCAATCGCGACCATTTGGACTGTGAACTTTTCTGCAGAGGAATTAAACTTTTCCCCGAAAAAAACTTTATTAAAATTTGGACTGTGAATATAAGTTTCTCTCATATTATTATTCTTTTTGTTTACCAGCCCCAGGGAAACACTTTATTGAACACACCACACAGTGTAATAGACTCACAATCAGTCCTTATTTTGCAAGCAATCAATGAATCAAGGTAAATATTGCAAATTAGCCAAGTCAATGGGAAGGTGGACTTTGATGATCTGGTAAAGGCACCGGTGGAGACGACGGAGTCGGAGAATCATTTGAGACGGTGAAAGGACAACATGGTGTATACCGTTTGCAGTAGAGAGAGCGCCAAAAGCACGAGAGCTAATGTGACAGAGATTTTCCACCACGGTCTTGTCGCGAGAAGAGCAAAATATAAGTTATAGAGATTCAACCGCCACTTTTTCCACGGCTGCTTGCAGTACCGACCAACGTTCTTGTGCACCAAGACCAGGCTGCTAGCCGGGTCGAGTGTTGCATCCTTGGAAATTGAATTAAAGAGTTCGGCCACGGCTTTGTCGCTACCGATGGCATTCTGGATGATGCCTTTGTCGTGCAGGAGGCTGACGTCCTTGGCATTATGAATGATGCTGTCCATGAAAAAGATGTAAGAGGTGACCGCGTTCTCCACCCCAACATGGAACCGCTCGAAAGCGATGAGGTTCAGTAACATAGACTCGGTAGTGCCGTCCACCACGATGGGTGGGAGCCTTAGCTCTCCGCCTACGAAGGAGATGTCTTTGAGGCTTTGGGTTCTGCTTTTCCTGAAAATAATTCCGGCTTCGTTGAGCTCCATTGCGGACCGGATGATCTCGACGCCTCCAGCACTTGCTTCGCTGTCTGTTTTTCCCTTTTTGTCTCTTTGTCCCTTGTCGCCTCCGCCATCATGTCTTTTTGTCTCGCTACTAGTTTCTTCCCAAAGGATGATCTTCCTGTGCACGTCGAGCAAGTGCAGGCATTTGCCCATGCGGGAGTCGAGTGGGAACCGGGTGCGGCAGCAAAACTTCAGAATGAGTTTGTTCACTGTAGGGGTTCAGGTTTGGAAGGATCTTTGCCTGGCACAATACTCTTCTTCCGTTGCTCCGCTCGTCCGCCTGGGGTCCTGCAACCAGTCACTAGGGCTTGGAAAGCCCAGTGACCCTCCGACGATCAAGTTAGATGTAAGGAGAGAAGTTTAGGTCTAGGGTTAGGGTAAAGATGGCGTACCTCTTTAGGTTAGAATCCTTTCGTATTTATAGACCCATGTTTACTTGGCCTCCAAGGAAGCGCGTAGGAGTCACGCTTAGGTAACCGCCCTCGGTGACGTCATAAGTGACGCAGTGGATAAGGTGGTTACGAAGCACATGGCCACGGTGGTCCTGACTGCCATATGGCACCTTTGGTCCCCCCCCTGGTTGGCTACATTCCTTCCAGATCTCAACGGAACGTATACCTCGGTGATTAACCGAAGTACTGACAGGAGGGTTAACACCATGCCGGTGAGGATAAGGGTAACTTCAGGGGCTCGCCCGTACGCGACCATGGATCACACCATGAGTCCTCGGTTACCGGGAGCCTATCTACCGAGGTCATAACCGAAGCCTCCACAATAGCCCCTCAAGCCCCTGGAGCTTTGCATCCCTGCTTCAGGGTCTTGATACTCCTTTGGGAAATATTAAGCCTTGGTGAGAGTGCTCTCCTTGGTAAATTCCACTTATCCTGCGTCGGTAGGGAGAGCCACGTGTCAGCAATCGCCGAGGTCTCAGGATGGTAAAGCTGTCTCGGCACGTGCCCTGTCAGTTGATTGGTACGAAACGTCGCTTCGGTGACACGCGTCATAATACCAATGGTTCGTTCGTTCGGCGCCTGTCCTCGGTGCGGACCCCTGAATTCTGACCGTTCGATGGATACACGTGTCAGACATCTGACGGCTCGGTATTCGACGCTACGTTTCCCGCGCGGGTCTCCATCTCTTTCAGTATAAATAGGGGAGCCAGCGGTTCATTGATTACTTTTCCTCGCTTCTGAAGACGAACCGCCGCCGCCACCTGCTCTCAACTTTCAACCGTGATTTTACGCAGTTCAGCCGCAGATCTTCGCACGAAACAGTGGTACGTTGATCTTTTTCATTGATGCCTCAAGTTCTGATAATTTCTTCGAGGTTTTTACGTCGTTTTTATCTTGCATTAGTCATAGACTTCTTTCCGCCACCTCTGGTCTGTGGCGGCGCTGGGATTCTCCAGCGCTGTTCTTAGTTTGTCCGAAGCCCACATTCTTCCCGAGCCCTAAATTCTTCCCGAGGTCTATATTCAACTTGAGACTATAGGAATAGCTTCAGACCCCCGAGGACATGACCGAAGGGTAAGGCCTCGGCAGAACGGTAGAGAAAAACGAATTCCGAGGAGAGATGACCAATTTAACCGACGAACTTCCCTGAGCATATAGCTAACGGGTTTTCACACATTCTTGTCTTTGCTAGGAAGGAGCGAATGGTCATTGAACTCTCCTCGGACAGTTCCAGCAGCTCGATTTCTTCTGCCACATTCGAGGAATTCTTTGAGGAAGTCCGCTCGCACATTTTAAACCGAAACCCGGTAGACCTCATCGAACCCTATGATCCTTCAAGAGCCCCGCCGACGATAACTACCTTCGACCCGAGTATGACGGAGATCCCCAGCACTTCTGACCATGGGCCCGGGCCGTTCGCCGATGCCCCGGAAGAGGTTCGTGGACGGAGGAGGCCCATGAGGCCCTGTCCTTACCAGAACCAATATTTTGATGGCACTTCGGCTGCCTATGCCGAGTTCAAGCGGGTTTATAGCATTCCGCCAGACGTAGAGGTCCGCCTTCTGCCGAACAATGACCCGAGGGATCTCCCACACCGAGAGGGGGCGCTGATCTTTCCCTTAATGGCAATAACCGAAGGGGGAATCAGATTTCCCCTCCACCAATTCGTTCGACGAGTCCTTCGGACTCTGAATCTGACCTCCTCCCAGCTCACGGTGAATTCGTACCGAATCATAACCAGCATTATCGAATTGAGAAGGCAGTATAACCTGACCTTCGGGCTAGAGGAGTTATTTGGGGTATACCTGTTGGGCGTCAACCGCGAACATGAGAGGTATTACCTGTCCTGCCGAACGGGGTATGACAGCTTTTTGATCGACCATTTACCCGACTCGGAGGAATGGGCGAGCGTATACGTCTCGGTGACTGGGAATTTCATGTTCGGTCCCGGGGAGAGAGTAGACACCACCACCACGGTTCGATTTGACAAAGGATCCCCTGGTCGGTAAAAGTTTTGACTTCAATGCAACAGATACATTCGTTTATGATATTCTGCATTTATTGACCGAGTAATCTTATTCATGCAGGTGAGGGCGTTGTCCAGACGCTTCGGGAGAGAGCGGTTCGGGCGCAGATTTCAGCCGCCTTTGCTATTCCAATAACCAGCCGCTACGCCCCTGATCTGCTCGGTTACGTTGCTTCTTACACCGGTTTCTTAAAGAAAAAGCCGAGGCAGCAAGGTGTTCCCCGGGCGGGACGAGGGCGTGGCCGAGGGAGGAGCCAGGGAGGAAGAGAGGGAAGAAGAGGCGGACGAGTTAGGGCGCCGGAAGAAGTAGGTGATTCGGGTCCCAGAGGAGTAATCCGAGAAGAGATTGACCGGGAAACTCCGGAGAGGACAGGGCTTAGTGACGAGATGAGCGGTCGGGGTAGAGAAGTGCTCAATCTTCGGCGCCAGAGGCCGCGAGGACGGGGTACCGGCGTCACGATTGGCTCGCCGGGGGCTGGAACTTCAAGGAGGGTCCCCGTTTCCCCTCAAGAGCCGCCGGAGAAGAGGGCTCGGAGAGAGGAGGAAACCCCCGGGCAAGGAAGGAACGGGGAGCCGATCCTTGTTGATGAAGAGGGGCCCCGGAGAGACGAAGAGGTGGAGAGCAGGGGAGGGACCGACGCGGACGTTCGCGTTCCTGGTAGGGAGATCCCCTGGGCTCCCGAGGTTCGTCATTACACGGGGCGCCAGATTCATCATGCTGACAGTGCGTCCTCCAACATTGGGACGGCATTCGGGCTACTTCGGTCGTGTATTCTTCCGAAGGACGCCCGAGCCGTCGAAGGTTGCACCGAGGACCTGACCGGGGAGATAGCGCAGGCACTGTTGAAAGTAAGTTACTTTTGCTTTGATCTCTTTCGTTGAATGTAGAATTTTGATCGTTCTTTATTGCGTTTGCAGGCCGGGGCTCGGGCACTTGCTGTGAACGACCGATGCAAGGCTCAGGAGCAGGAGATAGAACTGCTGAAGAACACCCTTGCCCAGAAGGAGGATGACCTGAAGGTGGCAAGGGAAACCTGTGACCTTTACTTGGCCGACTTCTAGAGGTGCGACCGGGAACGGATTGCTGCCGAGGGGAAGGCCACAAAGGCAGAGGAGGATGCCAACACCTTGAGGGCAACCGGGGCTCGGGAGGTTGAGCTTGCGAGGAACAAAGGCTACGATGAAGGCTGGGACGCAGCCGGAGTAGAATATAAAAAACAGGTCCGGGAGATAGAAGCCGAGCTCTACAGAGATCGGTTTCTGGATGGGCTTCGGTTTGGGCACGAGACTTTGATAAGTAAGCTTACTCTTCCGGAAGGTTCCGATCTTCGAGTCTTGCCTGATGCTCCTCCCGAGGAACTTGTGCTCCCAGAGGAAGAAAATGAGCAGATGCCAAATCCAGAGCCTTGAGCGCCGAAGAGCAGGTTGACCCGAGCGCCCAAGTACCCTGATGCCCGAGAGCTTTTATCCCTTGAAGCTGAAATCTCTTTCTTCTTTTTTTTGTTGTCTTTTGGCTGGACAGCTCCAGACATTTTAGGAGTTTGCTGTTCCAGGGCTCTGTAAATATTTTGATACCGATGCTTTTTTTTGCAAGTGAATGTTTTTCTTTTCTTGAATGTTTATCTTTGGAATGCTTTGAATGATTGGCTTGCTCCCAAGGTTATGATGCCCCTACTTTGGTGAAACTTAAGTTTGTAAAAATAAGTATGACCGAAGCATCAAACGAAGCATTTTGTCAATCAAGAAAGTTAATCAAGAAAGTGATTTAGATCCGCAGCCCCTGCTCTAAAGAGGGTCGATAGGACCGAACCAGGAGCAGTTATTGAATTTTTGGGTTTGTAAGCCCGTTTATTTAATGGATTTGAGTCTAACGAGCAAACGCTAGATCGTATTGCTGCTAGGGGACATAGGCTGAGGGTACGAAAGGGTACGGCTTGCGCCATAGGTTCGTAACACAGCGAGTCCGAGCAGTGGAAATCCTCTGACGGGTCGGTTTAAGGGGCTCGGTGGAAAAGCCGAGTATCCTTAAAGCGAGTGGACAGAAATCCAGATGACCGAAGAGGTCATGGTGACTTGGTGGGAATTATGCCCGAGGGTAACACCTACGGTAGAGCAATATCCCTGAAGTCGGTATAAAACGGTCCGGGCGAGAACGGACCGAGTCAGTAATGTAAAAACAGCCAAACTGAAATTTGTAAGAATAGTGCCAATAGAAGGGATTCTCATTCAATACTTGAAGTGCTGCTAATACATAAGCAAATTTTTCTCCCATCTTTAAAAGAAAACGTAACATAAAGACTGAGAAGGCTTCTGTGACCGAGCTTTAACCGTAAAATTTCTTCAAGTTGTTAGCATTCCATGTCTTGGCAATGGGGGAACCATCCAACTTTTCTAGCTTGTAGTTTCCTGATCCGAGGTGTTTGAGGACTCGGTAAGGACCCTCCCAATTGGGCATGAGCTTTCTCTTCTTGGATTTCTCCACCACCTTCTTCCAGACAAGGTCGTCGGGCTTAAAAGACCTGAGACGAACACTCCGGTTGTAACCCTTTGCGACCTCCTGTTGGTAGGAGGCGAGTTTGATTCTTGCATTTTCTCGCTCTTCTTCGGCTAGATCAAGGTCCAAGGCAATGCTGCCATCGTTGACCGACTCTTCAAAATTTTCAGTGCGCATAGTTGGGAGTCCGATTTGGAGAGGGATGACCGCTTCCATGCCAAATGCTAAAGAGAAGGGCGTGCGACCAGTGGAGCGCCGAGGAGTGGTACGGTAGCCCCAGAGGACCCTAGGTAGCTCTTCGGCTCATTTTCCCCGTCGTGACTCGAGTCGCCGCTTGAGCCCGGATGAAATAGCTTTGTTTGCAGCCTCGGCTTGACCGTTTCCTTGAGGGTAAGCCGGGGTGGAAGTGTCCCATTTGATACCAAATTCGTCAAGCAAGGCTCGGTACTTCTGACCGGTAAACTGTCTGCCGTTGTCTGTGATTATGGCGAACGGTACACCGAAACGTGAGATGATGTTTCGCCATACAAACCGGATGACGTCTGTTTCTTCGATGGTGACAAGGGGCTCGGCTTCGACCCATTTCGAGAAGTAATCAGTTGCGGTTAGGAGGAACTTAAATCCACCAGGAGCGACTGGGAGCTTTCCAACGATATCCATGCCCCATTGGGAGAAGGGCCAGGGGCTGGTGAGGGGGCTGAGGTCCCGGGCCGGTTGATGGATAATGGGAGCGAACATCTGACACTTCTTGCAACGCTTGACAAACTCCTCTGAATCCTTCTTCATTGTTGGCCACCAATACCCCTGAGTGAGGGCTCGGTGGGCCAGGGACCGTCCACCTGAATGGCAGCCGCTGTCGCCAGCATGAAGCTCTTCAATGATCCCCGGGACCTGATGGGGGTGTGCAACCAATAAATATGGTCCGGTAAACGATCTTCGGTAGAGCTTGCCATTGGGATTGAGCCAGAAGAGAGCGGCTTTGTTGCGGAGTCGGTGGGCTTCCTTTTTGTCAGCTGGGAGAGCATCATCTCTTAGGTAAAGGACAATTTCGTCCATCCAGCTTGGGCCGAGCTCTATGTTGAGTATTTCCTTGTTTAATTCTTCTAGCTCGAAACTGGGCTTGTCGATGGAATTAAAGGAAATAGAACGGTGTTCCGAGGATGAGCATGCCGAAGCAAGTCCTGCAAGAGCGTCGGCGTGGGCGTTCTGTTCCCGGGAGATATGCTCAACTCTGATTGCTTTGAAGCGTTGAATGAGCTGTACCGCGGCGCTGAGGTAGGTACGCATGCGGTCGTCCCGAGCCTCATATTCTTCAGAGAGCTGGTTGACCACCAATTGGGAATCGCTGTAAACCACGAGTTCTTCAATGCCAATGGCTTCGGCAGTTTTGAGTCCGGTGATTAATGCTTCATATTCAGCCTCGTTGTTGGAGGCTGGGAAGTTAATAGAGACTGAGCTTTCGTGAAGAACACCGGAGGGTGAGAGGAGGACGATGCCAGCACCGGCGCCTCGGGTGTTGGAAGCGCCATCGACGTACATTTTCCAAACATCTCCGTGGAAGAGCTGCCATGCTGTGCTAGGGTTGGCCTGAAGTGATGCCTCGGTGCTTGTGGTGGGAACCGAAGCGTTTGAGTTGGTTGGTGTGAGCTCGGCGATGAAGTCGGCTAGCACCTGAGCTTTGATAGCCGTCCGAGGCTGAAAGTGAATTTCGAAATTTACAAGCTGGACGGCCCATTGTGAGATTCGGTTAGAAAGGTCGGCCTTCCGCAGGAGAGACTTGAGGGGGAACTCAGTAAGGACGATGATACGGTGAGACTGGAAGTAGGGAGCAAGCTTCCTGGATGCCGAGACGAGTGCAAGAACGAGCTTTTCTAATGGTAGGTATCGCGTCTCGGCTGGAGTCATTGTCTTGCTGGAATAGTAGATCGGTTGATGATCCCGATTCTCCTGGCGAACGAGGACCGAGCTGACAGCGTGCTGAGAGACAGCAAGGTAGAGGAACAGGTCCTCTTGGTCCCGAGGAGTGACGAGGAGGGGAGCTTTGGAAATGTACTCCTTGAGTTGTTGTAGGGCTCGGTCGCAGTCTTCCGTCCAGTTGAAGCTCCGTCGGCTGCCTTTCAGAAGTGTAAAAAATGGCTGGCATTTATCCGAGGAGCGGCTTATAAATCGGTTTAAGGCTGCGGCCATGCCGGTCAAACGTTGAACATCCTTCTTGTTGTGGGGAGCCGAGAGCTGAGTGATAGCAAGAATCTGGGAAGGGTCGGCCTCAATACCGCGTTGGGAGACAAGGTGGCCAAGGAATTTCCCGGAGCTAGCACCGAAGACGCACTTCTCGGCATTGAGGCGGAGCTTGTGTTTTTTTAGTATCTCAAAGACTTCGGTGAGGTGGGCAAGATGATCACCGGCACGCAAACTTTTAACCACCATGTCGTCGATGTAGGCCAGCATGGTGTCGCCGAGCAGTGCTTCGAACATCTTGGTAATCATTCTCTGAAAAGTAGCCCCGGCGTTCTTTAGACCAAAGGGCATAACCAGGTACCCGAAGATGCCATGGGGGGTAATGAAAGCCGTGTTCTCAACATCGCCTTCGCTCATGGCGATCTGGTGGTAGCCTCGGTAAGCATCCAAGAAGCTAAGACGCTCGTGACCGGAGGTGGCGTTGACGAGCTGGTCGATACGGGGGAGTGGAAAGAAATCCTTTGGGCAGGCGTCGTTGAGGTTTGAGTAGTCAACGCATACTCGCCACTTACCGTTCTTTTTCTTGACCACAACGGTGTTGGCCAACCATTTAGGGTACTGGACTTCCTTGATTGCCCCTGCGTTCAGGAGTCGGTTTACTTCTTCAATAACTGCTTCGGAATGGTGGGGGGAGGACCGCCGTGCTTTTTGCAAGACCGGGCGTTTGGCTCGGTCGATGTTGAGCTCGTGGCAAATGAAGGAGGGGTCGATTCCAGGCATCTCGTATGGAGTCCAGGCGAATACTTCGATGTTCTGTTTGAGGAAAGCAACCGTTTCATTCCGCTCGGTTTCACAAAGTGAGGAACCGACAAGGAAAAAACGGGAACCGTCGTCGTTTATTGGAATCGTGGCCACGTCCTCAACGGTTTTGTCGTCGGGCAATCTATCGACGTCTTCCAAGATTGGTGCTTCGGGGACTTCAATGAGGTTAATCCGAGAGGTCTGCTTGTTACTTCGGACGGCGTTGATGTAGCATTTCTTGGCCGCTGTTTGGTCTCCGTATAAGTCTTCCTGTTGCCCATGAATGCCAATGAAACGGACCACTTGGTGATAGGTGGAGGCAATTGCCTTGAGCCTATGCAACCAGGTGCGCCCGACAATGGCGTTGTATGGGCTCGGGACATCAACTACTACAAATTCCATTTCCAGAGTTACTGAACCGGCACGAACGGGGAGAGTGATCGTTCCGATGGGCCAGACGGGAGCTCCGCTGAAGCCGATAAGAGGAACTTCGGAGGGATGGAGTTCGGTGTCGGGCATCTTCAGTTCCTTGAACAGGGAGTAGTACATTACTTCAGCCGAGCTGCCCTGGTCCACGAGGACGCGTCGGACGTTGAAAGTTCCGATGCGTAGCGTGACCACGAGGGCGTCGTTGTGGGGGAGCTGGATGCGGTCGAGATCCTTCTCGGTAAACGTTATCGTCCATTTGGAACCGCCGTCTGTCCTTGGGCGCTTTGGTTCGGGACCGACCATCATGACCTGCTTGGAGGAGGAAGCTTCAGTTAGGTCAGCTCGGATGATGCGGGCGGCTTCGGGGTTTAAGGGACCGTGAATGACATGGATTGTCCTAACTTCTTCCTCAGTATTTGCTTCGGTCCTTTGTGCCCGAGCCGCTGTCTTTTCTTGATCAATGAAATTGCCGAGGTGACCAGCAGCAACAAGTTGCTCCAAGTATGCCTTGAAGGGCTTGCATGCCGTGGTGAAATGACCTTGTTCGCTGTGGTAGCTGCAACGTACAATGGGATTCTTGATTTTGCCGTTTTCTGTTCCCATCTTTTGATTTGGGAAGGAGAAAAAGGGCTGATCCTTTACTTGGTCAATGATTCGGTAGATTGGTATGGTGAAGACGGTTTTTTCAGTGTTGAAATCGCTGGGCTTCGGTCCCCTTCTCGGTGACTGCTTGATTGTATTAACCTGCTTCTTTGGAGTTGAGGCAGGTGGGGGAACCGGTGTGGAGACCGAGGAGTTTGTTGCCTTTGAACCTGTCGGCTTCCCGATACCTCTCTCTGCCTTTGATTCAATGAGCTGGCACCACCCTTCGATACGCGTCATGAGGTCCTTCATTGAATTTGGCTTATGGCGAGCGAGGTCGTCATAAACTTGCTCATCTTGGGAGGTCAAACCGAGCTTGAATCCTCGGGCAGAGATGACGCCGTCTCAGCCCTCTATTTCATTGAACAGCTCCCAGTAACGACCGGCGTATTGCCGAAGCGTTTCATCGTTTCTCTTGCGGAGGGCTAGGAGGGAGTCGATCTCCTTCTCATGTTTGTTGCTTGTTACAAACCGAGCCATGAAGGCGTCACAGAGGGAATCGAATGAGGAGATTGACCGAGCCGGGAGTTGATTGAACCAGGTGAGACCTAGGTTACCGAGACTCGCAGGAAACACTTTGCATAAGAAGGCGTCGTCCGAGGGTTCATTCCGAAGAAACAAAGACATGACGAGTTTATATTGAACCAAGTGGGTGTACGCCTCGGTCTTGCCGTCGTATTTTGCAAACTTGGGTTGGGTGAATCCTTTGGGTGGGGTAACCGAGTCGATCTCTCTCGTGAAGGGAGAGGTCGTGAGTCGTGCAAGTCGTGCGTCGCGATGAGGTCGGATCGAACGGTCGGGACCGTCTGGACGCTCAGTCGCTGTACGCTTCTTGGGGACAAGTTTGTCCAATCGTTCATATTCCTTTTTATCAGGAGCAGTACTAACCGATTTCCTGGGAAAGCGGTCCTGGCGGTGGTGGCGGTAGCTATCCCGAGCAGAGGGCTCGAGGCGCTCGGTGATTGGGCTCCTGCTGTGTGCCCCGGCAGGGTGTGTGGTGATGGGGCTTCTGGCTCGGGGACCCTTTAGGCGTTCGCGGTATCCCCTGGTTTGGATCTCTACAAGGCCGTCATCTCCCCTGGGAGCCCTTGTGAGGCTAGGGGTAGATTCCCGGCCTGTCTTGCCCACCTGGACCGAGTGAGTGGAGGAGGCAGAGACGCTCCCAGCACCGAGCCTTTCGAAGGCCGATGGTCTCCTTCGAAGTTGCACAGGGGAGCGGGAACGGTCTCTGTGCGATGTGTCTCTTGGGGCTCGAGTGTCTGCTGCTCTGGGTGACTCGAGACGGTCTTTGGCGGAAGGGCGAGATCTATGCTCTAGCAGGTGGCCAACTTCATGACTGCGAGGGGGTGTGCGACGGTCCTTTCTTCCGCCGCGGCTTCCGGAGGAGTGAGATGGAGAGATTTGGAGGAGATGTTTAATCTCTGCCAATTCATCCCTCACGTGACGGTCGCGCTCCATGGCAGTCGTAAGGTCATCGATCTTCCGCTCGAGGTGGCGGACGTAGGAATGAAGCTCGGAGGATGGGCCTGCTTCTGGTCCTCCGGCGCCGATTCCTATTGATACGTGAGTCTTTCCCAGGGCGGCCGCTCCGCCGGAGGCCGGGCTGTGATCCACGAGGGAACCAAGCCCGTGGGTGGTTCCTCCGTGGTGAGCGTCGTCGATTTCGACCATTTTGGAACCAGGGATCGTCGAATGGAGCAGAAGGAAGAGTGAGGATGTTGGATTGATGGCTAGATCCCCAGCGGAGTCGCCAATTGTAGGGGTTCAGGTTTGGAAGGATCTTTGCCTGGCACAATACTCTTCTTCCGTTGCTCCGCTCGTCCGCCTGGGGTCCTGCAACCAGTCACTAGGGCTTGGAAAGCCCAGTGACCCTCCGACGATCAAGTTAGATGTAAGGAGAGAAGTTTAGGTCTAGGGTTAGGGTAAAGATGGCGTACCTCTTTAGGTTAGAATCCTTTCGTATTTATAGACCCATGTTTACTTGGCCTCCAAGGAAGCGCGTAGGAGTCACGCTTAGGTAACCGCCCTCGGTGACGTCATAAGTGACGCAGTGGATAAGGTGGTTACGAAGCACATGGCCACGGTGGTCCTGACTGCCATATGGCACTTTTGGTCCCCCCCCTGGTTGGCTACATTCCTTCCAGATCTCAACGGAACGTATACCTCGGTGATTAACCGAAGTACTGACAGGAGGGTTAACACCATGCCGGTGAGGATAAGGGTAACTTCAGGGGCTCGCCCGTACGCGACCATGGATCACACCATGAGTCCTCGGTTACCGGGAGCCTATCTACCGAGGTCATAACCGAAGCCTCCACATTTACAAATTCGTCATCTTCCTGCACGTGTAGTTAAAACCAAGTACCTACTATATAATTTAAATAATTTGTAAAGTATGACTTAATTTATGCACGATCAACTTTTATATTTTCCTAAAGGATTCGGACTCGGTCGGGTTGCTGTTATGGCTGAGCACTTCTCGTGCTCACTCTGATGGTCTCAACACATTTCCCTTGACATCAATGAATTCTGATTTAGTGTGTCAGCATACTATTTTCCAAAATAATGTCCCGAAATCGTATAGATCAATCTCCAATCAATATGATTCTTTATTATAGGATTGATATAACTATGGGACTCTAAAAATGAATGTTTTCGATCATCCAAATGAGTTTGGATGAGAGGATGCTAGCTCTTACTTTATTTTGACAAAAATGGTGTTGAGGTCAGTTTATGTTTTCCCTAAGAGATTTCGAAGTTAAGATATTAGAAGGGAGCAAATCCTAAAGTTTAGGCGTTGACCAGTGGTGGAGCTAGAATTTTGGCCCGAGGGGGGCCAACATATATAAGAGAAGTATTTTCATGCAAAAAGGTACTCATATATGGTGTAGCTTTGTGGTATATTAATATATTGCATATAATATCTTTTGCATTATTGTCGACAATTGCTACGCACATGTGTGATTATTTTTGTCTATTAAAGAATTTGAGAAAATTTACCTGGCAATTTAAAATACCTTTGATTTTTGGCTAGATCAAATCAAAATAATTCATAATTATAGATATTGCTAGACTAATTATATAAATAATGACCATATTACATGTAATATTAGTAAAACATTTCAAATGTCAGGTGGGGCCAGGGCAACCCCGGACCCCTACATACCTCCAGCAGTGGCGTTGACGATCAAACCAAATTACTACGTATGTTGTACAATGCAAAAATTTAGAAGGAGACCAATCGATCTAAAACAAGCAACAGAAGGGGGAATTAGATATAAGATGATAGACCTTAGTTTCCTCAGCAAGAAGCGTGGTGAGAACAAGCATAGGTAGTTGATTTTCAAGCATAAGCATGTCTCGTCTGATGTAAGGCACAATGTGGAGCTTCCCATGACTACTAAAGATTGGATCATTGTCAGCATAATCACTATCTGTCTGCGTATAGTTACACAATACCTCAAGCATAAAACAGCCGTCAAGAATCATCAATTGCAAGAACCCGTTGGTGTCACTTTCCCAAGCAGGATCGAGCGACTCGTACGAGTCTTTCAGAATTTGAGCGACTTTGGCCAAAGAGCGGACGTAAGACTCGAGAGGCTTGTTGGATCTCTTGAGAAAAAGGAGGAGGGCACGGTGCTTGTGCTTTTCCATCGGCATCAAATCCTCCTTGCCATGATGGAAAGGCCCAAACGAGACGGACTGAGGCTCGTAGGCTTTCATGTTCAGGTTTCTGACAAACGCAGGGACTCTGTATATGGATCGCTTCTTCCAGTTCTGCTTTTCTGCAGCTCGGATAGTGGCTGATGGTGCCATTCGCTCCAATTCATCCTTTACTGTTACCACCCAATTATCATCCCTTTCTGCCATTTCCTCCTGATCTATTGTCACCTCCCAATTATCATCGTTTTCTGCCATTTCCTCCTAATTAACTAGCTCCCCAACAATTCACTCCACTCCGATTCACACTACATATAGAATTCTAGCTGGTCTATGAGTAAAAGACACAAGCTTCATGTTTTCTTGGAATTACCAATGACTTCAGCATCTTTTTTCTTTTCCTTTTACTGTCTTACTCTCTTGACATTCAAGTAAGGGACATGAAAGGGATTCTGTAAGAGCCTTCTTCTAAATCCTATAACTCCAATTTACTGGAAGGTTTTTTAGTACCAGACACAGCGCACAGTGCAGTGTGTCTGTACAATAACTTGTCAGGTTGCACACTTTTTATCTTAGGGTGCTGCTTGGATGGATAAGATAGGGTATATGGAGAGGGGCCCACCTGTTTTCCCCCCTTTTGGCATCTCAGTTTGTTTCCCTATTATTTCTTATCCCCTCTTTGTTTTCGCCAGTTCTAGGGATTGTCCAGTCTTAGTTTGTGGCTTCTCTTGAGGTTCCCAAAAATAATCTGGCTGTGGAGGAGTATTTTGTGGACGAAGATACCCCTCGTTATCTCCTTTCCCCATCCACCATTCAACCAACTTCTATTCTCCATTCTACCCAAAATCATATTTTTCATTCAAACCTATTCTAAGACTCTTTATTTAATTTCATGGCTCTTTTAGGGTACTCATTGAAAGATTTTAGAGCCAAAAATCTATTATGACCATTTAAGATAAATTGATCAGAAAAATAAGATCTTCGCACCGATTCAAACGGATTGAAAATTGAAACATTTAATTTTTTACAATTTTTTTAATATATAAACGGTATAAAAAAAATAAGTGGTGTAGCAAAAATGTGCAAGTAATATCGATTCTGTATTCGTTTCTTGCAGAAACCAAATGTACTTGTGATCATCATGTATTCTGAGTAACATTCTTTGTTGGGTTTAAGATGTAATTGCACTTCCAGGACTATATTCTGTGGTGTTCATAGATACACGCACCACATATGTAGTTTTTGTAGCAATTAGAACTCTAACCGCCCAAATTTCTTTTCCACAAATTAGAGTGATGTGTTGGTGTCGTTTTCAAATTTAAGTCACCTTGCTTTAAAATGAATACAAGCAAATTTCGAGCTCATAGTTTCGAATCTCATCGCCAACCAAACCAGAACTCTTGAGATCATTGAAAGCTCGGGTTATTAACTTTTGGAACTAGTAGACGTAAACTTTTTCATTTGATACGCTACACTTAAAGGGTGCGATCCATGATTTTTAACACAGTTTGATAGTTAAGATTAATATACTACAAGCACTTTTAGCATTAGCCACCTCGTTTGGGTTTGTCAAAGGCGGTCACGATACATAATAAAATTAGCATTAAAGTACACACTACCCCACAAAAATCATAATACTAGAATAAAAGAAAGAGTAAAGAAACACTAAGGGGTTGTTTGATATCTCATATTCAGCACTTAAAACTGAAACAATTAAATAATAAGTCATTAAGTAGATTTGATAACCACATTTTACATTACTTAACAGATTAAATGCCACTTAAAATATAGTGTAAAAAGTTGATAAAAATTAAGTAACTTTGAACTACTTAATTCTGGCTGAATTCTTATATGCTTGCATTCAACCACCACCATCACCAATCCTCCACCACCGTCGTCACTCAACCACCACTACACCACCACCACCACCACCACCACAATCGCCACCACTCCACCACCACAACCGCCACCACTCCCATCACCACTCCACCACCACCACCACCACTATCACTACTCCACTATCACGTTATCACCACCACAACCATCACTATTTGACTACCACCACTACCACGCTACCACCACCACAACCATTACCATCACTCCACCAACACCACCACCACCTCCGCCACCGCCACCACCACCACCACCACGACCATTACCACCACCGCTACTCCACTCCACTCCACCCCTACCACCACGCTACCACCCACCACTCCACCACCACTACCACACCACCCCTACCACTACCATGCCGCTGTTGCCGCCACCGCCATCACCACAATCGCTACCACTCCGCCACCACCACCACAATCACTACCACGCTACCACCACCACAACCATCACTATTCTACTACCACCACCACCACGCTACCACCACCATAACTACCATCACTCCACCAACACCGCCGCCGCCGCCACCACCACAACCATTGCCACCACCACCATCACTTCACCACCACCACAACCATTACCACCCACCACCAGTCCACTCCACCACCAGTCCACTCCACCACCACCACAATGCCACCACCATCACTCCGCCGCCACCACCACTACCACACCAGCCTTACCACGCCGTCACCACCGCCACCACTACAACACCACCATTGCACCACCATCCATTATCACTATCACACCACCATCCCACCACCGCCACCATCCTCACCACTACCATTCCATCACCACCACCACCACAATCACCAAAACTAAAGAGAATTAGAACTAAAATTAATTCATTAATTTTAATTTAGTGCTTAATATGTTTATCAAACAGCTTTTCAGCTTAAAAAAATCAGCATTCAGCTTTCAGTACTTAACTTTTCAGCTTTCAGTTTCAATTTTCAGTTTTATCAAACAACCCCTAATTTTGCAGTGTCTTGATGACATCATCACCAATTCTTTTTTTTTATTTTTTTTAGGAACTTTTTCCAAAGTTGGTTTCATGTATTTGTTTTAGATTTTTCATTATTCTCGTCGAGACATAAAAAGCTATAGCCCGAACTCCACCTACATATGTTTTTTTGTTACTCCCTCCATCCTATTTATTTGTCTCTTTTCACTATTTGAGACATCTGAAAAAGTTGCCTACAGTTTGCAATTTGTGATGTTTTTAATATGCAATATGGATCTTATTTGATAGATTTCAATTTTTTCTGTTAGAAAAAAAAAGAATATATATTATACATGATAAATTGCAAGATATGGATAATCTTTTAAAGCGCACAAATGTTGAAATTGAATAAACAAATTGGAACGGAAGGAGTACGATTCTGCTAAGATTTTTGGGCTTTTTCTTTTTTGTCTTTATTCAATTTTTTTCCTCGTTTGATAGTTTTGCACTTAACTTTTGTGGATTATTGATTTGCCTAGTCAAGACGAATCGAAAAAGTTAAAAATTATGACTTTTACCTAAATACTTTTCAAAATATCCAAGATAAAGCTCAAAAAGTCCAAAAAAAATTTTTAATACGAATAAAACAAGAGAAAACTCAAAAATATTTGATATCTATCCTTAGGGCTGTAAATGAACTGGGTCATTCGCGAACTGTTCGAAGCTCGATTCGGCAAGAGCTCGTTTGAGTTCGATTCGTTTGCTAAACCAACTAAACTTGAACCTCGATTCTAGGCTCGTTCCGTAAACAAACTGAACTTGAACCTCGATTCTTTAGGGGTCTATTTGTAAATATAAAAAATTTTAAGGTTATATATATAATTCAATACTTATTTTTTTCCCAAATTCTATACAATCAATGAGAGAGTTTGGGTTCGGTTAAGTGTAATGAGCCGAGCCGAACCAAACCAGAGTCTTGACGAGCTCAATTCAAGCTTCGGCTCGGCTCGGCTCGGCTCGGTTCATTTTAGTTTAGCAATTCAAGCCAAGATGTTCAAGCTCGAATCGAACCCGAGCCAAACTAATATCTTAACGAACCCAACCGAGCTGGACCCGAGCTTTGAAAATTTTTAACGAGTTGAACTCGAGCCAAGTTGTTTAGGCTCGAATCAAACTCGAGCCAATTAATACCTTAACAAACCCAAGCCGAACTTAACAGAGTTTAGCTCGATTCAGTTCGTTTACAGCCTTATCTACCCTTTTTTCTAATTCATCCATTCACTTCATCACGTGCCATTCACAAGTCGTCCTTTGACTCATGTAGGCGAGCAATGTTATGGTCATTACCTTTGAGTTTTCATGTTTTGGATATTATGTGATGTGTCACCAAAGTAACATGTTCTATCAATACGTTAGTGACACATCATATAGTATTCAAAACATAGTACTTAAAGATGGTTACCAAAATTATTGATCGTAATTATGTTCACACCATTTAATTTATGAGATTAAATTGTACAAGGCCTCGCCGTGTACAAGGGTTATGCGGCAAAGACATGGATGAATGCCACGTTACCACTTGGCTTATCTAGTGCATTCAATTCTTCTCTATCCAAACACTTCCACACACTCAATTTAGTTTAATTCTTTTAGACTATTTACTAGGTGATTGGCTCGTGCTTGCACGAGGAATTTCATGCCTGGTATCTTGAATGTGACTATTATACATTCCAAACACTAATGCGACACTGAAATCGCAAATCTCCAGCTTTTGCTCAAAGTTCTGAACACATGTTCATCAAACATCACATGCACGAGATTTTTGCGTGCTAGCATATGTGATCCCCCCAAAATTCACAACATAATAACTTTTTCTTTCTTGGAATCTAAACTAATTATCAATTTATAAGAAACAATTTACAATTCTTCACACACAAACGGTTAAAACTGAACTCATTAAACTCAATAGACAATCTCCTGAAATCTAGATGGGACACCAAAGCCTCTTTCCACGACATGCCTTGTGCATACGCAACTACAATTGATTTTGCCAAACATCTTCCTTAGATGTTTTATCAAACAACTACTACTTAAAAAAACAATAATGTTACGGGCACATCAATCAGGCACACCCCGACCACATCACTCATACATACGTGTGCAAAGTTTGGATTTGAGCTATCTTCTGAGTGATCAATGACAACAGGTTCGATAAAAGTCCAAAAGAAGAAAAGAAAGCAAAAAGGGGAACATGAAACAAGCATAGCTTCAATATGTGGTATTTGCAATGTGGATTCGCATTGGAGTAGTGAAATTCTTCAAGGCTTCAACAGGTCAGTATCAGTCAACTGGGGATAGTGTCATTACCATCACCTACAGCTGGGAAGAATATCAGGATCAAATTGGTGGGTTGAAAGCGCGCTCTATCTCCTCCAATGATCGACCCTTTGTTTCCACAACATTACCAGCTATGTACAGGACAGCTAGAACACAGACCATTGAGATCAATAGTAAATTTGGACCAATGGTGTACGTGAAACATACCTACAGGGGCAGTCACTAATTTGACCTCTTTTGTTTAGCAGTAAGACGCATATCACTTTCTACCATTCCAACATAAGTAAAGTGCAGTCAAACCTACAGGTGTGGTGACTAAGGCACTAAGGTATCAATAAAGGCAACCTTAACATGGGAGCTAGCCATTTTTACTTAGCCATTAAAATAACTATCCGGGGCATATCTCATTGTACGTCTAGTATCATTATAGATATTATTGACACTGAACTATAAATTCTCAAATGCACATTTTGCATGTGACTGCATGTCATCCAGTATCAATAGCTTCCCTTCTTTTCTAGGTATACCTTTCCGATATCGGTTACTGAAAAGATCAAACTACCCAGCTTCTGGTTCTGAGGACCCTTAACTTGTTGCACTGAAATCATTCATTACCTCAGCTACTCTTTCCTTTCCAAATAGTCTTTTTATTGCCATTTCTGCTTGAGAAAATTTTCCTTGCTGCAACCAAATTTGTATAGCTTAGCTAGCTTCCCTTACACATACCAAAATTTGCGACCAAATGTGACTAACAAGAAAACCTGATAAAGCCACCTAGGGCTTTCTGGAGAAAATGCCATTCCTAGGGCCAATATAACCGTACTTTTGGCAGATTGGCTGGTAGAGGAAAATGCACTAAATATGTAGTATCAATCTTAGCACCTTTGAACAGCGTTTGTCAACTTCTTTGGTACATTCATATCTCCCTAAACATCAAAGCTACCTTCCCGTCTTGTAGGTATCATGCAAGAAATACATACCATAAAGGATTTCCTGAGATCCAAGCATGTCGCGAATTTCAGTTGGTGATATCTAACCATTGGAAATAATATCAACAAAAAATGATAGCTATCAGAATATAACAACAATACTTAAGTTAAAACGACATGCTAATACCTCACATATGTAAAGTGGCACAATAGCAGAGGAGATGCCAATTGCAATTCCAGCAAGTAATCGACCAATTATTAATGTCTGTACACTCTGGGCTGTGGCATTGCATGATTTGACAACATTTATGAGTTAGTTTTGATACGAAAGCAAGAGCACAATCTGGTCATCGAAAAGAAAGAGACATACCAAAGAAATGCTCCTACAGCAACGGGAATTGCATTCAGTTGAAACGTTTTTGTTCTGCCAAACTTGTCAGCTAATGTTCCGCCAGTAAATGTCCCAACAGTAGCACCAGTAAAGATTGTGCAAAGCTGCAGATCATATTCCACCAAAAGTAAGTAAAAATAATCTAAGCTACACATTCCAACAGGAACCACAGACCTGTAATAGTACACAAAGTACACAGATGACTGGTGGACATAGGCATATCTTGCCTCAACTAAAACTATTAACAATAAAATCATTCATTACCAAAGTAGGAGTCTTGAAAATGCATATGGTCCATCTAAACTCTCCCAAAAACAGAAATTTTTACATTTAGCGTATCAATTTTGGACTACGAGCCTAAAAAGCTCTATGTGAATCTTCCAAACAATTGTCCTGTCTGCAAGGTATAAAAACACGATTAATGGGGAGAAAAGGGTATAGCCAACACTTGTTTTAAGCACAGAGCTATATTGGTCTTTGTTTGAGATGCCTAACGGGTAAGGGCAAAGGCACATATCAAAGTAAAAGCTTCGCTAAAGTAAAAAACAAGCAAAATAACATTCAACGTACACCTGATGTCTAAAACAAAATGTAACATTTGGATCGTTTTCTTTCTTCGAAACTCAAAGGGTGACAGTGTCAAGAAAATAGACATAGTTGCAAATCATGCACCGCGAAAAGATTTGCTACAGTGTCTAATTTGTTAAGGTGTTACAAAAGAATTGGATCACATATATGCTCTTTCTTGTGTCTCAGTTACTGAGATTGGGTGTCACTCCATTCAATGGTATTTAACTTAGGACTTGTTTTTTCTTCTTTAAAAAATAGGTTGGCTTACCTACTCTAAAGTTTGTGCTTTTGCTCATTTTTTCTCTTTTAAAAAAAACTTCATTTCAGCTGTAAAAAATCAAACAATATTACAGTTTCACTCTTATATTAACTAAGCTTTTCGTAAAATAAACTCCTACAATAATTTTGATGGCAATAAACACTTACTAACAACCAAAAAGTTGTATCAAGATAGATAAACATCTCGTCCAACTGTGAACTCTGAACCAAAACCTTTTCCTTCGAACGGAAGAAAAGTAGACACACTTTATTTTTGGGTAAAAAAAAGTAGACACACTTACATATTACTTGTTCTACAAGTGTGAACTCTGAAGCAAAAAAATTTATGCTGAACAAACCTATATGAGTTGCGGGTGATCGAGCGTGCCTTGGTTCAAATTCATTACATTATTTGGTTGTTAAAAAATAAAAAAGGAAGATAGGGGCATTAAATCTGAAATTTTTGCCAATGCAAAATTTAATAGACAATAATAAGTAACCAAACAATAGTGAAATCGGGTCTTCCACTCTTAAAATCCTATAGAGTAAACGAAGCATAAGTTGGATAAGTACATGCAAAAGAGACAATAAGCTTAGTCACTATGTTAAAAAAATAATGAATAACTCAAAAATTGTAGGTTAGCAAAAAGAGAATTATGGAGATACTTGCAAATCTTGTTTCAACCCATGAAAAATTACACAAGAGAATTCCACATACATCCAGATAATAATTGATGTAAGAGCTAGAGCTGCAATGTTGGAAAAATTAAGTAAATATGAAAGCCAAATAGAAGGGCTACAAATAGTAAAAGCAAAGAGGGAAAAAGAATTAAGTGGGGAAAAATACCCTTTCTTTTAAATGTAAATTCTAGATTAACGATTATCTCCAAAGGAATATAAACAGTTATCGGATACAAAATAAGCCATCAATTAGTAAACGTCCAGTTGCCAATTGTTTCAAATCTTAGCTTAACTGTAAATCTGTAATATTAGTTGGTTAATCAAAAAATCAGAAAAAATTTAAAGAACAAAAGTCTTTATCTTGTTTCCCAATTTGAACACAAAAAAAGAAGCTCATAATGTAGCAGATTAACATACATTAGTGAAATCATACCACACTGACAATCATATCGATCGACGGGACACATTGCTCTCGAACCTGCAATTGTGATAGAAGAAGAGAAGGCCGTCGTTAGCTCTATCGGAGGAGGCAAGATTACCCCACTGTTACTATAGTTGGAAGTCTCATATGGAAGCAAACCCAAAAAATATGTCAGATACATTACATCAAATCATTTAAAGACAACAACTACTCTCTTGGCAAATGTAATGTCATCTTATTCTTTATTGGCTTCCCCCATTAGATACTAGTCGAAATTCCATTGTATTGACAATCTATGCAGTCAGCTATCTTTTAAGGAATCGTAGATGTCACATATTATTTAATTGGTAGAGTAACAAATTGGAACTTGAAACAACCACCAATGCGAGTGAAGCAAAGCAATAAACACAGAATCACATTTTAACATAAGATTTTCGTCATTGAAGAATAAGGCACGTCATATGTTCTTGTAAAGCAAAAAATTAGCACAGGAATTTCAACGAGCTCAGAAACCAGATTTTAAAAAAAGAAAAGAATTGGCAATGAAAGTACTAAAAAGCTTTTTGCGTAGGCGAATGATAAACTAAGCCCAAGAAGGCAAAATCACTGCATGAATTTATTTTATTTTGCCAAATTTCTAGACAAAACCAAAGAGCCACAGGCAAGATTCATGAAATCATAGAACCAAAAACCAAAAAGGCCACACTGTTCACTTGCACAACAACTAACAAGCACCATAGCCTCTCATTAAACAACGCACAATAAGAAGCAACCCTAACCTAAGAAAGAACACTCGATAAGCAGAACCCATCTATTGAACAGTACTATCCCATCTCCCAGGCACGCATGGTAAACTGTGTTTGTATATTCCCAATTGACATTCCAGCGAAAACATTAACTCACTGACTCACCAAAGTAAGCACAGGAAGGAAACACATACAGGAAAATGAAAATCTACCCACACCGTCAAAGTAGTCAGAGTTTCAAGCTAAGTTAAGTTACAGAACAAGGAAACCAGGTATATCCCTTTCTGCGCAACAGATTTACCTATGGTCTCTCACACAATCAAAAGAGGAAACCAAAAAGCATGTAACAATTACCTCAAACCAGATGCAAATAGCAAGCGTTTCCTTCACTGCGAACCCAAATAGAGTACCCCAAAACCAACACCTGAGAACATAGACCAACATCAAAACCCTCGATCAACAACAAAGAAACCATAAACACGCAATTACACAACCAAATGACCCTCACGAAAAAACACGCAACTGCAGAAACACGTACACAAATCGACATAGAAAATAGAAATCCAAGAAACAAGAACCAAACCTAACGGAACAAGTAACAAACGCCAATTTCACCACCGGAGAAACGAAAGAAGCATCACCAAATCACGAAGTCTACGGCGAAGAACCCCCCAACAGTGGCATACCCTACAATCCAAAAGCGTATATTACTTGACAACCAAATATACAGAAGACAATGGTTAGTTGAGTATTTGGATCGGCCAATCCTTAACGGATAAAAATTGGCCTTTAGCCTCTCTATCTTGAGTATTCATATTCACCAAATACAAATATTTCATGATCGTGGCCTGTGGGTAGACATGGCATATGTGAATGCACGTATGCGTTGGTGTGTAATAGATTTTTTCCTAACAATTCTACTCCTATAAGTTTGCCCTGGAAGTGGAACCACAAAAAAGAAGAAATGCTATGAGATGGTTATCCACATTATTTCCCATCTTTCACTGATGAATCGTCATACTTGCAAGTTGAAGTACAGCAAACCCAAAAAGCCTATGGTACAATTATGTAACAACTCCTGAAAGAAAAGTAGAACTTAGTTTTTGATCTTATAAAGCTTGTTTTTTTTACATGGCTTACAGATTTTCCTCATGATTTGGTCGAGACAATGTCACCCACTGATTTTGCCAATTGACAAAAAAAGTAGTCAACAATTACATAGAACAACAAAAAACCCACACCTCCAAACTCACTCCGGTCACATGCACAAGAGAAACTAAACGACAAAATCACAATAATCGATCTACAAATCTATTCACACCGTCCACAAAACGTAATCGACCTACGAAACATGATCGATCTACAAATCTATTCCCACCATGTGCGCAAGAAAAAAGGAGAAGATAGACTGGATAGAGGGAAAACGACTTTAACCCAAAAGGGACAGAATCTTACCTGGTACGACCATCCTCAACCGCCAACACCACCGGAATAATCGATCGGCTTACTCCCGTAGCAAACCCACAAACGCTGTTCTCTTTGACCGTCCGTCGCCTACGCTTCTCGTTCTTCCATTCTTCTGTCGGTGTCCAAGACTATCTCTCTCTCTCTCTCTCTCTCTCTCTCTCTCTCTCTCTCTCTCTCTCTCTCTCTCTCTCTCCCTGCTATCTGCTCCAAACCAGACAAACGAATGGGAAAGGCAATAGCGGAGGCGTGGCTTGATCTGGGCCAAGTTCTTCGCATCATCTGGAAGCATCTACCGCTTGAGAGAGGAATCTACATGTGCAAACGACATCAGCACATTATAACAGAAAAGATGAAATTGCCCTCAATAACAAAATAGGCAGCTGCCCAATCGAGGGGCACAATTGGAAAAATCGGACAAAATTTGCCGACCCATCCAATTTGGTTCAATTCTCTTAGTTTTTAAGCTTAGATATAGATTAAAAATTTGGTTAAAAATTTCATTGTTTCAATTTTCAACCTAATTAAATCAGTGCAAAGATCGTAATTAAATTTTGTTTTTAAAGTTTTCATAATTAAGTATTTGCTCTTTATTTGAGATCCTATAAAGCAAAAACTTGATTATAAGAGCCCTAGAGACAAATTTTAATTATGACCCTTTAAAATAATATGATCATATTAATAAGATCTTCACACCGGTTTAAACAAATTAAAAATTGGAGCACTTAAGTTTTCAACCATATATTTTTTAATATATAAACGGTTTAAACAAATTAAGTGCTCCAATTTTTAATCTGTTTGAATCGGTGCGAAAATCTTATTATTTTAATCATTCTATTCTAAATGGTCATAATTAAGTGAATGGTTAGCAGGTCAGTTGAGGCGGGTCGTTACAGTTAGTATCAAAGCACAACCCTGGTCTACATGGTGGAGGTCACCTCTAGAATCTGGTACGAGCACACTGATTGTGTTGTACAGAACTAAGTGTCACTTTATGGCCACCAAGGGAAGGTTGCTGGACCAATGCAATAGAGACATTACATCACAAAGTGGGGAGATTGTGAAGCCTCAAGAATTCCAAAGAGTCCCACATCGAGACTTTGGAAATAGGAATAATTTTTTTTATATATATATATATAGAAAAACTCGACCAGTTACTATAACTTGAGGTTAATCTTTTGAGTTACGTGTTTGAACGAATAATTAGCAGGTCAGCTGGGGTGAGTCGTTACAGTTGGTATCAGAGCATCAACCATAGTCTACATAGTGGGAGCCACCTCTAGAATCTGGTACAGGCACACTGATTATGTTGTACAAAACTAAGTGTTACACTATGACCACTAGGAAAAGGTTGTTGGGCTTTAAATGATATATAAGGATTCATAAGCAGCTACTGTATAACTTGAGGTTAACCTTTTGAGCCACGTTGTTAGGCGAATAGTTAGCAGATCAGTTGGGGCGGGTCGTTACAGTACCCTATGGAGCAGGAACTTGATTATGAGAGTTCTAGAGATAAAATTTAATTATGACCATTTATAACAAAATGATCAAAATAATAAGATCTTCGCACGGGTTCAAACGGATTAAAAATTAGAGCACTTAAAATTGAACCGGTGCGAATATCTTATTATTCTTATCATATTATTCTGAGGAAAAATTAGCCATAAGAACGGTAAAATAGTTTTCATTTAGGGGAAGTACGCCAACAAAATAGTTTCCAGTGGATGTCCATTAACTTATTCAGTTTTTTAGCCTTCACGCCAAAACATGTTTAGGTACTTTCATAGAATTTTAGGGTGCACTTTCCTATTATAAGGTTTTAATGGTTAGGCACTTTCATATGATACCCTAGGGTTTTAGGCACTTTCATAGGGTACTTTAGGGTTGTAGACAATTTCATAGGCACATTTGTCCTTATGTTTAATTGCAAAAGGTATTTGTCCTTGAGTTCAAAAAAATGTAAATATGAGAGATTTTTGACTAAGTCTCTCTTATTCTAAAGGGTCATAATTAAATTTTATCTATTGGGCTCTTATAATCAAGTTTCTGCTCTATAAGATCTCAAATAAAGAGCAGATATTTAATTATGAGAGCTCTAGAGACAACTTAATTACGATCTTCGCATCGATTTAAACTAATTGAGCGTAAGAAAGTGATTGGAGAGAGCTAGAGAGGGAGAAATTGAACACACTCAATGAGCCAAATGATGACATGGCGTTCATCCATCCTTTGCCGCACAACCCTTATACACGGTGGGACAGTGTACAATTTAATCTCTTAATTTATTACTAGCACCCACTCCTCTCTTATAAATGCCTCGAAGTCTATAACCTAACTTCGAGCACCCACACCATTCACCTAATCCTACTCAAATGTAAAACCCATTCACCATGCATGTTGTCACGGGGCTGTTTTTTGTCTAGAAATCTGCCTATGGCACTCTCTTATAAACGCCTCTAAGTCTATAACCTAACTTTGAGCACCCACACCATTCACCTAATCCTACTCGAATGTAAAACCCATTCACCATGCACGTTGTCACAGGGCTGTTTTTTGCCTAGAAATCTGCCTATGGCACCAAGTTTACCAGCAACTTGGTCTCAACCAACTAGTATTTACTCATAAACCCGATATGTTTGAATATCTAGAAACACACTCAAGAGTTACGGGAACCGTCCCAACCTTTATTAAGCACCAACTTATAAAGGAATACACTTAAGAACCTAAACAGAACATCCCTCTGCCTTAGGTTACGAAAATGCTCGCCTAAATAGGCTTACAATCATAAAAAACGTGGCCACTAAATACATGAGATCATGGGGCCAACCCATGATCTTGCAGTTGACACCCTAACTATCCTGGGGCTGTGCTGGCACTGCCAGAATCTGCTAGCATACTGAAATATGAAATTGCCTGGAGATAACTGTCGATAACTGCCCGTTTCTGCCTTGGACACCTGTCCCATGCTTCCAGCAACATGTCCAGAATGGTGTTAACCGTCAATAACCGTTTTGCCTGAGCCAACTCAAGTTTGCCTCCATTTTGCCCCAGCCAACTCAAGGCTGCCTGGCCAATTTCGTGATCCAACCACAGCTCCCAATACTTAGCTTTTTTTCTCGATTGCCGTTTCCCACAAGTCTGCTTCCCGTTTAGCATCCTTGCCTTGATATCATTAGGCCATCATGTGCATCACGACTGCCACTTGCCTTAGGGACCAGTGCCGATGCCATCAGGTCACCTTGTAAAGACATACTTACCTCATGCCTTTGTTTCCACAGATTGGTTAGGGTGCAAGGTGTCACCGCTAGCCAAGCTTAGCAAGCCTTGAAAATCAAGGTGCTAACACACATCCACCTCTTGCATCGCAGTCACCACAGCGTCTGTCGCCGACGCCCGATTCCCGATTCCAATTACCCAAAAACAAATTTTTCTAACTTAACAAAACAAGCAAATGTAGTGGAGTGCAATTGGTGTCTCCCTTATACTTTTATGCACATACGTAAGGTTCGATCTCCGTAAGCACTCATCTCCCTCCTCAAATCCCCTAAGATAGAGTAGATTGGGTTTAACAAATGGCCAAAAAAAAAATGTAACAAAACAAAAAATACTAAATCTAGGTTATCAAGGTTTCAAATTCGAACAAAAACGTTATATACACCAAAAAAAACATCTAAAAAAAGCACCCCAAATCTAGAATTCGGCCTTCAGGGTCAACCTAACGGCTTCTATGAGGAATGCGGCGCAATGGAGGCTCGTGGGCTTGTTAAGGAAGGTGGCCAGGGCCGACGAAGGGGGGGGGAAACGAAAGGCCTTTTCTGGTCCCCCTATGAGCCGGGAGTGCTTGTGGGGGTGTGCCACGACGATCTCAATCTCATAGTTTTCGATCAAATTTTGATGATCCGAACCGTTCAATGTGTTCAAAATATGTTTTTTTAAGGGTACCCAATAGAAATCAACTCAAAATATGACTAAAAAGTGCTTGATCCAAACAATTTTTCATAAATGTCTATATATATAGTTTTATGAAAAACTGTTTGGATTGAGCATTTTCCGATCATATTTTGAGATGATTTTTCGAGGGTACTCTTAAAAACATGTTTTAAACACATTGAACGGCTCGGATCATCAAAATTTAATTGAAAACTTTGGGATATTTTTTTAGGTATCCCCGAAACCGCCCTATATATATAGTCCGGATCCAATGAGAGATCCCTTATGGCCTTACGGTGCGGGACTCCCCTTTCCTGATCGAATTGCGACGATCCGAGCCGCTCAAAATGTGCAAAACGTGATTTTAAAGGTACTTGCGAGAAATCAGCAAAAAAAATGATCGGAAAGGGCTTGATTTGAGCAGTTTTTTACTAAACCGTTCAATAAAAAACTGTTCGGATCAAGCCCTTTTCGATCATTTTTTTTGCTGATTTCTCGTTGAGTACCCTTAAAATCACGTTCTGATCATTTTGAGCGGCTCGCATTGTCGCAATTCGATCGGGAAAGGGGAGTCCCGCACGGTAGCACCGTGCGGGATCCCTCATTGGATCCGGACTCTATATATATATATATATATATATATATATAGTAATTTTCAGGTCCACTCGCCCGGATTTTCTTATGGTCCGGATTTTCCCTTTCCCGATCGATTTGCGATGATCCGAGCCGCTCAATGTGTTCAGAACGTGATTTTAAGGGTACCCGCGAGAAATCAGAAAAAAAAATGATCGGGAAAGGCTTGATCCGAGCAGTTTTTTGCTGAACCGTTCAATAAAAAAATGCTCGGATCAAGCCCTTCCCGATCATTTTTTTTTTCTGATTTCTCGTGTATACCCTTAAAATCACGTTCTGATCACTTTGAACGGCTCGGATCATCGAAATTCGATCTGGAAATGCGAGGTCCGGACGGTCCGGACCATAAGGCGTCCGGACCTGAAAAGAACTCTATATATATATATCCAACTAAATTGAAGCAGTCCGTTCACTGACGGCTAAACAAACAAACTCCTTTCAATTTTCGGGCAAATGGTTCATTTCTTTTTGGCCCACAAAATCCCATTCAACCGGTAAATTTTGAACTCTTTTAGATTGTTCGCGCGGACCCGAAACACCAAATAAATTAAAATTGTTTTGTTGCCCAATGATAATACGAAATTGGTTCGTTTCTCGTTGGTTGATAGAATTCTATATTCATTAACAAATCGCGAAAGTTCTCATAAGTTTGTGACAAGACATGATACCGAGGCTATAGCTAAATTACCTTCGCATGTTTACATGTTTCTTTCTTAGCATGCACGTAGGGAAATTTGTACAAATTAATCATGTACGTAGAGAATGATACCATGCCAAAAAAAAAAAAATTTGATTCATAGGCTCTGTTTGGGAAAAATTTTATTTCCAGTTTTTTTGTTTTTATTTTCGATATTTTTTGAAACAAACACCTTAAATATGTTTGCGTTACTATTTTTGTTTACAAAATACCTAATCAATTCCACTAATTTACAGAAACTCTAGAAACAAAAAAAATTTGTGTTTTCATTTGTTTTTAAAACACTTTCGGTAGCTCAAAAAATAAATAAACAAAAACCATT
Source organism: Rhododendron ovatum (assembly GCA_019656835.1). Taxonomy (NCBI): domain Eukaryota; kingdom Viridiplantae; phylum Streptophyta; class Magnoliopsida; order Ericales; family Ericaceae; genus Rhododendron; species Rhododendron ovatum. The sequence goes on along the minus strand of CM033797.1, from coordinate 21,244,953 downwards.
ATGGTCACCAAACATGTTTTTTGTTTTTTGTTTTTTAATAAATAAACAAAAACTCATTTCTTATTTTTCATCAACAAAAAACTAATAACTTTACCTAACAGAGCCTTAGTTTGACAAAGTTTTTGGGTTCTAGTGCAATACAAAACTCGTTACTTAGAATGTCAAGCACATGGCAAGCGCAATAAATTTGGATAAATAAATGAATGACTGGATCGGACAACGAGATACTTTTATTCTTTTTGTTTACCAACCTGGGGAAACTCTTTATTGAAAACACACCACACACTGTAATACTAGAACTCAAACGGTCCTTATTTTGCTTGCAATCAAAGTAAATGCAAATTAGCCAAGTCGAGGGCAAGGTGGACTTGGATCTGCTAAATGCATTGGAGGAGACGGAGGTGGAGATCGAATCATTTGGGAAGGTAATAGGACAGCATGGTGTAAACCGTTTGCAGTATAGTGAGCACCAAAAGAAAGAGAGCCAATCCGACAGAGAATCCCCACCACGGCCTTTTCGCGAGAAAAGCAAAATATGAGAGATAGAGATTCAACCGCCACTTGTTCCACCGCTTCCTGCAGTACCTATGAACTTTCATAAGCACCACAGCCAGGCTGCTAGCCTGGTCGAGTGTTGCATTTTTAGAAATGGAATTGAAGAGTTCGGCCACGGCTTTGTCGTTACCGATGGCATTCTGGATGATGCCTTTGTCGTGCAGGAGGCTGACGTCCTTGGCACTATGAATGATGCTGTCCATGAAAAAGATGTAAGAGGTGACCCCGTTCCCGACCCCAACATGGAGCCGCTCAAAGGCAATGAGGTTCAAAAACGTAGACTCGCTAGTGTCGTCCACCACGATAGGCAGGAGCCTCAGCTCTCCGCCTTTGAAGGAGATGTCTCTGAGGCTTTGGCTTTTGCTTTTTCTCAAAATAATTCCGGCTTCGCTGATCTCTGTTGTGGACCGGATGATCTTGTCGCCTCCAGTACTAGTACTTGCTAGACGGGCCGTGCTGATTCTTTGTCTCTTTTTGTTTTTTTGCCTCTCGTCGCCTCCGCCTTCATGTATTTCTGTCTCGCTAGCGTCTTCCCAAAGGAGGATCTTCCTTTGCACGTCGAGTAAGTGCAAGCATTTGCCCATGCGGGAATTGAGTGGGAACCGGTTGAAGCAACAGAAATTCCGAATGAGTTTGTTCACAAATTCCTCATCGTTCTGCACATGTAGTTAAAAACAAGCACACATCGTTACTATAAAATCCTGTTCGTAAAGTCTGAAGAAGCTAGAAAGAGAGAGAGAGCTGTAAATAAGTTCTCAGCCGTCCAAAAGTTAAATCTATTAAGGTTAATAGATTGTTTTCAATCTGGATCGTTCAGAACATTTTTAGACGGCTGAAATTGAGCGTCGTAAAACTTATTTATGGCTCTTTCGTAAAAAAGTTTTCAATAGTGCTAGTACGTATCACACCCAAAGTCACACCCACTACTCACATGAGTGGTGGGTCCCACATACACTACACACTCGAGTGTGTGTATAGGGCCCACCGCTCATGTGAGTGTGGGTGTGTGTTTTGGTGTGATTTTGAGTGTGTCACTAGAATTATTGAAAAGTTTTTCTTGCTAGAAAAATAACTTAATTTATGCAGCATCAACATGTATGTTTTCCTATAGGATGCAAACTCTGTCGGGTTCCTGTTATCACTGAGCACTTCTCGTGCTCGCTTTGATGGTCGAAATCTTTCAATTTTAAAAATTCTTTAGGAACTTCAAAGATGATGTTGATCGGATACAAACAGTACTATCTCTGATTGCAACACATTTCACTTGACATAAATGGGTTCTGATTTGGTGTGTCAATATACGATTTTTCAAAATAATGTTCCAAAATCATGTAGATGGATATCCGATCAGTATGATTCTTTGTTAAAGTATTGATGAAACTGAGGCACTCTAAGAACAAATGTTTCCGATCATTCAAATGAGCCCGGATGAGAGGATGGTCCTCCTCCTTTTTTTTTTATAAGTCATATGTCCGAGCCAGCTTATGCTCATCCTAAGATGTTTCGAACTTAAGACTTTAAAATGGAGCAAACCCTTAAATATCAAGTCTTGACGATCAGACTAACCCTTTGGGTTAGGATTCTCCTCCTTTCGTATAAAGAAAACTGTCATGAACAACAAATTAATTAGTATTTTGTTGTGAATGTTAATTAATTAAAAGGGAAACTTAAATAATTGTCCTGAGACCCCAACAGATTTATGTTTTCATCCCATTCACTTTTTTGAATTATGTTTATCCTCACATTTAAATAAACCCAATTTCACTCTTATTACATTATTTTATCTATTTTTTTTGATACTGTATAGGCACAGAATTTTAGGACTAAAATCTAAAGTTTGAAGTCCGCCACCATTATTTTAGGTAACTACCTAGCTAACAATCCTTAATATATGATTATATGTTATTTCCATTAAAATATAATGGACAGGAAGAAGAAGAAGGAAATTAAAACTTCCATGGCGCAAAATGGCATCCCTCCGATCGACCCAAGAAGCAGCTTCTGCAAATCAAACTCAACTGTCTACAGCAAACGCAACCCCATCGCTCTAGCTCCCCAACGACTCCCTCGACGTCACCACCTTCATCTAATCCTGGGCCCACCATGGCATGATCGCCTTTATCGACGCCTCCTCCAGCTGCCACCTCACCTTCTCCTCCTCCCTCTTAGCCATGGGCGCCCGGAAAGGCCACGTCGTCCTCCGTTCTCCTAACTCCATCTTCTTCCCCATCTCGATGCCTCCTCCTGCTGCTACCTCACCTTCTCCTCCTCCCTCTTAGCCATGGGCGCCCGGAAAGGCCACGTCATCCTCCGTTCTCCTAACTCCATCTTCTTCCCCATCGTGTGCCTCTCCTTTATCTCCCTCTGCGCCATCATCACCACCACTAATCCCCTCAACAACACTCAAGAGATCGCCAGGCAAATCGCGGATTCCAAACCTATCCTTGCATTCACCACCCCCCAAAAAGTTCTTGATTGGGTTTGGTTTTTCTTTAGTGCATGTGATTAATGTATTCATCGTGCATTTCGAATATTGTGATTCTTGTATTCATGTTGTATTTCAAATATTGTGATTTTTGTATTCAATTGTGTTTTATGATCATAATCATCATGGGGTACGTATTTTTCAATTCAGATTTGATTTTTATTATCATGAGATGTAATTATGTATTCATTGTTTATTTCGAATAGTATAATTCATGTATTCATGGTGTATTTTATCATTATGGTGTATTGCTTGAACAAGCAGATTTCATGGTAAATGGTACGAATATCTACCATGATTTTGAATGTTTGAGTTTCAAATTGGTAAATAATATTGGCACTCCAAAAATTAATGCAGGCACTTCAAAACTAGTGTAATTCCATAGCCACTTTCCTTTGTTAATTTTTTGGAGTGCCTCCATCAATTTTTGAAATGTCAATATCATTTTCCTTTCAAATTTAATCCGTAAAAAATGGATTCATGTATTTTTCACCATGGTGTATTTTTCAACTCAAATTTGTATTTTATGATCATGGTATATTTATGTATTCATGGTTTATTTCATGGCGTATTCATGAAATTGCTGTATCATCCTTTCCGTTGGAAGATGCAGGAATATTCAAAACCCATTATTTTAGGTAACTAGAATTAATTAAATCGCAAAAATACATCCCACTTAATTAGGTAACTAATTAAGCCATTCAACATATATCCAATCCCACCAATTTAGTAAGAGATTGAAGATATATCCAATCCCACGTATTTAGAAAGACACACGCACACACTCATGTATATAGGAGCCGGCTCCCCTCACACAAAAGTTGATACAAATTTTACACAAGTTTTTTGAAGGACCCATTTTGGAGTCTCACGCAAATTATCGGAGCCGTTCAATTTTTTTAAAACATATTTGTAAGAGTTTTCGAAAAAAATCAATCCATTTAGATATTGGTAAGTACTTGATCGGTTCATTAAGTTGATTCCTTTCAAATTTTACAAGATAAAACTCAATGAACCGATCATGCCCTTACTGATATCGAAATGAGTTGATTTTTTAGTGAAACTCTTATAAACATATTTGAAACAAATTGAATGGCTCTGATCATTTGTGTGAAACTTCGATTAATTTTGTGTCAAAATTCATGTCACCTTTTGTGTGAGAGGAATCGATATGGATATCTTATTAAAAGGATAGGATAGGTAATTTACACTCAGAAAGGATAAAAACAAAACTCCGAAAACTGAGCGGAATGATTACTTATTATCTGGAATGGCTTACTGAGATGGATATTTAAAAATCCCAAATTAAAATTTAGAAGGAGATCATCAATCTAAAGCAAACAACATAGGAGGAATTAGATAGAAGATGATAGACCTTAGTTTCCTCATCAAGAAGCGTGATGAGAAGAAGCATAGGGAGTTGATTTTCAAGCATAAGCATGTCCCGTCTGATATAAGGTACAATGAGGAGCTTCCCATGGTTACTGAAGATTGGATCATTGTCAGCGTAATCATTACTCGTATTTGTAAAGTTACGCAGTACCTCAATCATAAAGTAGCCGTCAACAATCATCATTCGCAAGAACCTTTCGGTGTCTCTTTCCCAAGCAAGATCGAGCGACTCGTACGAGTCTTTAAGAATTTGAGAGACTTCAGCCAAAGAGCAGAGGTAAGACTCGAGGGGCTTGTTGGATCTCTAGAGAAAATGGAGGAGAGCTCGGTGCTTGTGCTCCTCCATCGGCGCCAATTGATGCTCGCCGTGATGGTAGGGCCCAAAGGAGACAGACTGAGGCTTGTAGGCTTTCATGTTTAGGTCTGTGACGACGAACGCCGGGACTTTGTATATGGAACGCTTGTCCCCGTGCTGCTTTTCTACAGTTTGGATACTGTCCATTCGCTGCATTTCATCCTTTACAGTTACCACCCAATCATCCTTTTTTGCCATTTCCTCCTTAACTAGCTACCAAACAATCCACTCCAATCCACCTTATATATACAATTCTAGCTGGTCTAAAAGAGTACAAGACAAGTTCAGCATCTTGTTTGTTTTTTTCTTTTTCTATCTCGCTCACTTGATGGACCGGGGACCAAGTAGTGAGTAAAGTCACTACAGGGTGTAGTGAGTCATCTCAGCCATCTATGTAAGCAATCAACAGTCTGGATTTAAAACGAACTCTTCCAGAGGATTCTCTTGGATGACTATGATAGCTCACTACAGAAAAAGAGTAGTACTGGTGTAGCGAATTGATTTACTATTGGACCCAAAACGCAGACATGTATTGAAATTAACAAAAGAAAAAGAGTACTGGTGTAGCGAAAATGTGCAAGCAATATATTGATTCCGTATTCGTTTCTTGCAAAGACCAAATGTACTGGTCATCACTATTACAACATACTGTATATTATAGGTAACATTCAAGTATGTTGATTACAAATGTTTTGAAGGAAAATAAAGCGCTTTTGATATTGAAGTGCAAAGGATAAATTAAAGATGTAAATGCAAGAAGAGATGCAAATTGAGCTAAGATGTATCTCCCTCGATGTACCCCTTCGAGCTCTATAAAATCGTTCGTTTTGCCGAGAAAAAAAAAAAAGAAGAGATGCAAATTAATTAACCACCTAAACTTCTAGGACTTTAGTATGTTGCTCACGAATTCCTCATCTAACTTTTGTATCAATTAGAAGTACTCTACCCACCCATATTTCTTTTTCGCAAATTAGGTCACGTTTCCACTGATAATTTTGGGCTACAATTTATTGCATTTTGACAAGTCGTTCACACTATAAACAAGTTTTGCATCTCATCTACACTTATTGGTTAGTGGAAACAATTTTTTGAATTTTTTCAACAACTCTCTTTCTCTCAACAACCATAAAATTATTTAACAACTTATTGGTTAGTAGAAATAACTTAATATTTTTCAATAACTACAAGTGATCCTTTTGTTATTACCTCCCAAAAACACCCCTTCAGTTATGTGTTAAGCCTTTTTCTAATAGGACTTTTAGGACTTTTTTGGGTTTTGTACGAATTAGAAAAGTAAAATAGTGAGGCGCAAAATTAACAAATGCGAAAAAAATTTAAATAAGAACAAAACTAAAAAAGTAGAAAAAGTGAAAAAGTGGTTAATAGAACGGGTCCCGTTCCAGAACACCTTCTTAAAAAATAAGTACTTATTTCACATTTTCAAACTCAAAAAAAATGTAAATAAAAAATAAATTTTTAACTTTTTTGCACCGTATAAAAGATCTCTTTGAGATCTTTCAAACACGATTTATATTGTATATTTTTAAATTTCAATAAACCCATTATTTTTTACCTCAAAATTACCTTCTTAAAAAATAAGGACTTATTTCCGAACGGGGCTACTCTATTATTTAAATTTAAGTCAATGCTGTAAAACAAGCACAAGCTTCACGTCATTATTCTCTTTGTTTTCTAGAGCTTTCCTATTTGTGAACACCAAATTTCGAGCTCATGTTTTCGCATCTCAGCACCAACCAAACCAAAACTCTTGAGATCATACAAACTTTGTCGAGTTGTTATCTTTTGGAATTAGTCGAATTGCCTTGTTCTCCTTAGCTGTATGTAACAAAAAGCTCCACTTTTGAGTTTTGCCTTTACTCAATTTTTTTTGGATTGTAAAACACGCGTCGTAGTGCGCTGTGTAGTACAGTATCATAACCGTCCAAAAGTGTTTTCAAGAGTTCAGATTAAAAACAAAACTCTTCTAGGGAACAAACTCCTCCATGGGAAGAGTTTGCTTTCAATCTAAACCATTAGTTTATGAGATCGACGACTGTTTGCCGCACTACACGTGCACTACACATGGGTGCACTAAAGCACCCCATTTTTTTTGTGTTTGACGTTTTGCGTCAAACTTTTGCGCATTATTGGTTCGTCTCGTTGAGATGATTCGGGAAAAGTAAACAATTATAACTTTTACCCAAATTTTTTTCAAAAAAACCAAGGTATTTGGGCTTTATCTTAGATCTTTTCAAAAACATTTGTATAGAAGTAAAAAAAATACACTGGTTTTGGTTTGGAGTTTAGAAATAATTTTGGTGAAATGAGCGGTAAAGAAATTTATTAAGAATCGTGCAAAGAGTAAAAAAAATTCTTAAAACTTGTAAATGAAGACTAATTAATAATTAACAAAAGTTTGGCACAAAACTAACTAACTGAAAAGTATATTCCATTTTGTCCCTAAAAATATATTTTATTTTGTCTTTAAAAATATATTTCATTTTAAAAAGTTAGTAAGTAAAAGTGTAATGATAATATTTACATAGAGGGTAAGTAAAAAAAGTGAAAATAAAAATTAATATAAAATATGTAATTATGATATTTTTTTAATAAATTAAAATTACGAAGCTAAACAATTAAAAAGGAACGGAGTAATTACTAGTTAAGATTAAAATACTACGAGGCACGGGCACTTTAGCATTGGTTTCCAAGACCCCGCTTGGGTTTGTCAACGGTGGTTAAGATAGAAAACAAAATCAGCATCTAAGTACACACGACCCCACAAAAATCAACAAAAGGAGAAGTAAAGAAAGACTTGTTTAGCAGTGTCTTGATGACACCACTTCGGTGTTGTCAAGTTGATGACATCACATCATTTCTTTTATGAGAAGAAATTGTGAGAGGCCCGTTTCGTTAAAGTTTTTATTTTATTATTATTTATTATTTATCTATTTTACGAGATAAGTCATTCTTTTACAATACATTATATTTAATTTAAAACATAAGTACGTACTTATTTTAGCTAGTGGAACACATCCAGAATCGGCAAACTTGAAGCGGTGGAAAGCTGCTCCATAATTACACTTGGGACCTTGGTGTGGCAGCGATCCGAAATGAATGTTCTGAAGATAAACGTCGATGCGTCGGTTTGCAGGAGCTCAAATTCTATTAGCACAGGGGCAGTGGCTCGAAGGGATAATGGTCAGGTTATTGGTATTTTTCTAGCTATTCATGAGGGGATCAATTCTTCCAGAATTGCTGAAACTTTTGCCATTCGCAATAGGTTAAAATTGGGGACTGCTCCAAAGTATCCTAAGGTGCATATTGAATCGAACGCAGAGGCGATTGTGAGGTGTTGCAGTGATGATCAAAATCCTCCCTCCGATATAGCAGTAGTTATCCATGATTGTTTAGTCTTGAAGAATTCTTTCACTTCCTGTGTTTTTGGATTTGTTAAACGTGAATGTAATAGAGTTGCGCACTGTTGTGCTCAAAAAAGCCCTTTCCAATGGCATGTCCGGTATGTGGACAACCGTTTTACCCCTATGGGGTTCTCATCTCTCTGATGTTTAGACTTTGCCTATCAGATGAATAACAATTTTCTCACCTTTTGCCAAAAAAAAAGAAATAATCTCCATCATATTCAGGCCCCATTCCGGAACGCAAAATAAGTACTTATTTTTTAAAAAGGTAATTTCAAGCAAAAAAACGATGAGCTTATTGAAATCTTAAAATATGCAATATGGATCTTATTTGAAAGATCTCATTGAGATCTCTAATACGGTGCAAAAAAAATTTAAAAGTTATTTTTCATTTACATTATTTTTGAGTTTAAAAATGTGAAATAAGTATTTATTTTTTAAGAAGGTGTTCTAGAACGGGCTATCACTTGAGTGTTGTCATCCGAACCCTGAAGATAGGTCAGAGCAAGCAAGGAGAAGTTGGATCATCCGACAGTCATAGTTTAATTGTTAAGGAGAACAAAAGTTTCTTGAAATCGAGATTCTTAGATTTCAATATTTTGGATCATTTCTGATAAAAAACTGTGCTTCCGCACTTATTTAAGTAATTGTCTTTTCAATAATAAAACCAGATTATAAAAAATGTTTAAAGCGTTTCCTTAAAGCCGGGCGTCACAATATATATTGGTAATAGTGTGTTCTGCATTCAATCTCTATATCAATTAGGAGATTATGGAGAATTACTAGGGTGTCTCCAGCCAATGACGTTTTCAACATTAACAATTGTTCTTAGCATGTTCTTAAAGGGTATTAATTATCAAAATACGTCCTGGGCCGTCATTTTCCCATTTTCTTTATGGCAGTTTTGGACAAGCTACAGATTTAAAATCTAGAATTGAAATGTTGGTGGACCTGCTTTTGCAAGGTCCAGAGGGTAGTTGAAAATTGGGCCTTTTATATGTTTGATGTATAAATTAGTTGTTCAATAAAGGAAGTAAAATAGAATTGTGGCTAAGTTGCTGTATCAGCTCTCTAGAACCTAAGGATGCAAGTTCAAATTTCAAAACTAATATTTTGAAACTATTTTTTAAACCCCTAGCGTTAAAAAACGATGAGGCTGAGAATCAGACTCGTGACTCTACACTTACTGCTCCTGCATCTTATCATTGTGTCACATTCGCCTATTTGGAAAATATTTCACATACATAATATTTAATATATTAAGCTATTTTGGGGCCTAATTATTAGACCCAAAACGGGAGGCCCTAGGCGGTCACCTAATGGGCCTATACCTAGAGCTGGCCCTGACCATTTGGATTGGTAGGAATGACAGAGTATTAACAATGGAGTATGGGATGATGAAATGATGCTGAGAATATGGTTTAAGACAAGAATGGCCCTCTGGATTAAAGGAAAGTGCAACAATATCACAAACTATACTGTTGAGGACTTCAAAAGATGCTTGGATGGCATTAGGAGATTGAGGCTGTAAAACATCTGTGGGTGTGTGAGTGTGTGTTGGGCGTGTGTCATTATATATGTGTCTATGTGGAGTCTTTCAGGCTTTTGGTGTTTTTTTTTTCTTTTTGGGGCTGGTTTGGTGAGAGTAGGCTGTCTTTTCTTTGTGTGGGTAGGGGCTGGTTGGGCTTGTCTGTGCCATGAGTTTTTGGTGAGTGTGGTTTGGGTTTCCTGTGTTTCCCTCTTCTGGGTCATGGGAGTCTTTCTTTTGGGTCGGTCAGATACTTTGTCTCTGGGGTCAGGCTTAGTGGCTCTCATCCATATCCCCTTGGCCTCATGGCATGTCATGATCCTTGGTGGATGTTGGTGTTTCCTTTTCTTCTTGATGTACTCCTGTCGAGTTCCTTTTCTATTTATATATTTTTTTTTTCCGATCAAAATAAAATTAAAAAAATCTCTATATCAATTGCGTCTCGATTTACTAATTTTAATATTCATGGTACCAACTAATTTAGTCTTTTTGTTTGTTTAGCTTTGATAATTATGGATAATATTAAAATAAATTCAACTAATTTGAACAACCTTTCTTTAGATTCAAGATTAATTACGACAGAATATCTCGTCAAATTAAAAAGGATACTAGTAGTAGACTAATGGGCCAATTTGACATTGGCTCATTCATCCATGAGCATGACAATTATAAAGTTTTATTCCTTCCATCCCAAAAAAGATACTAGTGACATCGTTTTTTTTTTTTTTTTTGGCATATCTTTTTAGTGATACTATTTATTTTTTGTCACTGGATAATTATCTTTATCGACAATATTTATATAGTCACTGAATATAATTTCTTAGTGACAATATTCATGTATTGCCGCAAAATATAACTTTTCAGGTGTTGTTCTCCTGAGGGCTTTTGGGGCATTTTGGATTTTTAACGTTTTGTCATTATTCAAACTTTTTTCGCGTTTGTTAGTTTTATGTCAAATTCGATTATTGATTCATCTCAACGAGAGCAATCAAAAAATCCAAAAATTTTGGCTTTTACCCAAATAATTTTGGAAATATTTAAGATAAAGCCACAAAAGTCGGCTTTGGGGCTTTATCTTGGGTATTTCCAAAATATTTGGGTAAAAATAAAAGTTTTACTTTCTTGATTTCTCTTATCGAGATGCATCAATAATCCACAAAAGTTTGGCGCAAAACTATCTAATGCGATTATTATTTTTTGAATAACAACAAAATGCCAAAAAGCGCTTTCAATCTTACAAGAACAACACCTTAAGAGGTCTTTTAATTTGGCTAAATAAGCCAATTGACTTATTTTTATTTTTATTCAAAAAAATTCACATGTATTGGTTTTTCGTTAATTTTTTGTGGATAATACTTTGTTACGACGAGAGGAATCTAAAAGTTAAAAAAAAATTACAATCAAAATCCAAATTTTTGTGAATAAAGAAAAAAAATAAGCCAACAAGCCAATTTTTTCGTTTTTATTCAAAAAAATTAGGTTTTGACCACAATTTTTTACTTTTCCGATTTCTCTCATTGAGTCAAACCAATAATCCATAAAAATTTGATGTGAAACTAACAAATGTGAAAAAATTGAATAAGGAAAAAAAAAAACCAATTAACTTATTTAGCCAAACTATCCCTTAGTGACGCACTTTCGTCACTGAAATTATGATTTTAGTGACGACTTTTGAGTAGAGATTCTTTTCACATAAACTCTTTTTTTTTTTGGTCGTGCGGAGACCAGTAGACCAAGTGATGGGATCAAATTGTCGTAATAATTAAAAACCCATTTCTCTGCACAATGACATTGTGCACATAGCGTAGAATCAATAAAGCTCTTACCGATATTCGACGGAGCTTATTTTTTATAAGTATGCTTACAAAAATATTTTAAATAAATAGAGCGGCTCCGACCATTTGTATAGAATCCGAATTAGTCCTACGGAACGTGGTGTACATTTGGTGTACACCAAGCGGTGTACCCGTATTTTTTTTTGGTTGTAGCACACGTGGATTAGTTATGTTTAGATCATATTGTTCTTTCTTGTTCACATTTACCGAAGATACCTAATCCCCCAATCGGTGGCGAGTATGGTGTATCATCCGCTATCCCTCCGGGGTAAGGAGGCGGGGATGGGGAAGAGTTCGATAATTTGGAATCGGATGAAGAATAGAGTCTCTCGATCCATTTGCTACCATTGTCATCTCTATCTATACCCCACTAAAAACTCAAACCAAACAGCACCATGGGGATCATATGACGGTGTCCCAAATTTTTCTATATCACACATTCATGTAGGCTTCACGTAAATTGTGATGATGACTACACAAACGTGCGTGTGGAGAAAGAGATGTGGCACCACTCGGCAGCGTCCCTTGGGCAGTGAATAATTTTTCTTGGATTAGACATAATTGCAGACCATCCATCGTCATCGAGTTGACCAGAGCAAGGGTGTTCCTGTCAATTTGTCGATCAGGGAATTTTTTTTTTTTTTTTGATCCGCAGGGAATATATTAGATTCGTCCGACGTTGCTCCTACGCAGATTTCGTACTTTATATATTTTATATATATATATATATAGTCGTGTCTTAGTCAAGAAGAAAGAAAATTCTAGAACGTCAGAGAGAAAAACTGAGGGCAAATCATCTTTCCATTCTCATACCTATTGTACCTATAAATCAATCCATCTGTAAAAGGCTTTTATCAAGCACTGCCAGAAAGCCCACTACCCTTTTCGTTTAATCAGTGGAAGTTTCAATTAACACAGAGAGGAGAGGTAAAATGGAGGGTCAAGACGATGGTGTTGCTGAGCAGATCCAACAACACGAGCTTCAGTCTATTCTCTCTTGCTCGGACAGGGATTTCCTCATTCGCAACAACGACGATCAGGTGATTGGATTACTCTGTTTCCGCTGTGCATATATGGTTTTGCAGTGTAATCGATTATATTTCCCATGTTTTCTATCATGAAAAAGACGCGATATAATCAATCAGTTGGGTACTGCTATCCGTTTCGGGCACCTTTTCGGTGGTTGTAGAAGGGTTCCTGTTTGATTAAACTGAAATATAAGTACTCAAAACTGAGCGGAATTTCGTAGCTGAGAAGCTGTTTGATATGTGCTAAATTTTAAGCTCTGAATTAAATAAGCTGTTTGGTCTGTACAAGGTGCTGAAATCTTAGATTTCCTAATCTTGAAACTTTGCCCTTCTTATGTTCATGCTTAAATGCTAGTAAAACGTAGTCAACTAAAAAAACGTACAGTTATCAAAATCACAACCACCTACACATGTTGTTGAGCATTGCCATTAAAAGCATTTGGATCGTTGAATTCGTCAAAACGAGCCTTCAGAACAAAGGGATCGGTGGATCGTTGAAATGCAAGTTCTCCGAAGATAATTGTGCATAATTAGGCAAGCAATTACTATATTTGGTTGTACAACGAAGGGATATGATAACATCCTTTTTAGTATTAGAAAAACGAGCCTTCAAAACTCCCAAAGCACGTTTAATCATGTTCCGTAACCCACAATAATTAGGCATTGAAGTTATGCAACCCAAGCAGGAAAAAAAAAAACAGGGCACTCAATTATGAACAAAACATGAATATAAATAACGATTTGGAAATATAGAATTTTTTTTTGTACCTGGCATGCAGCTGTGTCTCCGAAAAAATTAAAAAAAAAATGTTTTGTCCACTGAGCGCATCAAGCATTAAGCAACAAGTAGGGAGGGAGCTACTTAAAATTTGTGATTCATCCTTCCGTGCTCTTAACGTATTCAGCAACTCTTTGTTTTTGTTATCAAACCAACTTATTTCATTTTCACTTAACTTATTCGGTTTTAAGTGCTGAAATTGGTTATCAAACAACTGCTAACTGTGGGTGTTTAATTGGAATTTTGGGTGAAAGGGAAATTGGGTAACTTTATTGCAGAGATTGGTGTATTCAATAATCTGTTTTTGTTGTGGTGTGAACAATAGTATGAACATTCAACCTGCAATGTATTTGATGATATGGGGAAACGGGAATGGAACCAAATATAGCATGGCCTCATTCTCTGCAATAGTGCCCAAGCGTGATTGTTCATTTTGCTTAAAACCGACGCATGTACCTGTGTTTGTGTCTGACACAACTAAACACTATTGCTTGACCAACATTTGCTTCAACATAAAAGAACAGCGAAGAAGGTTACCCACCGTGTCAAATGTTAATTCAAAAGTGGTATGTATGTAAGTGAAATCTGAAGGTATATCCAGGTACAAGGTAAAAAATGTGTTGGCAGTCGAAGCCAGTGTCTATCGGATTCGATGACTCTTACTCTTGCGGCATTGTGACTGCACCATTGAATTCCCCTATTCAAGTGCCTAAAGGAACCTAGACTACTCCAAAACTACTGTTGAAGCAAGCCTCAAAGGAACCTCGGGGACATGTGTGGGTACATAAACCTTGTCCTAATTAGTAATTATTAGTGACATGAGATGCATGGAGTTTTGTTGATCTCGAAGTTGGAAATAAAGGACTCCGTGGAGAAATCTTCTTAGATGTGCAGTAGTTGTTCGACAATGTAATAAGCATGCTTGATGTGCCTGAAATTTCATTTTCCTTTGTAACTTTCCATGTTGAGATATCTGAAATAGTTGAATATATATGTACCAGCAGAAAGTTGTATTGCTTAAAACAAGTATACCAGGGTACTTATGATCAAATTGGCAATGTTTTAAATGGGAGTGATATGTTCATTTTCTGGTGGTGTTACAAGCGCAAGTAATATGTTAATTCTGAACATAACAGGTGAAAGTTGACAATTTGATGGGTAAAAAGGTCGGGTTGTATTTTTCAGCATCATGGTGTGGTCCATGTCAACAGTTCACCCCAAATCTGGTGGAGGTTTACAATGAACTGTCCGCCAAGGGCGATTTTGAGATTGTGTTTGTCTCAGCAGATCAAGAAGAAGAGGCATTTAAGGGTTATTTCTCCAAGATGCCCTGGCTTGCCATCCCATTTTCTGATTCGAACACGCGCGATCAGTTGGATGAGTTGTTCAAGGTGATGGGAATTCCGTACCTTGTAATCCTTGATGAGAATGGGAAGGTTATGACAGAGGATGGTGTTGAGTTCATTCGGGATTATGGAGTTGATGCGTATCCTTTTACCCAAGAAAGGATCAAAGAAATTAAGGAGGAAGAAGAAAAAGTTAAGAGGGAACAGCCCTTGAAATTTATCTTAGCCTCCCATTCTCGTGACTTTGTGATCTCGGCAAATGGGAATAAGGTGAGTATACATGCAGTGATCAAATATTGTGGTGCTAACAGCTTAGTTCCTTCGTTTGTTATTTTATCAACATTATCACATATCTTATTTGATAAGACTTAGTAAAAAAAAAGAAAAGAAAAGGAACCGTTTTGGCATTCTATACTCAAATAACCTTCAAATTTGTATTTTTAATTTAACTTTGAAGGAAAATTTTGGCATCTTACAATTTTAATATCCAAATATGTTGGTTTCTCACCAAATCTTATGACTTTTGGTGAGAAAGGAATGAGCCTTATAACCGAGTTCAGTTTCCGACCGTTTCTCTCCATTCTTCACTCTTAACTATCCAAATAAGTGATGGGTTTCTCTTATCGTTTCTTTTCTTTTCTTTGTCACCAAAACTGTCATCCCTCTAATGGGGATGAAACTTCTTCATAAGGGATTATCTTAATGGAGTCTTTGTATATTGTTATTTGCAAGGTTTCTATCTCTGAGCTCAAAGGGAAGACCATAGGCCTGTATTTTGCAGAGTCTTCGTACAAGAAATGCATCAAGTTCACTCCAAAACTCGTTGAAGTTTATGAGACGTTGAAGGCAAATGGGGAGAAATTTGAAGTTGTGATGATACCCTTTGACGATGATGAAGAATCTTTCAATCAATGCTTTGAAAAGATGCCTTGGTTATCACTTCCCTATGATGACAAGAGCTGTGTCAAGCTTGCTCGGTACTTTGAAATTCCAACCATACCTGCATTGGCTATTATCGGACCAGATGGCAGAACTCTGCAGTCTGATGTTGTGGAGGCCATTGAAGAACATGGCACAGAGGCATACCCTTTTACACCAGAAAAGTTTTCCGAGCTTGAGGAGAAAGATAAGGCAAAACGGGATGCCCAAACATTGGAGTCTATTTTGGTTTCGGGGGACCTCGATTTTGTGATTGGGAAAGATGGACACAAGGTAAGTTTGTTTGGCATTAACGATGCCATTTCATTGTTGATTAGTCTTTTGGGACTTTGATGCTTTGTTTGTATTTTACATGCATTTTTACAAGTGTAAGTATGCCCCTCTGGCAAGCTGCTTTGTCCCAGTTGGTGAACTCTTCTATGCACGAGTTTACAACAAGAAGGGACAATGATTTTTCACACTGCAAAAGTATTACTATCTGCGCTGAAAAAGTATTTTAAGGAATGCGAAAATCAATTCCCAACAAAAAGATTGAATTGCAAACGCCCTTTTTAACTGTTACGTAACTTGCGTTGATACGAGTCTTAAAAATTCCCTTGGTTGTGTTTTTAATTTTGGAATAGATTTATTGATGTTGCTCTTCACAACTACAGATTGTGAACTGGAGACCTTTATTCCATCAATCAAATTTAAAGGATTCAATCGACTCTGATAACCATTTCACATGCCTTTCCTTTTTCCTCTTTTGCAGGTTCCCATTTCTGATCTCATTGGTAAAAATGTCCTCCTTTACTTCTCAGCACACTGGTGTCCTCCATGCCGAGCTTTTACCCCAAAGCTTGTCGAAACATATCACCAGATTAAGGAAAAAGACGATGCGTTCGAACTTATTTTCATATCAAGTGATAGGGATCAGACCTCATTTGACGAGTACTATTCCGAAATGCCATGGCTAGCACTTCCCTTTGAAGATGAGAGGAAGGAGTATTTGGACCGCATTTTCAAGGTCCAAGGCATTCCAACGCTAGTTGCAATCGGGCCAACCGGCCGGACTGTCACGACAGAAGGCCGCAAACTTGTCATGTATCATGGAGCCGATGCTTATCCCTTCACAGAGGCACGATTGAAGGAGATTGAGGAGGCGGAGAATGAGGAGATGGCAAACAACCCTACCGAAGGGGATATGGGAGATGATGATGCAGACGAGGGGGCGAAAACTAAAGAAGGGTACGTTTGTGATGGAGATGTCTGTCAGAAAGCTTAAGAAGCTAGTGTTTTCGAAACCATGGCTATCTGATCTTCAGCTTGTTTTCATGTGTGTGGTTTTCCCTACTTACAATAAAAGTTGAGTAAGTTTTAGTTCAAGGTTTGAAGGCATTTATCCTCTCTTATAAACCTCTGGAAGTGGTTTGTTAACCTTATGTCCAAGTAACTCTTATTTGCAGAGTGTTATGGTGTGCCACTGTTTTTGTCAATGCATTTGGTTGGGTGTGACTGAGTGGCAGCCATTGGTTCCCAAGGGGATTACAGAGTGTTCACTAGGAGGGAAATGACATTTGAATTTGCATTGGATATCTACTTGGTTTTTAAGGTGATGTTTGGTGAAGTTAATGTTCCCATTTTTTTTTCGGTTTTTATTGCAGAAAATGTCGAAACTTCAAATAGAAACAGGTTTGGCAGTGATGATGTTCTCAAAAGATTTTTGATAATTTTAGTTATAGTCTAATCTTTTGTTCTGAAAACAACTGATTGTCACACACACGCACATGATTTACGAGTATAAAACAGTAAAGAATCAACATAGAGATATACGTGGTTCTCCAAAATCGGATACGTCCACTGGGACGAGAGCGATTGCTATTCTTTTATTATCACAGTATGGAATAAAGTTTACAACATAGAATATTTATAACTACTCTATTCTAACCTTACTCTATTCTAATTTTAATATGGTATTTGGACTGTATCCCAAAAATACCTGACCGTACCATACCCTTCTTCCTAGAACTTTTCTTAGTATTTATTCATATTTTAACTTATGAGCTATAGTTTTAACAACTATTCATAATTCTTGTTTAGGGGTCAAGGGTTGGAGTCTTGTTACGAACAAAATTTCCTTTCTGCCGGCAATGTCCTCCCTGTGTATCCACAACGAAAAAATGGAAAGGAATATATCCAAGAAGAAATCACAAAAATTGACTTTTTGAGTTTTTCTTTGTTAATGTTGTGTCTTTTTATGCAAAATTATAAACTTCATATGAAATAATATAATCCCATCCCATGATATTATTATGTGCGAAACAAGTAAAGCCCCTGACACCCCCCTGACACACCCCCGCCCGACCACACTACCCCCGGCAACCCACTCAACCCACGGCATTTTCTTTTTTTTTTTTTTTATTTACTTAATAATTTTTATATCTTTTTTCATTTTTATTTATTTAATATTATTTAAGTGTTCCAATTTTCAATCCGGTTGAATCGATGCAAAGATCTTATTTTTTTTATCATTTCGTCTTCAATGATCATAATGAATTTTTGGCTCGAAGACCTTTCAACAAGTATCCTAAAACTTATTATTTAGTTTCAGGTCTCTCTTAGGGTGCTTATTGAAAGGCCTTAGAACCAAAAATTAATTACGACCATTTAGGATGAAATGATAAGAAAAATAAGATCTTTGCACCGGTTCAAACGAATTAAAAATCGGAACACTTATTTTTTTACTCTTTATATGTATTTTTAAATTATTTAATATTATATACGTGAGTAAATTTCTTTATGTTATTGAAATTTTACTCTTATTTTTTTACCTTATTAAAATTTCATTATCCTGTACCACCCTTCCCAATATGGTGGTGGGACAATTCATCAGACCAAGCTAAAAGATGGGCTGCTCGTTATGCAACACGAATTAGTTTGTAGCAAGAAATAATGAAGATAAGACCAAGAGGGACAGGAGCAGAATTTGGTGGAAACATTGATTAGAAATTGAATTTTCATATATTTTCACTCTTCAATGAAATTAGTACAAATTATGTTTGGTTTGATTAATTAACATTAGTACAAGTTATGTTAGTATAAGTTATATTTTAATTATTCATTTATTAATTAAAATTATAGTAAGAAGTCTTTTAAAAGTAAAATAAAAAACTACTAAAAGTAAAACAAAAAAAAGCTAGTAAAAGTTTTTAAAAAAATAGTAATTAAAGTTTTTTATAAACAAACAAAAAAATTAGGAAAAATTAAAAAAAATTAAAACAGTAATTAAAGTCTTTTAATAGTATAAAAAAATTAGTAAAAGTAAAAAAAATAAAACAGTAATTATTTACTTTTAAAAGTAAAACAAAAAAAACTAATTAAAGTGACAAAAAAAACAAAAAAAGAAGGGACAAGGGTGGAAAGGCTGTGAGACCGGGGGGAGGGAGGGGGGTGCGAGAAGAGGCTCTTGCGGACCAAACATCTAGGAATGATTTATCTCTTCATTAACAACTTCAATCTAATTAACTGGGGTTAACTCGTGATCAGTTGACAGAATTCTTACATCTCAATAAGAGATCAAAAATTCAAGTCTCTTTTCATTAAGAGGTCAAGAATTCAAGTCTCCTTAATTGCATATAGACATTCTTTCCCTTGTATTTGTTGAAGGAGGACAAGCTCAACCAAAAAGGTGCGTCATAGCAACGTTGGATAAATGTGTAATCTATGGTAAAACTAGTTCTAGGCGATCACGCCTTTGCATATAAAGGACTGCCCACGCCAGCAGATGACGTGCTCGCGACGACGTGACTTAGTGAGATGGACGGTCCCGATGCAATTACGAAATCCATTGTGGGAACCACCACCACCAGCAGGTAGCTCCGCCCCCTGATCAGTCATCACGGAAGAAACTTCCAGACTGGAGAAAGAGAAACCAGAAATATATATATATATATATATATATATATATATACTGTATGTATGTATATATGTGTAAAAACCCCACTTTCCTCTTCGTTTAATAAGCTTCAATAACTAAAAACAGAGAGCGAGAGAGAGAGAGAGAGAGAGAGAGAATGGAGGGTGAAGGCGATGTCGTCGCTGAGCAAAGCAAACACGACCTTCAGTCACTTCTCTTTGTCCGGATAGGGATTTCCTCATTCGCAACAACGGCGATGAGGTATAATCTGTTCTCTCTTCTTGTCTTATCTTTGTCCGATCAATTGTGTATGTATGAATCTCATCTCTTGATTTGATTGCTCTCTTTTTGCTGTGTATGTCCGGGCCCTGCACCCTTGCACAACTCCAAATACTCTAGCTTCTTATACTTGTTAGTTACGAGAGAGGTATTTTATTGAATTCGATTACATTATACAATGAGCTCTTCTATTTATAGAGGAGAGAGAGCCTAATTTAGGAAGGAAATCATACCAATTAACAATAGAAGAAAATTATTCTAATTACAATCTCAAGATCACGATTTGATCACAATATTATTTTGTATATGCATTTATTCTAACAATACTAATTTCCAAGTTAATTAGAGAAAAATTCTATGGGATTAGCCCGTGCAACTCCCTTGAGTGAAAAAAATTTCTTAGAATTTCTATAAGTGGGGGTAGAAAATACTATAAATTTCCAGTCATCATTCATTTTTTAAGTTGCGTGTATAAAAGGAGAATATCGTCTCGTCCCGTCTTCGTACTTCACAAGTAGCAGTATATACTTATATAATTGTTTTTTGTTTTTTGTTAATTGTTATGAATATTAAAATAAACGTGATTTGGCTCCGCTAAACACAAATCCTGCATCATTTTTTGGTCATATGTATATATAGTCAATATTGCAGTATTACCGGCTTTTTTTGTGGAGTTTTGTGCATATGAGGGAAAATGACTTTTACTTCTAAACTTCCCTGTAAGTGTAAGTCACTGTAAGTTATTGGGGTTCTCGACAGTTACACCTCACACAAATGATCTGAGCCGTTCGTTAATTTTAAAATTGTTTTTCCAGTTGCCCTCCAAACGAATCATGACGCTCAATTTTGGAAAAAATATTGAAGCATTAGATCAATTAATTAGAGTTATTGAGCCTATTTTTTGTAAGTGCAACTTGAATATTTTCTTAAATTAATAAACGGCTCGAATTCCGGGAGTGGTCCAACACGTGATGGTGCACTCCTCGTCAGTTAATTGTGGAAACCTAATGCTGAGGCGGTGTTTTGGCCTAAATAATCGATTTGTATTATTATTTTTTGTCTTTATTTAAAAAAAATTGCATTTGTTAGTTTTTCGTGAATAATTTTGTGAATTATTGGTTCGTCTTGACAAGAGAAATCTAAAAAACAAAAAAATATGATCAAAATCTTAAAAAAGTTAACTAAAGACAAATAATTCAAATCTGTATTTTTAAAAAAATCTTAGTTTGGTTCATAATTCTTTACTTTCTAGATTCCTCTTGTTGAAAGTGATCCACAAAATTGATAAATGCGAAAAATTTTAAATAAGGACAAAAAATAAATCCAACTTAATTCTTAAGCCAAAACGGGCCTAACTACAACTACTTCATAGTTTCACGTATATATACGTACATATATATAGGATATGTATGCCCTTTAATTAGTATCCAAGCTGATGAGTTTTGCTAACAAAACTTGGTGTTATCTGAAAATTTTGGTCTTTTGGACTCTTAATTGTATCTGGAGGGACTAACTTTATTGAACAAACGGTTGGTTTCTACATGACAAAATTACTGCGGTGGTTTAATTGGAAAACTTTTATGAAAGGAAAGTTTGGCAACTTTATGACAGAGATGGGTTTATTCAGTAATCTATTTTTCTTATGGTGTGAACATTAGTGTGAACATTCAGCCTGCCATCTATGTTAAGCATTGACACGTTCACGTGACACGACAAAAACACTCTTAACACGTAAGTTTCGAATGTTGGGGACACATTTTGAGAAAATATTTGCTATTCAACTATAGGAGGAAAAAGGCTCTAATTTTATATATATAGCACCATATATACCTTAAATCTTATTTCTCATCACCTCATTCACGAAACCATTCGATCAAAAAGCATATCATCGTCTATGTATCTTTAATACTAGTAACAAACATAGAGACTTTTCTAAACCAAATCTAATAGTCTATGGGGGTGTTTGCCAAAATTATTGAAATTGATTTTTCTCAGAATAAGGTTTCAGGTAGTTTTAAAAGTTATTTTGACTCCAAGCAAAAAGTGGAAAGTACAATACAAAACAAACCGATGGTATTGCAAACGCCCTTTATAACAGTTGCGTAACTTGTGTTGATATGAGTATTGTGAACCGAAGACCTTTATTCTATCAATCAGATTGAAAGGCTTCAATCTAGTCTTCTAACCATTTCATTCCTCACACCTAACGTTTTTCCTCTTTTGTATCACTGATACAGAACTCTCTCTCTCTCTCTCTCTCTCTCTCTGCAGGTTCCTATTTCTGATCTTGTTGGGAAAAATATCCTCCTTTACTTTTCAGCCCACTGGTGTCCTCCATGCCGAGCTTTTACCCCAAAGCTTGTCGAAACATATCACAATTAAGGCAAAAGACGATGCGTTTGAACTTATTTTCATCTCTAGTGACAGGGATCAAGCCTCATTTGAAGAATACTTTTCCCAAATGCCATGGCTGGCACTTCCCTTTGAAGATGATAGGAAGGAGTGTTTGGACCGCATTTTCAAGGTTCAAGGCATTCCAATGCTAGTTGCAATCGGGCCAACAGGCCGGACTGTCACAACAGAAGCCCACGCGGTTGTTATGTCTCATGAATCCGATACTTATCCCTTCACAGAGGCGCGATTGAAGGAGATTGAGGCAGAGAATGAGGAGATGGCAAAGGGGTGGCCTAAGAAGGTGAAGCATGAGCTCCATGAACACGAACTTGAGCTGATTCATCGCCCAGAGTATGGGTGTGATGGGTGCAAGGAAGGAGGAACAGTATGGTCTTTTTATTGTGAAGAGTGTGACTTCGATCTGCATCTGAAGTGTGCTTTGGAAGAAAACAAGGGAACCAAAGGGGATAGGGAAGATGATATGGAGGAGGGGATGAAAACTAAAGAAGGGTACGTTTGTGATGGAGATGTCTGTCGCAAAGCTTAAGAAGTTTGTGTTTTCGACGCTATGGCAGCCTGTCTTCAGTTTGTTTTCAGGAGTGTCGTTTCTACTTGTAATAAAAGTTGAGGTACGTTTGCGATGGAAATGTTTGTCACAGAGCTTATGAAGTTAGTGTTTTCGACGCCATGGCTGTCTGTCTTCAAATTGTTTTCCTGAGTGTGGTTTGTACTTGTAATAAAAGTTGGGGAAAGTTTTAGGCTCTGTTTGGAACTTGAAGAAAGGAAAGGAAAGGAAAAGAAAATAAAGTGGGAGGAAAATGAGAGGAAAATAGGAAGGAAAATTTACTGTTCATAAAACTTAAAAGTGTTTATTTTCTTCTCACTTTCTCTTCAACCAAACAATAGGAGTGAAAATTTTTTAATTTTCCTTTCTCTTCCTTTATTTTCCCTAAGTTCCAAACAGACCTAGTTTAAGGTTTGAAGGCATGCATCTTCTATTTTTTTTCTCTCCGGAAGTGGCTTTTCAACCCTGTCCAAGTATATTGAATGTTAGTAATTGTGTGCTAGTTTTGGTGCAGGAATGCCATTGCTCTTGTCAATAAATTTGGTAGAAAGGAAGCGACTTTTAAATTTGCATCGGATATCACCATGGCGACGTTTTTGTTTTCTTTTTTCAGTTTTTTATGCAGATAGTTTTGAATCTGGAAGTAGAAACCAGTTGACCCTTGACAATGATCAATGTTTTCAAAATATTTATTTTTTAAAAAGGCTTAGCGGTACCCAGCTTGTCAACTTAAAAATAGGATTTTTTTTTGTTGAGAACAAAAACTTTTGATGCATCTATTAGGGCTACCAAGTTGTGCAGAAAACTTATTAACCGTACGAGGTCAATAGTTGAAATGGGGCTTGCGGAACCTACTCTTGACCTGCGGATAAAATAAAAAACAAATACCTACTCTTGACCAATTATCTAGGAATACTAAAAGATGACAAAACAGAATTGGCCTTCTGGATAAGGAAACCAACCATGATGGGTAATGGATAAGGCCACCGACCAAAGAATCCCCACTTCTCATTATTTGCCTTTTGTTTGCTGGGAAAGTCTTCAATGCACTTTCTTCAAGATATGTATTATATGTACTTATTATATGATTTATATTGTGTCACTTTATAAAAATTTGGGAGTAGTGCTATTGGTACCGATGGTACAGTAGGGAAAATGTACCGATGGCCACCGAACGGCCGATCCAAGCCGTCTAAAAATTTTAAAAAATAAAACCGAGTGGGCCTTCGCGAGAATCAATGGCATCCGAGGTGTGTAGGGTACTTGATCCGAGCACCCCTTTTTCGTGTATATACACGTATATACAAATATACATGAAAAAAGGGTGCTCGGATCAAGTACCCTACACACCTCGGATGCCATTGATTCTCGCGTAGGCCCACTCGGTTTTATTTTTTAAAATTTTTGGACGGCTCGGATCGGCCGTCCGGTGGCCGTCGGTACATTTTCCTTATGGTACCCGTCGGAACCAATAGGATTTCCGTAAAAAATTACTTGTAGGACCGGTCATTCATGACATTTTATTTCGTATCGTAACTTTTATACTAAAAATTTGTAACTTTTCAACATTATGATTCATAACTTTTCAACAATAGATTCGTAACATTTTGGGATTCATAACATTTTTGTGTATTTTAATGAGGGTGCATATGATACACACCCAAATAAGGGGTGTGTATTATAGCATTTCCCTCCGTTGTGTTCTTGTAAAGTTGTAAGTTTGGAATTTATTTTGATATTTTTTGTCGTAATTTGTGGGATTAATTGTTCATCTAGACGATACGAATTAGAATAGTATAAAAATATTGACCGATGTTGAAAATATTTAAATAAGATGACACTTTAGACAAATAAGACAACTGTTTGAATTTTTTTTTGCTTTCGGTCATAATTTTATATTTATTAGATTTTTTTCATCGAGACGGTTGATTAATCCAAAAATATACGCAAATCTAACAAAAATTTTAAAAAAAAACAAACAAAACACAAAACGGAAAAAATAATTATAAGTTTAAAAGATCGCAGCTCTCGTGTGCTCGATTTTTGACCCCCCAAGTCTTCCGTAAGTTTTTCTTTTTTTGAAAGGCACTTCCTCTTCAAGTTTGTTTGTATTGCGCATTTCCTGGATAAAAAATTCTAATAAAAAAAATAAACCATCTAAGTATAACCCCCACAAAAAAAAAAGGAAAAATTATCAAAATCACCCCAAGGCTTCTAGAAATTATAGATTATCCCCTCACGTCTGGAATATTACAAAATACCCATTGTTATATAAAAAACTAGCGTCATTTCCGTTCGATGCACGGGACAAACAACAAATTTTTTTTGTGTGAGCTCGATATTTTGTAGCAGAGCCACACAAATAATTTGTCCCGTGCATCAAACGGAAACGACGCTAGTTGATAGAGAAGGAACTTGGGGTGCGTGCTATCCCTCAAGAACAATATGAGTGTTGGGTCAATCCAAGCCATCCATGCTTGGCAATGGACGATCTAGATTGCAACAAATATTAAATCAAATTAAATTACTTCAAAAAAAATTAAATCAAATTAATTTGAAACAAAAAAAATTATTGTAAATGAACATTGATTTTTTTTTTTAATCCTATGTATCGAACGGGTACAACGCTAGTGATAAAAAATATAATCTAATATTTTTTGGTCTCATGTTCGATGCACACTAGCAATCTCATTCTGAACACTGAAAGACATATGTGTGGTGTAAAATAAATTTGGAGTACCACATGATGGTATCCCTGCTGGGGCATAGAATATTTTTTCCTAAGTCTCTCTCTTCCTCTCCCACTCCCACCCCCCCCCCCCCCCCCCCCCCCCCCCCCCCCCCCTCCCCTCTCTCTCTCTCTCTCTCTCCCTCATTTTTCTCCCTCTCATTTTTCTCTCTCTCATTTTTTTTTAAAAAGAACTCCAAATTCTAGGAATTTAGGATTGAGGGTTGGGAGTCTTTTGGCTTCAACTACATTTCTATAATATATTGATAAATAAATTACTCATTTGTCGTGATGCAGCCACTAAAAAATTCAACAGAATCTGTCTGACATCATCAAGCTTTAATTGAAATGGACCATGCTCTTCCTTTGCAGCTTATGAAAGGCTGCAAAAAGAAGGTTTGGTCCGTTGTGATGAGGATTTGATGATGTTAGACAGATTTCGTCAAATTTTCTATTGGTTGCACCACGACAAGGGAGTAATTTATTGTGCGATAGGGAATATTTCATAATTTCCCAAAAAAGTGAGGGGCAATCTATAATTTTAAAAAAAACCTTAGGGATGATTTTAGTAATTTACTCAAAAAATAAAGCATCGGTATCCGTACCATATTAATAGATACCATTATAATATAGAATGTGATTTTGGCACTCCATTTTTAATTTTGGTTTCTTACATGATTAAAACGCAAAGTACAGTGCTAGTGGCTAAAACTAGAATACCAAAATCAATTTTTTAATAATATATGCAGATATAATAAACACCTCCATATATATAGACACACACGTATAATTAAGTGAATTTGGGGTAACACTTGGCAACCTCGATCGGAGGAGGCTTGAAGGTATGAGTTAAATGGCAACTCACACCTAGTTGACACTTGACAATGATAAATGTTTTCAAAATACTTATTTTTCAAGAAGGCTTAGCGAAATGCAGCTTGCCAACTTAAAAGTAGGAATTTTTTTGTTGAGAACAAAAACTTTTGATATATATATATTAGGGCTACCAAGTTGTGCAGAAAACTTATTAACCGTATGAGGTCAATAGTAAATCGAGCTTACGGCTCTTGACCTACGGATAAAATAAAAATAAAAACAAAAACCTACTCTTGACCAATTATCTAGGAGTACTTAAAGATGACAAAACAGAATTGGTCTTCTGGATAAGGAAACCAACTATGATGGGTAATGGATAAGGCCACCGACCAAAGAATCCCCACTTCTTATTATTCGCCTTCCGCTGCGTAACTTTGTTTGGTTTGTGTTTAGAAAAAAAATTTAAAAAATACTATGGATAATAAATGGAGAAAGATTGAGTGAGAAATATTGAAAGTAGGAGGAATCTAAGGGTATTTTTTGAAAAATTATTTTTGAAAATGGAAGAGAATAAGGCTTAACTTATAAGTTTGAAATTTATTTTGGTATGTTTTAATTTTTGTAACTTTTTGGTTAGTTTTTTGTCATAATTTGTGGGATTAATTGATCATCTTGATGAGACAAATTGGAATAGTATAAAAATATTGACCAATATTGAAAATATTCAAATAAGATGACGTTTTAGACAAATAGACAGTTGTTTGATACTTTTTTCATCTTTAGTGAACTTTTTTTTTTCTTTCTGTCATAATTTTATACTTGTTAGACTCTTTCCATTGAGACGGATGATTAATACAAAAATAAACACAAATCTAACAAAAATAAAAAATAAAAAATGAACGAAAAACGAAATGAAAAAAATAATTAAGTTTAAAAGAACGCAGCTCTCGTGTGCTCGATTTTGACCCCCCAAGTCTTCCGTAAGTTTTTCATTTTTTGAAAGGTAACTCTTCAAGTTTGTTTGTATTGCGCATTTCCTGGATAAAAAATTCAAATGAAAAAATAAACCATCTGAGTATAACAAAAAAAAAAGAGGAAAAATTATCAAAATCACCCCAAGGCTTCTAGAAATTATAGATTATCCCATCACGTTTGGAATATTACAAAATACCCATTGTTATATAAAAAACTAGCGTCATTCCCGTTCGATACACGGGACAAACAACAAATTTTGTGTGAGCTCGATATTTTGTAGCGGAGCCAACAAATATTTCATCCTGTGCATCGAACAAGAACGAAGCTAGTTGATAGAAAAGAAACTCGGGGTGCGTGCTATCCCTCAAGAACACAATATGAGTGTTGGGCCAATCATGGTCGTCCATACTTGGCAATAGATGATTCAGATTGCAACAAATATTAAATCAAATTAAATTACTTCAAAAAAAATTAAATGAGATTAATTTGTAACAAAAAAAATTGTTGTAAACTAACATTGATTTTTTTCGACCCCATGTATTAAACAGATACAACCCTAGTGATAAAAAAATATAATCTCATATTTGTTTGGTCTCATGTTCGATGCACGCTAGCATTAGTCTCATTCTGAACACTAAAATACATGTGTGGTGTAAAACGAATTTAGAGCATCCCGTGACGGTATCCCTGCTCGGGCATAGAATATTTTTTCTTAAGTGTCTCTCTCTCTAGTTTTTCTCTCTTTCATTTTTTTTTTAAAAAAAACTCTAAATTCTAGGAATTTAGGATTGAGGGTTGGGAGCCTTTGGGCTTCAACTACATTACTATAATATATTGATAAATAAATTACTCCTTTGCCGTGATGTAGCCGCTTAAAAATTTAACGAATCTGTTTGACATCATCGAACTCTAATTGAAATGGACCATGCTCTCCCTTTGTAGCTTATGAAAGGTTGCAAAAAGATAGTTTGGTCCGTTGTGATGAGGATTTGATGATATTAGACAGATTTTGTTGAATTTTCTAACGGCTGCACCACAACAAAGGGAGTAATTTGTGATAAGCACCTAAAGTTGCTTGTTCGTGGTGCTTAAGCCCCCTAGTTTATATAAGTTATAGTTATAATTTGTCATTTTTATTCAATAATGCTCGTAAGATAGTTTGTTAAGTATTTCAGGCAAAACGTCCTTAAAAGACGTATTTTGATGAAGAGGCTAATTACCAAGGAAGTTCAAGTATTCTTGCCCGGTAGAACTTCTACCAGAATGACCCAAGAGCGAAGGCATTAGCCGTCGGGCAAGTTAGCAGGCCCTCGGGTGCCAAGTCTTGAACGTTGCCTGAGGGCCTGAAGATAAGCTACGCGTATCGATACAGCCTTAATGCGTATCGATACGCATTAGCTTCGTGGGAAGTCAGAGGCTTCTATATCGATACGGAATAAGGGCCGTATCGATACGCGTGAGCTACGAGAGTTGGTCCATTTTGACTTAACAGTATGATATCGATACTTAGCTTGTTCTGTATCGATACTTTTTGGGCTTTCCACTTGTGGAATACTTGCCTTTATTAGTATGTTTCTTAGATATTTTTGGGGAAGATGGCCCTTTTTGTATAAATAGGGGGGTTCCTTCTCTCCCCTTACATCCAGCACATTATTACTTTTAGGAGTTTCTCCATTAATGTCTTCTTAAGCTTTTCAAGTTGTAATTTCCCAAGAACACATTAAGGTATTTACATTACGTTAATTTCTCGTGTATTAAAATTGTTCATATGTTTTGGATCCTTTATAAAATCAAGTTTATTTCCGGTTCTCTTGGTTAAAAATGTTCATAAATTCTAGCATGCTTTCTAGTCTTCTTAATATGCATGAGTAGTTGATTAGGCTTGGCCACGGAGTGATTAACGCCCTGTGACTTATGTTAATTTTTCCCTTTCTCAACTAAATACTTGAGGTTCGTATGGAAAATGAGCGTGGTTCGCCTTTTATGTAACAAAACTTTTCGATGTTAACCTCCGGTGATCATATACTTGCACATATGGTTCCGTGAGCTATGGCTCGCCTCGTGTTTGCCAAGAGAATAAAAGAGCTCGCTTGTTCTCCATTCTTAATTTCTAGTCTTTAATGGTTTCATAGCAAAATCTTCCGGTTGATAGCCTATGCCGTGCGATTCAACCGTGTTTTCATTGAGAATGGTTCAATGACCTACGTTTCAGGCGTTAAAAACTCCAACGCCTTGCCGCTTGTTTAATCTAGTTAAAACTCATTTCTAGTCTTTTTCATAAGAGCATTTTCCACCTTTCCAAGCAAGACCAAAAGTTGGCCGTCTAAACGCCGCAAACCCTTACATCTAAAAATCCTAGCAAGCTTTAAAGACCATCCCTGTGGGAACGATACCGGGCTTCCGGATATTATACTAACAACGACCTAGCCCTGCGCTCGGGGTAAATCAACCTATTTCAATGGTTAGGTTGGGACGAAGCAATTTGCTGTGCAATAGGGAATATTTCATAATCTCCCAAAAGTGAAGGGCAATCTATAATTTTAAAAAAACCTCAGGGATGATTTTAGTAATTTACTCAAAAAATAAAGCATCGGTATCTGTACCAAATTAATACATACCATTATAATATGGGATGTGATTTTAGCACTCCACTTTTAGCCAATTGCACTCTATTTTTAGTCTTTTTTCCTCACATGATCAAGAAACAAAAAGCAGTGCCAGTGGCTAAAATTGGAGTTCCAAAATCACTTTCTTAATAATATATGCAGATACAATAAGCACATACATACATATAGACAGACACGTAGTGTAATGCCCCGATTTTCAGACACGTTAATTAAATCATTTTTAACTGATTTAATAATTCATAAAACTGATATATAAGAAATGAAATTTTATTAAATAGAGTTTAGCAGCGGAAACCTCAAATATCAAAT
The DNA here is from genome assembly GCA_019656835.1 of Rhododendron ovatum. Taxonomy (NCBI): domain Eukaryota; kingdom Viridiplantae; phylum Streptophyta; class Magnoliopsida; order Ericales; family Ericaceae; genus Rhododendron; species Rhododendron ovatum. The sequence goes on along the minus strand of CM033797.1, from coordinate 21,214,702 downwards.
TCAAACTTACTTAATAATCTTACAAACCAACAAAATGAAATAGAGTTTGATAAATATGATAACACTTATGAAAAATTTAAATAAAAATACGTCAAATTAACAGAACTTCTAAGGGTATGGCCTTCAAGGCTCAACAAACTCCCCTTCCTTAGCTGGGAAGTCCTCACTCTGGTACGGATCATCTTGCAGTGGATTCTGCTCTTCGGTCTCCTGATTACCTGGCATGAAACGTCAGCCCAACGGCACTATAATGAGTTTTGAAACTCAGTAGATAATCTCAACCCTACTAACCCCTTACCTTACAATTACCAAATCAACAATATAATAATTCATAATACACAGAAGGTACAAAACAATAAGACATAGTTTTTTTCCTTACTATCCATTATCTTACATGTAATCTAAGGATCCTCTCCATGAGATCCTTTCCTCCCACATTCACTAATTACAATTGTCTCATAGGTCTACCATTCCTCTTGTTTATCCTGTACCAGGGTCCTAAGTGAGCGCACCTAAGTTATGTACCTAGCATGTCTCACTTAAGACCATAACAGGAGGATTGAGTCATATCATGACGTATTGTACATTAAGATCGGACATCCACTATCCCACGCTAACTATAACCGTCTCATGGAACCCATTCTCTTCCTCGAAGAGAAACTTTCCATGACGTATCATACGTTAATGTCACAACATATCTCATCACTGGGCCCCGCAAGTAACCCCTTTCAACACAGGGTCCCATAAGTTACCCTTCCCATCGCCATGACTCAAATCACAATTCACAACCTCACACCTCAACACTTTATCAATTACCATTAACTTATCATCGTTTACGTGAATCACTACTCGTAACCACCCAGCGCATTTAGGTCTATTCTAGCACGTACAACATGATACAATCAACAATAACTCAAACACAATACATTTCGATGAGTCAACAATATAATATTTGATAAGTGCAAATAATTAAACACATAAGGGATTTTGATTGGGTCAATGCCTTTCGGATTGTTAAAAATTCTTTATCGAACAAGTTGTCAGTTATAATATTAACTTATGATAATCAACGAATTTTTTTGTAGGGGCCCTAAAGTGTTTTTAGTAATCTCTAGTAATAATAAAATGCCACGTGTAGTTAAATGAGCTTTCCAGGCTTCTAAGTGTAATCTAATGACTTTAGGCAATTAGTTTCTGTTGTACTGACTTTCGTAGTAACCAAGTATAACCTAACAGATTTTCAAAATACTTAAGTTCAAGGCTAATTGGTTTACACATTTTACTATTAACTAGTTTTGTATATTAGCTTAGAACAGTTATTGATTCTCCGTTTATCTATTCGCATCGTTTCAACTAAGTTTCCTACCTATATATATATATATATATATATATATATATATATATATATATAAAAGTATTTATCATAAACATTACTCCAATAGTTTTTCTTTTTATTTTATTTTAGTCTTACCTTTATATGAAGGAGTAATTTCGTATCATAAGTGTATAGTTCTCACTTGTAGTTAAAAATATATATATGCAGTTACTTGTTGCTATTATTAACTTCAATCTAACTAATCTAATAATCATGTACGTATATTTTTTTTAGTGACTTAATTAACATTTAGCTAACAACTATACATTCCAGAACACAAAAAAAAAATGTTGTTCATCTAAGTAACATTTACAATCATTCAAAGCTTGTTCTACCATAACAAGACAAATATATACAGTGGGGTGAAACCCATGTTTGAGGTTAACTTGTAAACCATTTGGGTTAAATCTGTAAGCATACAAAATCCAGGGGTTATAGTGTAATAACAATTTAGTCTCAAAACAATCCAGTAACGAAGACAAAAACGGAAAACAGAGTACTGCCTTTATTCTTTGTATTTCGACATGGAATCCGATTCTCGTCCTTTCTAAGCATTTAAACTAACACATAGGAGTAAAATTATACTTAGGGAAAAGTAGGGAAGGGATTATCTTACCTTAAATCCGGCCGAAAAAGCGGTTGCTAGTTTGCGGACGATTTTGATAAAATGAAAAAAAAACAGCGGTGGCAGGGAAACTCGGGGCTAACTTTAGTCGAGCGGTAGATGTTTCTCTCCACAATTATGCAGCTACCAAAATGATTTGGCTATCAATTTTCAGGATATAAGAGATGTGGGTTTTGTATAGAGAAGTGAGAGAGAAAGAGAGTACAAGTGTAGATGTAGTATGAGTGTAGGAGATAAGTGTGGAGGTGTCACGCCATCGATTTTCAAGATAATTAAGTTATACATTTTAAATAAAGAGCCTCGCCTATCATACATATTACCCAAAAAAGTTTCCACCTGTCTTAAATTACATATCAAATCCCCACGATCAAAGGTTTACAACTTTGGCGCTTTGACCCCAAAAATACATAAATGCAAGTACGATTCTATTTAGAATATTACAAACGTTTAGCCTAAAGGATTAAGATAATGAGTAACAGTTACATCTCTGTCAAAATAAAGTTAATACAAAGATGCTAAGTAACTACGTGAGATTAACTTCCAAAAAAAGTCTTTCATTCCCAAGCATACATAGCATGCGAGCTATTGTCCAGCATTTTGTCCTGAAAAGAAAGATTAGGTTGAGCTACACTAGCCCAGTAGGAAAACCTTTACCAGTTCTATATGTAAACATGATGAAATGTGCAGGTGAAATGAAGGCAAGAGGTACAGCTCAACAACGGAAACAAGTGATTTAAGGATATTCCCAACGTTCAACATAATCATTCTATCCCATGCATATAGCTTGAAATGTCACTCAGTTCACTCAATGTCAAACGACTCAATAAACTCGATACGATTCACCATTGCCCAAAATCCCCTCCATTGGTATTTCCACCCCTTGCGTTACCGGATAACACCACGAGGATTACCGTGTTACCACCCCTTGCGTCACAGTGATCCCCACAACTCGGATCACCGTATTACCACCCCTTGCGTTACGAGACCGTCTAAGTTTTCGTATTACCACCCCTTGCGTTACGAGACTTTCTAAATTAACTCCCGACACAAACGACCATTTCCTCACGTGACTAACATGCTATGACTCTCCCAAGACCATAATCCAACACAAAATATGTTACGAAATGCCAACCATATCATAAACATGTCACAAACATTCATAAACACTCAACCAATCAATAATACGCGAAATAACAAGTTTTAATTAATTGGTCCCTTATAATTTCTTACTAACGGAAGGCCTAAGGATCACGAATAACATCAATTAATCAGAGGACGTCAATTAGATAAGCAAAAGATAGGCTAGAATGTATCCAAAAGGGTTTAGAATCGATTGGGGTTGAAACGATCGAAGAAAACACAAATAGTATCAAAACTATCCAGAACAACAAGGGGTATTGATACCCCGAAATCAGGTATCAATACTTGGCCAGCGGGAAATCCAAAGAAGGATGGGGTATCGATACCCCAATTTTGGGTATTAATACCCCGCTATTTTGAGCCGATTTTCTGCAGTTTTGACAGATATTCAAAGCACCAAAGGGGGACGATCCAAGCACGATTTCTACACCATTTCAACATATATACACACAAAAGAGGTAAAAAAGTCCCTACCTCGTGACGAACACCAAGATCTATGAGATTTGAGCAAGCCCTAGGCTTTTTGAACTTCGAAATCAAAGAAAACTCTTCGCCAAGCTTGACCTAAGGATTTCCGAGCTTAAGAACGCGAATGGAAGACCGGAGGGTTGTTGATTCTTGAAGTTCTTGAGAGATTGGGTGGAGTTTGGAGTGAGAGGAGGAGAGAGAGAGAATTTGGTAGAGAGAGAGAGAGAGAACGGATGAGAGAAGGAGGCTGGGAGATATTTTTATCTCCTACACACACACCCCATATATATACTCCCACATCTTTTTATCACACACACACTCCCTCATGTTTCCATTCTATTACTTCAATCCCCAATCTAATTAGCCACCAAATAAACCACATTATTTTTCCAATTAGACATTTAATAAACATTCCAATAATTAATGATTTTTCGGGTCTGTACAGGAGGTGATGGAGTGTGGGAGGGAATTGAGAGAGAGAGATAAGGAAGAGATGAAGGAGTGGGGTGCCGAGGATGCAAGAGGAAAAAGAACAAAAGCCTAGAATTTTCTTTTACTGATGACTTTGAATCCCATAATGTATATGGCCATGTATGCATATGAAGGGGGAATTAATAAAGATAACTACTATAAATATATGTATATATCTAAGTATAAAGATAATGTATATACACGTGATTTAAGCACTGTTTTGTTTTTTTTAATTTTATTATTATCTACTCTTGTGACTAATATTATTATATACCTAATCATGCATTTAGATTAATTAACCTAGTCAATTATTGAATTAGAAATTAATATTTCAAATTTTTTATTTATTCAAAAATTTAGGAATGTTACAACAATTAAGTGAATTAGGGGTAACACTTGGCAACCTTGATTGGAGAAGAGACTTAAGAATCATCTTCAGACTCCATCCCATGTATAAGTATCTATTTCGGTCATTTTAAACAATTATATTTTCATTCCTACTTTTGTTAAGTCCTCCCTTAAATTCAGCCCATGGATTCCTCCATTTAATCCCGAAATTCCCGATCATAATCTTCATCCCATTTCCATAATTTTCATCCCATTCTCAACCAAAATCTTCATCCCAATTCATCCCAAAATTCTCGATACAGTACTTATATCCACACATATAAATATATGGGGCTTCAATCACCCCTGTGTGGGTATTTTTGGTTGTTTTATGCAGTGCTCCGTCGGCTTAGAGTTATGGATTTAGTTAGAGTTGGGTGAAGTCTTTGGACTGAGTTCCCCTCTTATTTGGTTTCTTGATCCCTTATTTAGAGATGTAGTTTCCTCTTGATGTATTGTTTCTTGGATCTATAATATCATCTGTTATTATTTTGGCAATATATATATATATATATGTGTGTGTGTGTGTGTGTGTGTGTTTTGTTAAAATCGATCAATCAAAGGACAAATGGATTTGGAAATAGTGGGATGCCACGCCTTCCTCTTGGACGACAACGTGACGGCAGCTTCTTCAACAACTTTTCTGTCTTCGTTCTCTCCCCACTCCAAGGCCTCTTATTTCGTTCGCTCCGATATAAGGAATAACGCCCCAAGCGTAGGGTTTAATATGTCATTTGAAGCATAATAATCCGGAAGACCGGGATCGTATCCACGGGAATAATTAGTACGGCTTTGCAGGATTTGTAGAAGTAAGCAAGATTTTCAGCTTTTAGGCAACCAACTTTGTTTTATGTTTGCGGTGAAAAGTAAAAAAGCTAAATTAAAAGCGAATAAACTAGGATAAAAAGCAGGTTATGTTTAGGAATTACTAACACCCATGACTCGAGTTAAATCACATTTTCACCAAATTACGCGGTTTAAGATACTCAATTAAGGTTCCTAAACCGGAAGATAAAATGGTTCAATTACCAATTTAGCTCTAGAATTTATTTAGCAAACACTTTGAGCGATAGGGCTCCAAGTATCATATGTGATAAGTAAGCGATACAATTACCTACACATGATCAAGGAGGTTAATACCTTGGCAATTTGACAAACAAACCTAAACTACACATCTATTTTTGAACCAAAGATTTAAACTTTATAGTGAAAAATGCAATTTTACTTAAGCTGTGACGTGCTAATCACCCCATGACCTAACCCTAGAAAACTACTCACACATATCTATGAAGATAAGAGCAAGCAAAAATCTACTAAGCATAATGAAATAACAACACTTGAAGAAAACTAGATTAAACGATAGATCGGAGTAGCGGTTACAACTTTAAAAAAGACAAAAATAGCAAAAACTAATTAACTAAAGCAGAAAATTAGAATTAAAGTGCTGAAAATTGAAGAACAATGAAGAACAATTTAAAAAATAAGTAAATCTAGGTTAGATCTAAATTATGCAATACAAAAAGTTGTTTGTACAATGACATCACTCCTATTTATATCTCTAAGATTTGCGCACGGAATATTCTCAAAATGCTCTAAAAATCCCCTCCTGAAACCCTCGGTATCGATGGCAAAGGCCTTGAGCTATTGATGAAGGACCTCGGTACCGATTGATACTAAAGATTCCCATCGATGCCGAGCTAGATAGTGAGTTGGTGCAAAAGCCTTTAGGTACTTTGGTACCAATTGAAGCAAATCATCTCCATCGATGCCGAGTTGAACTAGAGCTGTCGCTGGGATCTCTATGATGCTCTCGGTACCGACGGGTTAGGAAACTAGGTACCGATGGCGAGGGCTTTAAGTTGCTGTCCATCTTCTGTTCTTGGCTTGCCTTGTTTGGGCCGTCGGGTTGCCTTCGGGTCTCTGAACGACTTGATATACCTTAGGCCTCAAAGCTCCTGTTTTGAACAATTTCTCAATAAAACGAAACTAAACTACCTTACGAGCAAAAGAAATTAAAAACAACTTTAAAGAACTAACTTAAACTAAATAGAGATTTAGCGCACTCTTCATTGTATTATCGGGTGCTTATCATACCCGCCAACTTGAGGTTTGTTAGTCCCTAGCAGACAAAGTAATGAAAAATTTGAAACTAGCAACTATACAATCCTTTTACTATCATGACTTAGAACATGTTCAACATTGTAAACTAGCAAGAGTTCAAACAAACCAACTTCTTATTTCATTTCTACAATTCACAATTTCAGCATCCAACTAAATAGGCTATGCATCAAGCAAGTCTAAGAGCAAGCTAAGAAAAAGTTTGTGTCCTCAAATAAGAGGAGGATACGGGACACAAGACTTGCAAATTCAGACTAGTAATCATATCCCACGAAGAAGTGCTTTACAATCAGGCAACAGTGAACAAGAAATACTATGCCTCAACAACGAAAGTACTTTATTCAACAGAATTAAAAACTAACAGATGATATTTGAATAACGAAAGGAAATCATGCTATGAAACTAACTATGCAAATATCAGATAGTCAATCATAAATGAATCCATGCGCGCAAAGGATCAACTAATTAATATATATACCTATACCTCAAAGTACAAGCTCTAGCGTCTAACCAATTAGAATGCTTTGATGCAAGACGCTTAAAGCAAGTTTACTAATGGATTGGTATAATACATTGTGAACGGTTCACAATTTTATTTTAGCTATCAACTTTTTCTTTCACAACTATACTAATACTATTTATTTTACCTAACACCAATTAAAAAATATATTTTTTCACTCTTTTCCTATTATTTTTTTCCCCCAAGGAGGGAGGAGAGAGAGAAAGAAACAATAAAAAAAGAAAGGAGTGTAAATAGTGCTTAGGTAAAAATGGCTAAGTCCTATTCATTAATGTATTTTACCTACCATTTTATCTAATCTAGTGCAGGGCTATTTTTTGAGTTTTTCCTCTCCAAAATAACTAAAAAGATATTTTACCAATGCTAGTGTACATGCTCTTAACTGATAGCCTAACGCTACAACTAAAATAAGAATTGCTCGAGTGCTAACCAAGGGGCGAACTAGTATTATAGCCTACTCTCAAGCTTATATACAGAGTAAAGTACTACATCGAACGTATAAAACCTATGAGAGAATCTTATTTTAATGAGTTTCATTTGAACGCGATAATTAGAGAATACGATTAAATTTTTGTTTCACTCGGTTTAACCCAAAAAGAAAAAAATTCCTATAACAAAATTTGATTATGTGAATATACAAGTAACATTTCTCTTTACATTTTTACTATCAACATAATAACAAAAGTGGCTTCCCGTTAAAAATGAGCACTGCTACCCACACAAACAAAATATGCACGGATTGTGTTGTAAGGCATACCACAAGTCCCACACAAACTTTTCAAACTGTTTATTAAATGTGAAATATTTTTTCAAGGGTTCCTGCAAAATATCAGCTCAATTCGATACTTATAAGTGTTCGATCCAATCATCTAACTTTTCATTTAGATTTCAGGATAATGAAAAGTTTGATGAATCAGATCGAGCACTTATAGGTGTCAAATTGAGCTGATTTTTGTTGAGGACTCTAAAAGAATTTTTTTTTTTTGCATTTAATAAACGGCTCGGATTGATTAAGTGAGACCCGAGGTGAGCTTTATAATTAAATTTGTACACAATCTGTGCATATTTTGCCTGTGTAAATAAACTTTCTGAATGGGTAATCAAAAATTCTAACAGCAGGGACAATTCGCAGAGAACCACGTAGAGACAAAAGCGTTTGGTCCCATTTTAGATCCCAAAAAAATTTAGAAAAATATTCATAAATTTTTGAATATTATTTTATGGAGCCCTGTAAAAAATCAGCTCCGGCAGATCGATATCGGTAAGTATTACTTTTGGATAAGTAAGGGCAAAACTACTCAGTTCGCCCATACAAATCCAAAAGTAATACTTACCGATATCCGCTGGAACTGATTTTTTATAGGGCCCCATAAAATAATATTCAAAAATTTATAGATATTTTTCTAGATTTTTTCGAAATTCAAAATGGTTTTGTCTCTGCGAATTGTCTCTGCAGATTGTCCTGCTCATAGCAGGGCTGATGTGTAATCCATTCCCTGTTCAACAAATTGAGGGGGAACACGAGGATATAAAAACGAAAACAAATTGAGGGGGAACACCCTGCTATGGTAAACTAGTTCTAGGCGATCGCGTCTTTAAATTATTGAGGAATGTCCACGCCAGATGACGTGCTCGTGATGACGTGACTTGTAATGAGATGGACGGCCCCGATGCAATTATGAAAGAAACTTAGTCCCGACGGAAGAAACATCTAGACCGAAGAGAACCAGACAGAAAAACTAGTGAACCATTCTCTCTCACACAATTATCAAAAAACAAAAAAAATTATTCAATTCTCACGCTGTGTGTGTGTGTGTGTGTGTATATATATATATATATATATATATATATATGTATGTATGGCTTTGGAGCTCTATCGGAAAACCATACTTTCCTTTTCGTTTATCCAGTAAAAAGAAGCTTCAATTACGAGAGAGAGAGAGAGAGAGAGAGAGAGAGAGAGAGAGAGAGAGAGAGAACAAATGGAGGGTCAAGGCGATGTCGTCGCTGAGCAAAGCAAACACGACCTTCAGTCACTTCTCTTTTCTCCGGATAGAGATTTCCTAATTCGCAACAACGGCGACGAGGTAATCGGTTCTCTTCTCGTCTATAATTGTCCGATCAATTGCGTATGAATCTCATCTCTTGATTGCTCCTGTGTATAGAGCTATATATGTCACTGTATATATAGTCGATGCATGTTGCAATATTACCGACTTTTGGCAAAATAAGTCATTTGGTTTTTATTTGCCGTCTCTAGTCAAATTTTTTTTTGTTTTCATTTGTTAATTTTGCGTTAATTTTTCATGTGTTATTTATTTGTTTCAACGAGAGAAATCAAAAAAATAAAGAATGAGGATCGAAACTCGTAATTTTTTTGAATAAAAACAAAAACAAAATCAAGCCAAATACTGCACCAGTGACTATATATAAAAAATGACAGCTCTATGTCAATGTAAGTCATTTTCCCTGGGGTTCTTGGCAGTTGTAAACGATCTTCAGTGATCAGCAACCTCCAGAGCAGAGCAATTCGACCACGGGTAGCGACGATGCCCACTCCGGCACCTCACACAAACGATCGGAGCGGTTCGTCAATTTTAAAATCGTTTTTCGAGTTGCCCTTCAAACGTATCAGGACGCTTAATTTTGAATAAAAAAATTGAAGCATTGGATCAATTACTTACAGTTATTCGATTGAGCCGATTTTTTTGTTTGGTCAACTTGATAATTATTTTAAAGTTAGTGAATGATTCGTATCAATGGTGTGGATCCTGAAGTGGTCCAACATGCGAGGGTGCACTCCTCGTTGGTATCCATGGAATTGTGGAGACCTGATGCTGGGGGAAGATCAGGGGAGAAAAAAGCAAAAGCCACAGAGAGAGAGAGAGAGAGAGAGAGAGAGAGAAGTGGTGTTTCACTGCTTTGGCCTAAATAATCCATTTGGACTACTTTTTTGTTTTTATTCAAAAGAATTCCGTATTTGTTAATTTTTTGTTGATTTTTTTTTTTTTGTGAATTATTGGTTCGTTTCGACAAGAGAAATTAAAAAAAAAATTATGATGAAAATCTTAAAACAGATCGACAAAAATAATCCAAATCTTTATTTAAAAAAATCTTAGTTTGGTTCATAATTCTTTATTTTTAGATTCTTCTTGTTGAAAGAGATACAAAATTCGCGCAAAATTAATAAATGTGGAAAAGATTGAATAAGAACACAAATAAAAAATAAAAAAAACCAACTTAATTCTTAGGCCAAAACGGGCCTAAATGCAATACTTCTTAGTTTCACGTATTTGTATGCCCGTCAAGTAGCTTCCAAGCTGATGAATTTTCCTGACAAAACTTGGTGTTGGTGTTATCTGAAAATTTTGGTCTTTTGGACTCTTAATCGTATCTGGAGGGACTGACTTTATTGAACAAACTGTTGGTTTCTACCTGACAAAATTACTATGGTGGTTTAATTGGAAAACTTTTATGAAAGGGTATTTTGACAACTTTTTTTTTATCAGCAAAAAGAATTTTATTAATTAACGAATTGAAGTTACAAAGATTAAGAAAATAGGGAAATAGGCATCACAATCAATGACCTACATTCCAACTATGTTGGCACCTAGGCCGATGACAAGCAACTTTATTACAGGGAGGGATATATTCAATAATCTATTTTTCTTGTGGTGTGAAACAACATGAACATTTAGCATGCCATCTATGTAGCACTCACACGAACACGTGACACAACACAAACACTCCAACACGTAAGTTTCAGATGGCGGGGACACGTTCTGAGAAAATATTCGTTTTTCAATTATATGAGTAGAAAAGGCTCTAATTTTATAACATGTAACACCATATACACCTTAAATCTTATTTCTCATCCCCTCATTCACAAAACCATTCGAACAAAAAGCGTATCATTGTCTATGTATCTTTACTACTAATAAACCTATCATATGTCACAGAAAAAAAGAAAGACTCTTCTAGTCTTTAACAAGAGTCTACTATCTTGTTTAACTCCCCAGATGTGTATTGCCAGTGTCACGAGAGTATCTGAAACATTTTTTAGAGTTTCCCCGAAGTGTCCAAAGTAAAAACATTGAGAAAAAATGGGTCATGTCAAATTTGAGTATTGGACACAAGTCTGGAGACTAAAGAATTTCTGGAGATTGCCGGTGTTGACACCAGTACGCGGCCTCCGATGAAGTGTCTGTCCCACATAGCCTGACAAATGAGAATTGAATCAATTATAGCATGACGAATTTGAGTATTGGACACATGTCTGGAGACTAAAGAATTTCCGGAGATTGCCGGTGTTGACACCAGTACGCGGCCTCCGATGAAGTGTCTGTCCCGCATAGCCTGCCATGTGCTTGAGGATATAGACAAATGAGAACTGAATAAATTATAGCATGACCTCATCTCTATGTTATACTCCCCCTGGCGTGATAGTTTTGAACTTTTCTGAAAACTGACACATGCCCCTGGGGTTTATGTTAAACACACCTAAACATTAGTGCATGAACAAAGTTGCTTCAACAGAAAAGTACATCAAAAAACAAATACCAGTGAATTGCACTGATTCAAATGCCTAAAGAAGACCTCATGATAAGGGAGCATATTCCCCGTCTTACAGCTGGATGTATAGTAAATAGTAGTGACCTGAGATGTGTGAATTTCTGTTGGTCTAAGTGGGAAATAAATGGATCGGTGGAGATATCTTTTTAGATGTGCAGTAGCTGTTTAATTTGCATTAGCAGCAGAAAGTTATATTCCTCAAAACGCTGATATCAATGAACTTATGCTGAAATTGGTGATGTTTTAGATGGTTTCCGGTGTTGTAAATTGAAGTAATATGTCAATTCTGAATGCTACAGGTGAAAGTTGACAATTTGAAGGGTAAAAAGGTTGGGTTGTATTTTTCAGCATCATGGTGTGGCCCATGTCAACAGTTCACCCCAAATCTCGTGGAGGTTTACAATGAACTGTCCCCCAAGGGCGACTTTGAGATTGTATTTGTCTCAGGAGATCGAGCTGATGAGGCATTTAAGGGTTATTTCTCCAAGATGCCTTGGCTTGCCATCCCATTTTCTGATTCAAACACGCGTGATCGATTGGATGAGTTGTTCAAGGTGATGGGGATACCGCACCTTGTAATCCTTGATGAAAATGGGAAGGTTATGGCAGAGGATGGTGTTAAGTTCATTCGGGATTATGGAGTTGATGCGTATCCTTTTACCCAAGAAAGGATCAAAGAAATTAAGGAGGAAGAAGAAAAGGCTAAGAGGGAAGAGCCATTGAAATTTTTATTAGCCTCCCGTTCTCGTGACTTTGTGATCTCGGCAAATGGGAATAAGGTGAGTTTACATGCAGTGATCAAATGTATCAAATGTTGCGGTGCTAACAGTTTTGTTCCTTGACTTGTGATTCTATAAACCTTATCACATACTTTATCTTATTTGATAACACTTAATAAATGAAAATAAAATGAAGTGTTTTGGCATTCTCTATTAAAAAAAACCCTTCAAATTTGTATATTTTCATTTAATTTTGAAGGAGAAATTTGATATTTTAAAATTTTTATATCTAAATATTTTGGTTTCTCACCAAATCTTACCACTTTTGGTGAGAAAAGGAATAAGCCTTTAAGGGAGTTCAGTTTTTCACAGTTTCTCTCCATTCTTCACTCTTTAACTATCCAAATAAGTGATGGGTTTCTATCACCATTCAATTACTTCTCTTTTCTTTTTTATCACCAAAATCATTCCTCTAACGGGGATGAAACTTCTCTCATAACGGATGTCTTTGTATTTTGTTATTTACAAGGTTTCTATCTCTGAGCTCGAAGGGAAAACCATAGGCTTGTATTTTGTACAGTCTTCGTACAAGAAATGCGTTAAGTTCACTCTAAAACTCATTGAAGTTTATGAGAATTTGAAGGCAAAGGGGGAGAAATTTGAAGTTGTGATGATACCCTTCGATAATAAAGAAGAATCTTTCATTCAAGGCTTTGAAAAGATGCCCTGGTTGTCACTTCCCTTCAAGGACAAGAGCTGTGTCAAGCTGGCTCGGTCCTTTGAAATTCAAACCATACCTGCATTGGTTATTATCGGACCAGATGGGAGGACTCTTCAGCCTGATGTTGTTGAGGCCATTGAAGAACATGGCACCGAGACATACCCTTTTACACCAGAAAAGTTTTCAGAGCTTGAGGAGAAAGATAAGGCAAAACGGGAAGCCCAAACGTTGGAGTCTATTATGGTTTCGGGAGATCTTGATTTTGTGATTGGGAAAGATGGACACAAGGTAAGTTTGTTGGGTATTATCGATGCCACTGTTTTGTTAATTAGTATTCCGAGACTTAGATTATTTAATTTGCATTTTACATGAATTTGTAGAAGTGAAAGTTTGTCCGTCTGGAATCCTGCTTTGATCCCAATTGGTGAATTCTTTACTTCCATGCATGAGTTTACAAAACGTCGGTGAAATACCAAATCTAACAATCCATGGAGGTGTTGGCCAAAATTATTGAAATTGATTTTTCTCAGAATCAAGTTTTAGGCGGTTTTAAAAGTTATTTTGACTCCAAGCAAAAAGTCGAAAGTACGATATGAAACAAATCTATGCTATTCCAAACGCCCTTTATTTTGTAACTTGCTTTGATATGAGTCTTAAAAATTCCCTTGATTGTGTTTTTAATTTGGGGAAAAGATTTATTGATGTTGCTCTTCACAACTACAGATTGTGCACTGGATACCTTTATTCTATAAATCAGATTGAAGCTTCTCTACTAACCATTCCATTCCACACACCTTACCTTTTTCCTCTTTTGTATCACTGATCAAGAACTCTCTCTCTCTCTCTGCAGGTTCCTATTTCTGATCTTGTTGGGAAAAATATACTCCTTTACTTTTCAGCACACTGGTGTCCTCCATGCCGGGCTTTTACGCCAAAGCTTGTCGAAATATATCACCAGATTAAGGCAAAAGATGATGCGTTTGAACTTATTTTCATCTCTAGGGACAAGGATCAAACCTCATTTGAAGAGTACTTTTCCCAAATGCCATGGCTGGCTCTTCCCTTTGAAGATGATAGGAAGGAGTATTTGGACCGCATTTTCAAGGTTCGAGGCATTCCAATGCTAGTTGCAATCGGGCCAACAGGCCGGACTGTCACAACAGAAGCCCGCAGGGTTGTTATGTCTCATGGATCCGATGCTTATCCCTTCACAGAGGCGCGATTGAAGGAGATTGAGGCAGAGAATGAGGAGATGGCAAAGGGGTGGCCTAAGAAGGTGAAGCATGAGCTCCATGAACACGAACTTGAGCTGATTCATCGCCCAGAGTACGTGTGTGATGGGTGTGAGGAAGGAGGAACAGTATGGTCTTTTTATTGTAAAGCGTGTGACTTCGATCTGCATCCGAAGTGTGCTTTGGAAGAAAACAAGGGAACCAAAGGGGATAGGGAAGATGATATGGAGGACGGGACGAAAACTAAAGAAGGGTACGTTTGTGATGGAGATGTCTGTCGCAAAGCTTAAGAAGTTTGTGTTTTCAACACTATGGCAGGCTGTCTTCAGTTTGTTTTCATGAGTGTGGTTTCTACTTGTAATAAAAGTTGGGGTACGTTTGCAATGGAGATGTCTATCGCAAAGCAGCTTATGAAGTTAGTGTTTTCGATGCCATGGCTGTCTGTCTGATGTTTGTTTTCATGAGTGTGGTTTCTACTTGTAATAAAAGTTGGGTAAGTTTTAGTTTAAGGTTTGAAGGCATGAATCTTCTATCTTTTCTATCCGGAAGTGGCTTTTTTAACCCTATGTCCAAGTATCTTTTATGTGTAGAATGATATTGTGCTTGTTTTGGTGCAAGAATGCCACTGTTCTTGTCAATGAATTTGGTATATGAGTTTGCATCCGATATCTCCTTGGTTGTTCAGGTGATGTTTATTGACGTTTATGTTTCCATTTTTCATTTTTTTTTTGAGCAAAATCTGCTTTGATCTTGTGTAGTTTGGGTCATGTGCAGATACACCTCTTATTGTTAAAATACCCATGTGGTTTTGTGAAGTGAGCACATGACACCCAATTCCGTCTATTTTAATGAGTGTTTCACATGCCTCTGGAATCTAATCAAAACTACTTTGAGCTGCTCATTTTCGAATTAATTATAGAGTATATCTTTGTAAATATAAACTCGATCAGATATATAACTTAGTGATCAGATATCAAAGTTGTTGTCTTTGAATATAGGACTAATATCACATGTATGCATAATTAGGTCATAACTACACTCCAATATCTTTCTTTTCAGTATTCTTGTCTATGACTCATATGTATTTTGAACAATATATGATAAATAATAGGGTGTGATTATTAAAAACAATGTCTACGTATACTCCTACCGACTACTCCTCTCTCACATGTGCGGGGTTCATATCACAATTAAATGTGTGAGATACATGTGTGAGAGAGGAGTACTGGCTGGGGGAGTGATAAGTAGAAGTGTATCACGCAAAGTGAAATGACAAAATCTATTATCTTACTCTCTCCCTTCCAAAATAATTGTCCAATTTGCAAAACGAGAACATAATACGTTTTCTACAAGAAAAAATTTCAACTTTATTTTTATGAATTAAAAGAACTCATGAATATCAACAAATTATTGAAAAAAGTTTGAATTTTTCTTGAAAATTTTATATTATTTTTAAATTTTCGTTTTGTAGACCGGACAACTATTTTGAAACGAAAAAAAATATTAAAATTCTAAAACCACAACTGCGTCTGGAGCATGCATGTGCTTCGATGGCTCCGAACGCATAATTTTATGTGCTACAGTTCCCAACGGAGGATCCCGACCGAATTCCAGACCGTTTGTCGGGTCTCCTCTGGCCACCAGACAGCTGATCCGAGCAGTTTAAAAATTCTAAAAAAAAACGAGTGGGCCTATACACAAAAAATGGAGTGTTTGGATCGGCTACCTACACACATCGGATGCCGTTAATTTCCCAATGTTTGGATCGGCCACCTACACACATCGGATGCCGTTAATTCTCGCAAGAGCCTATACACAAAAAATAGTGTTTGGATTGGTTACCTACACACATCGGATGCTGTTAATTTCCCAATGTTTGAATCGGCCACCTACACACATCGGATGCCGTTAATTTCCCAATGTTTGGATGGACCACCTATACACATCGGATGCTGTTAATTCTCGCAAGAGCCCACTCGGTTTTTTTTATAGAATTTTTGAACGGCTCGGATCAACCGTCCGGTGACCTAAGTGGGCCTGACGGGCGATCGGGAATTCGGTCGGATCCCCGGTCGGAATCCTTAGACTTTCCGGTGAGGAGCGATATTCGTTGCAAAAGCAGCTAAAAGTCAGACGTCTTCCATCGGGACCGTCCATCTCATTCGCGTTAACATCATCTGCTGGCGTAATAAGTAAAGTCGTGATCGCCTAGAACCAGTTCACCATAGCAACGGTGTTCCCGTCAATTTTGTCGGTGAGGGAGGGCAGATTAGACGCACCCCACGTTGTCCCTACGCAGACTCGTATCATACGTATCTTAGTCAGCACGAAAAGAAACTTCTAGACCGGAGAGATTCCAATATCATCAGAAAGAAAAAGAACTGAGCGGAAATCATCTTCAATCCTCGTGCTGTATATATCTATCTATCTCAGTATACAGGCTTCGAAGCGCTATCGGAAACCCCTCTTTCGTCTTCGTATAACCAGTAGAAGTTTCAATTAACAGAGAGAGAGAGAGAGAGACAGAGAGGAAAAATGGAGGGTCAAGACGATGGTGTTGCTGAGCAGAGCCAACAACACGACCTTCGGTCTATTCTCTCTTGTTCGGACAGGGATTTCCTCATTCGCAACAACGACGATCAGGTAATCGATTTTTCCTTATTTTCTGTCTCCGTCCAAGCAATTTTTAAGAAACTCGTGATTGCTGTCTTTGCTGTGTATATGGTTACCAACATGTTTGTGAACGTTCGGCTGGTGATCAAGACTTGGGAATTAGGTTTGCTTTTTCTAAGATTTCATGTTTGAAATTTATCAGGTGTTATGAACTTCTTTATGATCAATTTATAAAGTTTTGTTCCGGCTTTAATTAGGCTCCTCTGCCTACTGCTGGTGGGATTGGGTGTCCATGATTAGTCGATGTGCGCGTAAGCTAGCTCAAATATCTGAGTTATCAAAAATAAAAAATAATTACGTGTTTGTGTTTTTAGTCACTGTTGCAAATCACCGAAACTGTTTTCTCTCTGTTATTGATCACGGAAAGAAGCCATAATGTTTCAATCCGTATGGTACTGGAAGTTTCAATCAGTATGTTTCATCTGGTCTGTTATCTTTTAACTTTGGATTGTAGCTGGAAGTTGTGGCTTTTTTTATTATTGTACTAGGGATTTCGAACCTGACAAACTATTGTTGTTCAATTGGAAATTTTGGATGAAAGGGATATTGGGCGATGTTTATTACAGTTTAATCTGTTTTCTTATGGTGTGGAAAATAGCGGAAAATTTCTGGCCGGTCCCATATTTTGTATTGGGTTCTGTGCCAACCCTCTTTTGTCACGCTATCCCACCCAGGCCCTTTTCAAACATGTTTTTACTAGTTTGTCTTCACCTCCTTACGCAGATAACATATAAACATGTGGTTGATGAATATTTTTCCACGAACATGTGTTTGATATTGATACATGCTGATGTGGACATATTTGTTATTTTTGCATTACAAAGTTTAAAATTCAATATCTTTTATTTTATATATATATATATATATATAATATCTTTCATTATATCAGTTTTTTGTAAAATTTATATTTTTAGAATCTACTCAAAGAGATCTATCAAACAAGACCCATATTAAATAAAAAAATTATGTGCAAATATTTTTGTTTTGTTTTTGAGAGTGTGAATTGGAAATTTTTTGATGTGAATTGTGTAGAGTGTGTGTAAATTCTGCTTTTAAGGGGCGTAAATTGTTTCATTTTGGAGGGTGAATTATTCAAAAAATGTGTGAATTCTTTCATTTTAGAGGTGGTGAATTTTGTATTTAAGAGGTGTGAATTCTTTCACTTTAGTTTGTGAATTGTGCATTTTGGGGAGTGAATTGTGATGTGTGAATTCTGCATTTTGAGTGGTGTGAATTTTGCATTTTGGAGAGTGTGAATTCTTTCATTTGAGGGGTATGAATTCTTTCATTTTTTGGTGTGAATTGTGTATTTTGGGGAGTGTGTAGTTATGTGTGAATTCTACATTTTTAGGGATGTGAATTCTTTCATTTTGGAGGGTGTGAATTATTCAAAAGGGGTGCAAATTCTTTCATTTTGGGGTGTGAATTGTGTATTTTGGGAGACTGAGTAGTGATGTGTGAATTCTGCATTTTAAGATGGGTGAATTTTTTTCATTTTGGATGATGTGAATTGTTCAAAAGGGGTGTGAATTGTGCATTTAAGGGGTGAAATTCTTTTTATTTTAGGGTGTGAATTATGTATTTTGGGAAGTGTATTGTGTATAGTATGTGTGCATTTTGCATTTGCATGGTGTAAATTTTTTTATTTTCAAGGGTGTGAATTATTTAGAAGACATGTGAATTGTTTAATTTTGGAGGGTGTGAATTATGCATTTGAGGGGTGTGAATTCTTTCATTTGGGATGTAAATTATGTATTTTGGGAAATGAGTTGAGTATAGGATGTGTGAATTTTGCATTTGAAGGATGTGAAATCTTTCATTTTGGAGGATGTGAATTATTTATAAAAGGGGTGAATTCTTTCATTTTAGAGGATGAAAATTCTGCATTGGAGGGGTGGAATTCCTTCATTTTGGAATGTGAATTTTGTATTTTGGAAAGTGAATTGTGTAAATGAGGTGTGAATTCTGCATGAGAGGTGTGAATTCTTTCATTTTGAATGGTATGAATGTTCAAAAAGGATGTGAATTCTTAATAAAAGGATACAAAAATTACTTTTTTTATGTGTACATAATTTCATATTCAAAATGGATCTTATTTGAAAGATCTCATCGAGTAGATTTCCAAAATTTGTTATGTAAAACAAAAGTTATAAAGGCCTCGGTGGAGATATCTTCTTAGATGTGCCATACGTAGCTGTCCCACGGTGTTATATGCATGCTTGATGTGCCTGAACTTTTATTTAATAATTTCCTTTCATAGATTTTTGTTTTGAGATATAACTCATAAGTTGACTAGTTGAATTTGAATTTCGCAGCAGAAAGTTCTATTGCTTACATCTGATTACTTGTGCTGAATTTGGGGATGTTCCAAATGGAAGTAATATTATGGTTTTCCGGTGTTAACATAAATGGAATTAACATGATAGTTGTGAACATTACAGGTGAAAATTGACAATTTGAAGGGTAAGAAGGTCGGGTTGTATTTTTCAGCGTCATGGTGTGGCCCATGTCGACAGTTCACCCCGAATCTTGTGGAGGTTTACAATGAACTGTCCCTCAAGGGCGATTTTGAGATTGTATTTGTCTCGGCAGATGAAGATGACGAGGCATTTAAGAGTTATTTCTCCAAGATGCCTTGGCTTGCCATCCCATTTTCTGATTCAAACACACGTGATCGGTTGGATGAGTTGTTCAAGGTGATGGGGATACCTTACCTTGTGATCCTTGATGAAAATGGGAAGGTTATGACTGAGGATGGTGTTGAGTTCATTCGGGAGTATGGAGTTGATGCGTATCCTTTTACCCTGGAAAGGATCAAAGAAATTAAGGAAGAAGAAGAAAAGGCTAAGCTGGAACAGCCCCTGAAATTCATATTAGCCTCCCGTTCTCGTGACTTTGTGATATTGGCTGATGGAAATAAGGTAAGTTTTACAGTCCTGCTACATACACAGCAAACTGTGCACAGATTGTGCACAGATTTATTGTGGGGCCCACCACGGGTCCCACACAAATCATCCGAGCCGTTCAGTAAATGTAAAACATTTTTTCAAAGGTCCCCATAAAAAATAAGCTCAATCCAATACCTATAAGTGCTTCATCCAACCATCTAACTTTTCATTCAGATTTCTGGATAATAAAAAGTTATATGATTGAATCGAGCACCTATAGGTATCAGATTGAGATTATTTTTTACAAAGACCCTTGAAAAAATGTTTTACATTTAATGAACAGATCGGATGATTTGTGTGGAATCTGTGGTGGACCTCACAATGAAATCTGTGCACAATCTGTGCACAGATTGTATGTATGTGTAGACTTTCTGTAAGTTTTATGTGCAGAGATTAACAGACTAGTTGTAGTGCTCACAATTTGGGTCCTTTATTTGCTATTTTATCATCTGTATGGCGTATCTTATTTGGTAAGACTTAGTAGAAGAATAGAGAACAAAAGAAAGAAAGTGCTTTGTATTCATTTGATTTGGAGGAGATTTTGATATTGTAGAATTTCAATATCCCCATTTTTTGTGAGAAAAAGAGTGAGCCTTAAAAGGGAGTTCAGTTACTAATAACTCTTTGTTTCTCTCCAATCTCCATTCTTTGCCTTGAATATCCCAACAAGTGATGGACTTGCCTTACCATACCATTTCTTTTCTTTTCTTTTCTCTCCTAATCCCTCGCTCTGACATGGCCAAAACTTCTCTCATAAGTCATAATCTTATTGCATTCTTTGTGTATTGTTGCTGTCAAGGTATCTATCTCTGAGCTCGAAGGCAACATCATAGGCCTGTATTTTGCACAGTCTTCGTACAAGAATTGTGTTAAGTTCACTCCAAAACTCGTTGAAGTTTATGAGAAGCTGAAGGCAAAGGGGGAGAAATTTGAGGTTGTGATGATACCCTTCGATGATAATGAAGAATCCTTCAAGCAAGGCTTTGAAAAGATGCCTTGGTTATCTCTTCCCTTCAATGACAAGAGCTGCGTCAAGCTGGCTGGGTACTTTGATATTCCAACTATTCCTGCACTGGTTATTGTCGGACCAGATGGGAAGACTCTTCAATCTGATGTTGT
Source organism: Rhododendron ovatum (assembly GCA_019656835.1). NCBI lineage: Eukaryota > Viridiplantae > Streptophyta > Magnoliopsida > Ericales > Ericaceae > Rhododendron > Rhododendron ovatum. The sequence continues at coordinate 21,193,614 of CM033797.1, read as the reverse complement.
TGAGGCCATTGAAGAACATGGCACGGAGACGTACCCTTTTACACCAGAGAAGTTTTCGGAGCTTGAGGAGAAAGATAAGGCAAAACGGGATGCACAAACATTGGAGTCTATCTTGGTGTCGGGAGATCTCAATTTTGTGATTGGGAAAGGTGGATGCAAGGTAAGTTTGTCAAGCGTTACTGATGCCCCACTATTTGGTTGATTAGTATTTTTGTTTTATGCATTTTTATCCGTGAGAATTTCATCCACTGCAAGTCTGCTTTGATCCTATTGGGGAAGTCTTACTTCTATGCATGAATTTACATCACATCAGTGAAATGCAAAAGCCGCAAAACCTAACAGTCTACAAGGTTTTTGTCCAAACTTTGTGTTTTAGAAAAGCGATTTTGAAAATCAGGATCCAAAAATTCTAATATTGGTGTTTCTCAACATTGGTTTTTGAGTGGCTTCGAAGTTATTTTTATTCCAAGCAAAAGGTGGAAAACACAGAGGTACAACCTTCGAGACACCGGATACTAGAATCCCCCCGTTCCTGGGCTGCATGCACAGCAAAACAAATGATGTTATTGCAAACACCCCTTACAACTGTGTATGTTGTCCTGAGTTTTAGAAACTCCCCTGATTGCTATGTTAATTTAGGATACAGATTTGTTGATGTGGCTCTTTCACGACTTGTGGAATGGAGATCTTCATTTTATCACTGATGCAAAACTTTCCCTCTCTCTCTCTCTCTCTCTAGGTTCCAATTTCGGATCTTGTTGGAAAAAATATTCTCCTTTACTTCTCAGCGCACTGGTGTCCTCCATGCCGTGCTTTTCTACCAAAGCTTGTTGAAACGTATCACCAGATTAAGGCCAAAGACGATGCATTTGAACTGATATTCATCTCTAGTGATAGGGATCAAACCTCATTTGAAGAATACTTTTCCGAAATGCCATGGCTTGCATTTCCCTTTGGAGATGAGAGGAAGGAGTATTTGGACCGTATTTTCAAGGTCCAAGGTATTCCGATGCTAGTTGCAATCGGGCCAACTGGACGGACTGTTTCGACAGAAGCCCGCGAACTTGTTATGTATCATGGAGCCAATGCTTATCCCTTCACAGAGGCGCGATTGAAGGAGATTGAAGCAGAGAATGAGGAGAAGGCAAAGGGGTGGCCTAAGAAGGTGAAGCATGAACTCCATGAACACGAACTTGAGCTGATTCGACGCCAGGAGTACATGTGTGATGGGTGTGAGGAAGAAGGAATAGTATGGTCTTTTTATTGTGAAGAGTGTGAATTTGATCTGCATCCAAAGTGCGCTTTGGAAGAAAACAAGGCAACGAAAGGGGAAAAGGAAGATGATATGGAGGAGACAAAAACCAAACAAGGGTGGGTTTGTGATGGAGATGTCTGTCACAAAGCTTAAGAAGTTGTGTGTTTTCAAAACTATGGCTGTATGATCTTCAGTTTGTTTGAATGAGTGTGGTTCCTCCTTTCAATAATAAAAGTTGGGGTAAGTTTGGTTTATGGTTTAAAGGCATGTATTTTTTTACCTCCGGAAGTGGCTTTTTACTCTATATGCAAGTTTCCTGTTTAGGTATTGAATGTTATTACGTGTATATGCAAGTTTCCTGTTTAGGTATTGAATGTTATTACGCGCTAGCTTTAGTGCAAGAAAGCGACTGTTCTTGTTAATGCATTTGGTTGGGGTGCATTCAATAGATGGGAAATGACATTTTTGTTTGGTTAAGTTTACGTTACCTTTTTTTATTGCAGGAAAGTTTGAATCTTCAAATAGAGCCGGTTTCACAGTGATAAATGTCTTCAAAATAATATTTTAAAGCTGTGAGAATTTTGATAGTTTTGCTAATTTTAAAAATAGGATTTGTGTTTTCCGGAATCAACTTTTTATGATACTAGGTGAACTGCGCGTCTCATGCCTGTGAATTTTGTGCCTGTGATGTACTATATGCTTGAGAAAGTTTAAGGTGTGTACATTGAGAGGTAAACAATAGTGCTTTTAACTTGGAAACTTAGCTACCTATTTCAGTAAATAACCAGGTTTTGAACTTGAAAATACTCCTATTTCAGTGAATAGGCAATAGGAGTGTTCGTTTTATAACAGGATAATCCAGATCAAATTATGTGCTGAACCAAAACCAAAACATTTGCCCAAAGCCAAAATCACGCCAATTGTTTTTTTTTTTTTGGACGGCAATTTTTTTTTTTTTTTATGTCAACTGTTGGTAAGTACCAATTTGGAGTAGAAAAGAAACACCACCATAAAAGAAGAAAAACTAAGACTAAATGCCATCTGTAAAACCTTCCAATTCTCACATTCCTGAAATGAAACTTAAAGTTCTGTACCACGAATTCATCAATCATAAATATCGCTCTCATGCAAATTACCGACCTTCTTTTTACCAAAGCCAGCCCGAGAATTTCCGTGCATATTGTTTTAGTGCGTTTATTTGGTGTGTTTGTGGGTAGGATCTGAAGCAACTGTGGCTGAAGTGGTTCTTGATGGTTGGCGACCTGTAAGCCGTAATTATCTATCTTGTATTGCACCCAAGAGAAGATAAAGTTATATACAATGACAGCAAGAAGTCGACATACAGTTTTATAGTTTAGCTATAATTACATGGGTTAATGATTTACAATCATCCGTAGTCTTAAACTTGGACAGCAGGTGAGTTTCCATGACACATAATTACAGTGTGAATAAAAGTAGTAGAATGGAAACAACATTATCAAACTATCTGATGTAGTGGCATATTGCAAGATTGAGCTAGACTGTAGTAGAAAGTGAGCAGATACGAATGTAGAAAATGCAGGAACTGATTGCAAATGGAGAAATTGAGTAAGCTGTTGCAGCCTCAATGCATGAAAACAAGGCTTGAGATTTGAGCTAGATTGTCACAACCGGAGGTAGTGCCTCAAATATGAAACACGAGTTAACTTATTGCAACACACGCAAAAATCTCAAACACAACACAACGTTTGTTTATATCACCTCTCAGCAAGATTTAAAATGGTAGATGAATTTTTTTAACGTAAGTAAAACATTTGTTTATAATCGTCTCCACGATGTCCAGATGTATTACTCTTCTCCCCCAATAAAATCTATTTATAGGCATGATAAAATCCTTAAAGCCGGTCATAGCCTCCAACCAATCCTACCGAAACATAGCAATTTAGACCCACATTTCATCCTAAAATCCTAAATGGTGGCATAATAGGAAGTTATGAAAAAATCTGATAAATTCCATTCATATCATTGTCACCCATATCATCAAAAGTAAATTGCTATAACTTCTTGTGGTGTTTCCAAAGCAAGCCTTAAGATACTTCCAGATGGACCTCTTGAACATATCATATGCTTCATTCATTCCAAGCATAATAATTGAAGTTTCAAACGATCCATCATACTTTACTACTTCATTAATTTCAAGCATTAAGAATGATCGATGCATCTTTATACTTTTAAAGTCTAAACTAATAAAGTCTAAACTAACATGAGTGTCAATATTGCATGATCATCCCATCATCCTATGTTATAGCTAAGATAAGAAACTCACCATTGCCGAGCCTGGGCACGATTTTCCAGAGCTTCATATGCCTTGCCTATTAAAAAGCATATTGCAGAAGAAATCTGTAAAAAAAACTTATGCAAACATACAGTCATATATCAAGAGTCAAGACTCATTGGCAGCCATTAGGTCCCATTACAAAAGCAAGAAAATCAGAACTTGTCATATTGACAACAATTTGGCAGCCAATGATGGAGAACAAAAGCTTTAGAAACTGTTGAGGCAAGCAAATAGGCAGCTAGGTGAACGATCTCACAAGTATTAAAATTGACCAAGTGAAAAAAGAGCATATGACAACATTTAATTCATACATGCATCACTGTTTTCCTTCTTTTGATATAACCATCTCCTGACAAATGGGGTGGCCAAATAATCTTGTGTTGTACATACCAAATTGAGAAAATGCAACATGCACATGGCAGGCGTCAGTGGTTTGCAGACACACACACACACACACACACACACACACACAAAGATGGTACCTTCACAAGACACAAAAACTGTAAGGCAAGTAGATATTTCTAAATTAGAAATTTTAGTGCTATGAATTCCAATTCTGTCATTGATAAATAGCTAGTAGGGAAACGACAAAGATGCAATAGAAGGAATAAAAATTGCAGCTTCTTACAACTAGCATAAAGAAAGAAAAAATTACATTGATTTCACGGTCTTCTCCATCTTTATCTATCTACATGACACTGCAATCCTTCGTGATATTCACATTCCCATGTTCATCTACTTTAGTATCACCAAGCATTAATAGACATTGATCCGACTCCTTCAACTCCTCCTGCTCATTAACATTATGTTCATGGGGAAGAATGTGAGGACTGAGGTCATCGTCTAAAAAAACACATAAATGAACAAAATCACAGGAAACACAACACCTGACTACTAAACCTAGGACAAGACTGTATGACAGCATAAGTACAAAAAGAAAACACTAACAAGCAGAGTTCCAGATGCCACACATACAGGTCGGGATTGCCTGGGGTACTTTATACACAATGGAAATATTCTACAGAAGAGAAATGATATTCACACTCCTCTTGCTTATACTTGCATAGAGGGAGAGGATGTTTGCACTCCACTTTAGCGTATCAAGATCAGCATATCTCATGATAGTTTGAGAGACAAAGAAAGGGAGTGTGAGGGCTTAAGTTGAGTGAGTGTAAACAGCATTCCCCCACTATAATGAAAGAAACCATCTTCCGTAGCTGTAACGTCAATGTTACATGACAAAAAAAAGGAAATTGGCATCAATTGCAATTTTCCTATTAGCTGTAACTTAACATATAAATCTGGGAGGTGACAATTAGCTTCAAATATTTATTTGTTTAAAACTGACTTGATGTCACAAAATTGTGCATTTTACATACAAGCCACACCTACTTCTTTCAAGAAATTAAAGAAACGGCGAAAACTTAAAAGGGTAAGAATCACACCTTGTGAGACCAGTATCAGCCGCCGACATCACCAGAACAAGCGAAAGGTGTATACAATAGCCGATCAACTTGCTCCGCAAAGGAACCTCCAATTGCTATTTTGATTATTGAGAGAGAAGCCAAAAAACATTATGACGCCAGCAGCTTATAACTGTGAACGAATCTGTGGTATGCTTTGGAACTGACCATGATCTGAATCTGTGGTATGCAAAGAAACTGAGTGCTAGAAAACACGAAGCCCAAAAAAAAATGGGGAGGAACTTAAAGGGAGGGAAAAATCGAACCTCGCGCTATCAGTCACAGCTGCGGATGACATCAGAAAGGAAGAAGAGAACAACAACGTGCAATAGCCGATCAGAAGAATTTCCACCGCCAAGAAACCCCAAAAGCTCTTCGCATCATCTGGAAGCATCCACGCCTAAGAGAGGAAAAAGAGAAACCATAGATCTACACGTGTAAATGACATCAGCACATTATAACTGGAAAGACGAAAATTACCCTCAACAACAAATCAGGCAGTTGCCCAGTCAAGGGGTACAATTGAAAAAATTGGACAAAAATTTCAGTGGGAACCTTTGGAAATTAGGTTTCCGACTTCCATCCTTTGCACCTTTTTCTGGTGAGTAGTTGAGTCTAGATGTGGATGCATAATGAACACAAAGGATCAAGCTCTGTTTGGTCACTATATGGAGCTGGTACTGATAACCCCAATTTTGACTCCTTTTGTCATATTCATTTCTTATCTTCTTGTTTGAGCATAACTTCTGCATTTTTCTTGGTTTTTATTTTATTCTCTCGTTTTTTGGTGCAGTAGACAACTTATAGCTTAACATGCAACAACCATTGTCTAAATAAAAAAACATTGTCTGATTCGTGCCAAGAAGAATGTCGAACTGTATTTCTGTGATGACAATGCATACCTCAGGCAGTTCGGCTTGCCGGAAGACAATGGTTAGTCGAGTATTTGGATCGGTCAATCCTTAACGGATAAAAATTGGCCTTTAGCCTCTCTATCTTGAGTGTTCATATTCACCAAATATTTCATGGTCGTGGCATGTGGGTAGACGTGGGATATGTGAATGCACGTATGCGTTGGTGTGTAATACATTTTTTCCTAACAATTCTACTCCTATAAGTTTGCCCTGGAAGTAGAAACACAAAAAGAGGAAAATCCTATGAGATGATTATCCACATTATTTCGCATCTTTCACTGATGAATCGTCATACTTGCAAGTTGAAGTACAGTAAACAAAACCCGCCAAAAATTTGCAAACAGCCAAAAACCAAACCCGCCAAAAATCCAATTCAACGACTGAATCGACAAAACCCACGCCCAAAAACCAAACCCGCCAAAAATTTGCAAACAATCTCCTCAAATCGGAATCATTGATGCAAAACATTATTCTAGACTCATCGAACAACTCAAACGAGCTCGGCCCAGCAACGATTTGAAGCGACGAGAAACCCTACACGTTAGCCCTAACCAGATCAGATAAGCAATCACCCCAAATAACTACTGACGAGGTAAGAAAAAGAAAACTGGAGCAAAAAAAAATACAAACTCGAGACTACGAATTTTTTTAAGCAACAATACCTTACGCTTAGATTCATCGTACTGAACAAGACGCAGAGAACACCCACCAAGAAAAGGCGAGGAAGAAATTAAAAAAAATAGAAATCTAACCTCACGGGATGAGCCACAGCTGCCGACGAGGTCGGAAAATAGAACGCCAACGTGCAACAGCCGATCAGAATATCCAGGGCCAAGAAATCCATCTCTGGAAGCATCCACTCGTAGAGACAGAAACCAAGACACAGACACCAGGACTAAAAGATTCCCACATGGATGGACGTGATTACCCTTGGAGAAGGCGCGGTCGAGGATGACGGGGGGATCGGACGGACGGTAGAGGCAGAGGAAGATCCAGTCGGCGAGAAGGGCGAGCGGATTAGGAAATCATCTCCGCTGGTTTCGTCTGGAAACACCCAACTCTCTGAGAAGTGGAGAGAGTTCTCCGATGGTCCGGAACCATCTGTCCCATATATAAGAAAGAAAGGGAGGGGCCAAAAAACATGACGCCAACACGATGTCAGTAGCTTATAACGGGGAAAGACGAAATTACCCTCGACATCAAATCATGAAGTTGCCCAATCGAGGGACACAATTGGAAAAATTGGAAAAAATTTGCCAAGCTGTTCAATTGGCTGCAAGGTTCTTAGTTTTAAAGCTTTAGATAGAAATACCAACAAGGGCTGGCAAGTTGTTCATAAAACTTTATTTCTTGTTATGAGGTCAAGGATTCTGCCGGCTAAGTCCTCGCAGTGCATCAACGAGGAAAGAAATAGCAGTGTTACAAAAAATTAATCACTGGCGGAGTCTATTCGATTAGAACCGACTAATTGTTATGGGCCAATTAATTGTCAATTACTAATTGCTATGCGCCAATTTCTAGGTCTCGAAGCTGAAAGGTGGCCGACCGTCTGATCAGTGCTTAGCGACTTTTATAAGGGGGTGTTCAGCTAAGTAAAATTGAGCTGGCTGTCCCGCCACTTCTGTCAAAATAAGCCACCAGTGGTTCGGCTAAAAAAGCCAACAAAAAAAAGCCACATTGAAGAAGGGATAAAATTACCAAAATACCCTAGCCCTCAACCCTATCTTATCCGGCTTCCCAACAGAAGCTATCCTTTTCTCCTCCTCACAATACAGTCCAAACCCCTTTTGGAAGCCTCATCTCATCACCGACTCTCCACACAACATCCCAATTTCCGGAACTCACCAAATCTCGTTAACACTTCCTCCGGCCTCAACCCCCTTCGATCCTCCTCACCAACTCTCCACACAACCTAGATCTCCTCCACCCAGCAATTCCTCCGTCCATCTCCAAATCTTGTCAGGCGTAGGAACTTCGGCATCAGCCCACTCCGATCGCAAGGCCTACACAGCAGCAAGAACTTTTCGAGGTTGAGGAGGTAGATCATATTCGTCCAACCTACGCGCCCTCTCTTTCACACACGACAGTGAGTTCTCAAATCCTCGTCCGAGTTGATGTATGTAATTTTTGTGTTTGATTGTATTTTCGAGAGGATGATTCTGACCTTCTCAATTTTCGGAAGAATGCTCTGACAAATATCCATTCAGAATCTAAGCAAATACCAAAACAATTTTAATGTAATTCTATAAAATTGTTTCAGGCAAAAAAAATACGACCGATGCAATATTAGAAACCATTTTAACACTTATTTCTCCCTTTTTGGAACTCTATTATAATTTCACATTATTTGCTGGCTTTGAAGAATTTTTGTACGAAAACCAGCAATTTTATATACTCTTTCTTCAATGGTTTGTTGGATCTGTGTATAAACCATTGGTTCTGTTGTTCATATCACTTGCTCTGCGAAACCCTTGTTTGTTTTGTTTTCTGTTTATATATTTCATTACTGGAGCATAGTAGTTTTGTGGGTTTATAAAATTTTCGTTCTTAGGGACCTCATAAGTCTTCAACAGAAGAGGAACAATCTCATTGTCATCATGTTTGTAGGTACACAATATCAAGACTCTTTCTAAGCCTAGCTTCAGATAATTTCCACAAATTAATCCATACGGTTTGACTAGTAGTTTGCAGTTTTGATTCCAGACTAGTGGAAGGGTTGGTTACGCTCTATTGATGTCCAACTTTATTTGTATGGTGTTGTTTTGTTTGTGGGTTATGCCCCTTTTGACCATGTGAAAAGAAAAAGCCAAACAAATCAACACTGCTTTTGTATTTTTTTTAATCTTTTCGTTTCCTTTTCTGCCTTGGGTTATAAATCGATTTGAAAAGTAATCATGCAAACGTAACCATATTTTTGGTTTGAGGGTGCATCTTCAATCTTGGCTTAACAAATGGGAATATCAAATATTGTCTCTACGCAAATATCGTATTTTTGCATACGAAAATTAGATATTTTCAGATGTAGGCTGCAACCATTATTTGCAACTTAGGTATTTCTTCATATTGGTTTGTAAATTTAGCAAGTTTTGTCAAAGAATGAGGGTGTCACTCTACAAAATTACTGAAAGGAAAAAAATTTGACATGAGGTGCCAATTTTTTTCCCTTTCCATAGCAATTCCAAAATGACACTTATAGCGTTTGATGTGTTTGTAGTTACATGAAATGGATTTGGGGTGTGGAGAGGGAAAAAAAATGACCCCATACAAAATTATAATAAAATTTGTTTCTGTATAAATGTTAGAGCCAGCTGAAATCAGAATCAATGGCTTCGAACATGTCCTCCTCCAATTCTGGGGTGCGGATGCATCGAGTGTGTGGTCAGTGTGGATCCGGACCTTGCGTTGTCAAAACCTCGCAATCAGTGAAGAATCCTGGACGTCGTTACTTTAAGTGTCCGATGAACCCAGTAAGTGTACATATAATATATTCATCCTTAACTTGTCAAATTCAGCATAATTGTAGTTCTCTGCAAATACTTTTTACTGAACCTAACATTCTACTACAACAAGCAGCCTTGCGATAAATGGAATGGGTGGTGTGACGAGTCTCTTCCAAGCAACGCTTCTGTCCCACATCCGAATGAGACATATGGTGTTCCTTTTGAACTTTCAACTGTCATCCCTACGTTGATTGTGGACATCACAAAGCTCAGGGCTGAAAATCGGGAGATTCTCAACTTAGTGAGGACACTTCAGACAGTCATGATTGCCATAGGTGTTGTCCAAGTGTTGTTGCTCTGTCTTAAGTTCGCCTAGATAAACCTGACCGTCTGATGTAGTTTCATAGATGGACTCATTATCCTTTTGTTATAATATTGGTAATCGACTTCTGACTTGTAATGGGCCTCATGCATGTGTGCCTAATGTACAAATGTGGCTTATGTAAATTAATATAATCGACTTGTGACTTAAGGTGTATAGTATGAAAATGTTATTACTTGTTTGATGTTTGATGTCTCTTTCTATCTTCCGTACCATTTAATTTTGTGGCTACATTGAATTTATACCACATGGTAAAGTCTAAGCGTGTTATATTGTTTGCTTTTTTTAAAATACATGAAGATATGGTGTCCCCTCGTAAGAGGATGAACCTCGGGAAGAAGGTACCACCAATTGGCAGTCATCGCCTTGGGCTTGTGCCCCCTCGCCTTGGGCTTGTGCCTCTTAGACCTTACAGATCCGGAAGAGCTAATTGGGATTCACAAATGACAAGGCTTTTCTTACAGCTCGCCATAAAGGAGATTGAAGCTGAGGGTAGGGGAACAACACAACTTTCGAACAATTCGCTGCGCAACATTTCTACAGAGATCAGTGCTAGGACTGGAGAAGTGATCAATCTGAAGCAATGTAAGGATCGGTATGGCGTCTTGAAGCGGGACTGGCAGGCATGGATGTTACTAGCTGACTCGAGAAGAGGTGCAACAGGCTTGGGTATGAATCCAGTCACGGGGACTTTTACAGCACCTGACCATTTTTGGGCAAATATAATTGCGGTAAACACTTTCTCCAATACATAAGCTTTTATTCATTTATTTTGCTTACATAACATATGTGCATGACAAAAGGCCACAACAGCTACTGTGAATGCTTTTGTAACTGATTGCATTGATCAGTTCATATTTAGGCCATTTTGCATGAAGCACTCGTATTGGTTATTGACATAATACTTGTTTAGGTGCCTCACCGCTGCTTTGAAACTAATTTGACATCGTATAAGTTGCACTGCCTAATTTATTTTATCAAATGGTCGTTATTTATTAGATTTTATCCATAGTCGTGTGTTGTCAACTGTAATTTTTTTGGGATACTAATTAATCACCTATTTTGCTGCTTATAAGCATTGGTCCATCGTTAGTTTTGTCTCCATGTAGTTTGACGACCTGTTTGTTCGACAGAACTACTGATCATGGAAAATCTAATCCCAGTAGCTTTACATAGCGATCATTGGATACAAACTAGGACGCTGATCATCATATTGCATATCCCACACTATGAAAATACTATCATCCCAACAACGAACTCGTTAATATCTTAACCAAATAATGGACTATGTCATCTCCTATGAAGCATGGATACGGATACGGGATACGGATACGGTGATACGTCAAAACCAAAAAAACTATTAGAACGGATACTTCGGGGATACGGCTGTATAAATTATTTAATTTGAATGCAAGATACTTATTTGCCCTATCCGATACGTATCGGGGCGTATCGGGTGCGTATCTGTATCCCTCGCGTATCCGATACTCGTACGTGACTACTTTCGGATTATCCGTGCTTCATAGGTCATCGCCTTTAATTATCAGATTTTGCTGCTCAACTGCCACATATGTAAATTAAGTAAGTGAATTGTGTATACAATGTCATGATGAGTACTAATATATGAGCAAGTCTGAAAACAAATCCAGTAGATTTTACGAAATTATTTCCTGTTTTGCCATAGGGTTCTTCATTTGAATGCTGGTTAGTTTTGCCCAGTCTTCACATGGCACCAGTGAACTCTGCCATGCCTTTTTAGGTTTTTACCAACAATGGTATTTGAAGGGTCAGAACTGACCACCAAAAAGTGAACCTTGCCATGGCTAGTGTTTTTGACCAATAATGTCATAAAAGGATCAGAACTAACCTGCCAACAGTGAACCCTGCCATGCCTTTAGTGTTTTTCACCAATAATGCCATTTAAGGATTAGAATTGACCTGCCAACAATGAACCCTGCCATGCCCTAAATGTTTGTGACCAATAATGGCATTCAAAGATCAGGAATCACATGCCAAACAGTGAACCCTGCCCCTTATTTCACCTTTTGCAGCTTTTTCAAGCATCCAAGAGTGTCATTTGCTTTTTCATCTCACATTCTCACCCGGGGTTATAAAACATGGTAACATGCTTTCAATATTATTCACAAATAAGTTGAAATCATTTATCAGGTCAGACTCTCTCCTACATATTTTCTGTGTGACCATAGAATTATACTTCTCCTCAGTATTTTTTCCTGTAGTTGTGTGAATGTCTTATGTGAACTCTACCATCAAGTTCCCTTGCCATTATGCTGAACTTGTTTTTTGCTTTATTTGCCAATGCATTTATAAAAATTGTCACTTGTAATTATTGTTATGGTTTACATGTTTGCCACTGCATTACATTCACAACAGACTCCATTTTATATGTGTAACTTGTGTATGTCATGCTATATGTATGTTTTTCTGTATCTATCTAGCAAAATGAAAATGTGGCAAAGTTCCGCAACCGTCCGTTGGAGCACGAGGAGTTGATGCAAAGGGTATTTGAAGAAGTCACTGCCACCGGCTCACTACAATGCACTCCGGGAGCGGAAGGGGAGCTTGGTATGGGTGCAGAAGGTCGTCGAGCGTTGGCTACCGACAATGACGACCACACTGATACGGATGGTGAGGGCAACACAGTTGGAATAGAAAACGGGGACGGAATTGGTACTGAATATATTAGCTTTTGCAGTCAGCAAGGTACTAGCAATCCCATTTCCCCTCAATATGGTGGTACAACCAATCCCTTTTCCTCTCAACATGGCAACCATAGCATCCCATTTCCCCCTCACCATGGTGGCACAAACACCCCTCCTTTCCCTCACCATGCTGCCACAAACACCACCCCTTTCCGTGAACATATTAGAACAAGTCCCCCACTTTTTCATGAACATGAACATGGTACACCTACCCCCCCTTTTTCAAACCGTGGTACAACAAATACTCCCCTTTGCCCTCAACCCGAAATCAGATGCTCCCCCTTTTATCTGAACATGGTACAAACACCCTCCTTTCCCGAGAGCTATGCCCATATATCCAGGTTGCAGCTCAAGTGGAACAAAAAGGTGAAGCTCATCCAGCGCGACTGATGCTATATCGCAATCCATGACTAACATTTTGGAGACCATGGTTTCGAGGCAGAATCAGTACAGATCCGTCATTTAGCACGGATGTAACATGGTGGACGTAATGAAGATCCTTGGTCGAATGGAGTATTTCCAACAAGAACCCGTTCCCCCGGTCTTTTGGTGGCTTGTTGACTACTTGTCCGGTGATCCCATGAAGATGGATGTGTTCTATGGCTTGCCAAATGATGAACAGAGAATTTATTTCGCTCAACGGGAGCATACAAAGGAAATGTTAGCACAATCACGAGGACAAGGGAACCCAATTGAGACTCTCCCTCCTTGAAACTATGTTTCATACTTGGATCGTTATGATTTGTGTTGGAAGTATGTGTTCTATGGTTTGGTACATTCGATGGTTCATTGTAAATTATGTTTGCTAATATAATTTCAGAGGAGAGTAGTCCACACATCCACGGATATCGTCAACAGTACAGGTCAAGATCGCAACCGGGCCTTTCAATTGTGTTCAACTCGGTATACATTTTTCTTGTCGTCATGCTTTAAAGTATCACATGCAAATTCATATTGGAACTAGCAGCTTTTTCTTCAATTTCATTTCCACGGTTCGCATTACACCTACACAAAAATCTGACGATCACGCATTACGGTTTAATTCCATCTACATTGTCACTTTTGAACTGTGATAGTTTAAAAATGTTGGTCACAGTTTATAAAAAAATTTCCAAACAGTTTATAAAATGTGGTCACAGTTTAATGAAGTCCAGTATTACGCAGCATTTGTTTCCTTCTATACCTTGTGCGCCCACGAATAAGATCTGGGACTGCAAAATTTTGCATTTTCTTTTCCTGGACATCATATTTTTTCCAAAAGGTGAAAAATGGACCATCATTTCCCAACAATAGTTAAGTGAAATTTGGTTCTTTAACAAATTGTATTTGTTCGTAGGGGTCATGGATAATCCAAGTTGGGGGAACTCTGGGAGTGCAGACGACATTGGACGGGAGACGTTCGACCTTGGTAGTTTTACCAATATATTGGAAACTGGAGTTTACCCGGAAAATTATCCCAACTTTAACTCTGGAAATGGAGGGAATGAACTTACCAACTTTCATTATCCTACAGCACATCAACAATCGAACGAGATATACCAAAATGGTGAGGGGTACGAAAACATGCCATGGGTGAATAGGTTTGCCATATGGGCAAGGCGATGCAGGACCGAGTGACAATGTTCCACGTGTTGAACAATTTGTGGCGGAATCCAATTCTTCGCCTCACTTGTATGCATCTTCTGACTTTGGGCAAAGTCACAACAGTGGAGGGCATGGAACTGAGCCCAGGTCGGACATGAGAATTGGGAGTGGATGAACAACAACAATGAAAATGCCGGTTCAAGTACTAATGTGTTTGCCGATGACGCTAACTCTGACTACTCGATCCCGGCTGATGAGTTTTATGCCGAATATGCACAAGACGAATTGTTGGTTGACCTGGCGACCGTAGCATTATTGCATGCCATACAAATCCTATGTAGGCCGCAGAGGCTACCGTTCCACACATGCCCCTTGTCAGGTAAAGCATATGTGCATGAGCTAATAAATGCTCGTGATGAGAGGTTTCAACTTGAGCTTTGCATGCCCAAAGACACTTTTGCAAAAATAGTCCATGAACTTCAAGGAACCTATGGCTGGAGTTCTTCTCGAATGAAAATTGATGGAGTTAACTGCTTTGAGAGTTTTGCAATGTTCATGCATTTACTAAGGGACCACTCAAATCGGAGAACACAGAGAGGTTTCAGCACTCTGGCGACACTGTGAGCAGACATGTGCACAAGATATTGGCGTGCATGAGAGAGGTTTCACTGCTGATAAGTTAAAGCCAACGCGACGGCAACATGACACTCACGAGTACTTAAATAGACGCGAGTTCTATAAACCATTCAAGGTGACTTATATTTCGGGTTCATTGATGTTGGGTAATGTTAGGATACGTGTATTTGAACAACATGAGGGTAAGCGAATCAGGTTTACACTTTTTTTATTGGTGCAGGGAAATTGTATTGGGGCTATAGATGGGACCCATGTCATGATAAGATGCAAGAAGAAGGAAGATGAGAAGAGGTTCTTTTCACGGAAGGGTTATGCCACCCAAAATATAATGGCCGTCTGCGATTTCGACCTTACTTTCGTGTTTGCATCAGCTGGATGGGAGGGGATATATCATGATTATAGCATATTCAAGCGATGTGTCTTGAATCCAAGATATCGTTTCCCAAAACCAGAACCAGGTAATAATTTAGCTCATTTTACGCCGTATCATATGAGTTTTGTATGAATTTTTTTTGTATATATCGTACATTGTTCAATTTTCTAAAAATGTTGGTGTACGACTTGCCCAGGAAAATACTACCTAGTGGATGCTGGTTATCCCAACAGCCGGGCTTTCTTGCGCCCTACAAAGGGTTTAGGTACCACCAGGCTGAATTTAGACGGAGGCAGCGACAACCTCGCGATGATAGAGAGCACTTCAATAGGGCACACTCATCGCTGAGGAGTATCATTGAAAGGACATTTGGCGTTTGGAAAAATAGGTTTGGTTTCCTGGCCCTCATGCCGTGGTATGAAATGTCAACACAAGTGGACCTTGTGTTGGCGTCAATGGCAATTCATAATTACATCCGTAGAGATAGAGAACCTGATAACTTCTTCGCTCCTATAAGTTCGGCCTATGAGTATGCGTTTGAGGACTTGCCAGATGAGGACCCGGAGTTGGAAGACAGATTGGACGAAAGGGACGACATTGTTGATGACGATAATGTTCCAGAAATGAATGACGTGAGGAATAATATTAGGAGAGCACTACGTAGACAACGAGGACGTGGTAATAGAGCTGGATAACCAACTTGCATACAGACGAGGCCAAAAATCTGAGTGCCAATAAAATTGTAGTTTGCCTCAATTGATTTGCTAAAACGTTAATGTGTGTATGGAAATTGGTATGGTGTATGCCGAGTGGGGAATGGGGTCGGTGGGTTTCTTTTCTTTTTTTTTGCACTAGGTAGGTGGGTTTCCCTTCGTTTAAAAAATGGAAACATTTTGTTTCCCTTCAATTGTATTGCAACTATATGTAAGGCACTATAATCATTTTGTTGGTATGCGTATTTGAACAATCAAGAAGCCTGTGAACATGATTTCCCATTTTCTCTAATTTCTGCAATTTTACTTTAATAATCTTGATATCATTTTTCTCTTGCATTTATTTAATATTATTTAAGTGTTCGATTTTCAAACTGCTTGAATGGGTGAAAAGATTTTAATTTTTAATCATTTTATCTGTAATGGTCATAATGAATTTTTGGGTCTTATGCCTTTCAACGAGCACCCTAAGGCACCTCATTTAGTTGTAGGTTTCTCTTAGGGTGGTAATTGAAAGGCCTTAGAACCTTCAATTGACTACGACCATTTAGGATCAAATAATCAGAAAAATAACATCTTCGCACCGGTTCAAATGGATATAGGTTTGGAACACTTATTTTTGTACATAGTTTATATATTAAAAATTATCGTTAAGAAATTAAATGTTTCAATTTTCAATTTGTCTAAACCGGTGCAAAGATAATAATTTTCTTTCATTTAATCTTAAATTGTCATAATTGATTTTTGGCTCTAAGGCCTTTCAACGAGCAGCCTAAGGCTCTTTATTTAGTTTCAGATTTCTCTTAGGGTGCTCGTTGAAAGGTCTTCGAGCAAAAAATTCATTATGAGCATTAAGATAAAATGATAAAAACAACAAGATCTATCCACCGATTCAACCGATTGAAGATCGGTATCGTAATATATCATTAATTAAATAAAATAGACAAAGAGAAATGAAGATTTCGTAAGCAAATAACAGAGTTTTTGGAACAAATGGGGTGCGGACATTTCTGAGGCGGGGGTATTTTCGGAAGAAGGAGTGGGGTCGGGGGGCAGGGTTGTGTGTCAGGAGAGGTAAAAGCAAAGACTTTTTGTTGGATAAGTCAAGAAGCCAATGAACCTGGCTCAATTAATTGGCCGAACACCCCCTAACATTTTCTTTAGAACATTGAGAAAAAGAAATGAAGATTCCATAATCTTTTTCCTCCTTTTCTCACCACCCCTAGCAATGATCTTCTGACACTATTGGCTACGTTAAGACGACAGCCCTACTTTTGTTGGGTTTTCCCCATGAAAGAGTTTGGCCCAAAAGGTTCTTTTTTGGGGCAATTTTATGTGGAAGATTCTACACAACTCTTGGCACATGAATACAGGATATGCACGTGGAAGCCTATTTAGCTTCCTTTAGAAGCAAAAAGGAGAGCTTTTGTCTCTGGAATAAAAAGAAGAGAAACCAGGTAAAAACAATAAGGAAGAATAGAAGAAGAAAAGAACAGCCGAGACAAAAAGAAGAGAAAAAGACAGAAAAGGAAGAAGAAAGGCCTGTGTGTGAGTGTACTGCAACCTTTTTCTTTCCTTTTCTTTAGTGTAGCTGGAGAGAGTAAGTGTGACAAATATTGTGTGAGTGGGAGCGACTCGTTCCATATTAGGAAAAAGTCATTCTTTCTTCCATAGAGTAGGCACTGAGACCAAACCACGTAAACGTTGTGTGTTCTTTGTGGGTGCTTATTAATTTTATTGCACTTCCATTATGTGTGTGATTGTGTATAATCCTAAAAAGACCTTCGATCGCCTTCTTTGGTCTTAGACTAGAGACCAGAGAAGAGTCCACCCGACTTTTATAAACAAATAAGACACTAAAAAGAATTAGATGAAATTGAAATAAAAGCTAAAATTTCGCAAGCTGCTTACCATTAGGATTTCGAGAGTATACTAAGTTGTGACTCAAAATTTATAAAAAAATTAGAGTATTTTCAGAATATAAATCTATCAATTTTTTTTATCACCTCAACCCTGTTAACAAACAATACGGTACATGTTCTCGCAAGGCGTAAGGAATAATCCAAAAATAATCGGACAAGATACTCAATAGATATAGTTGGTTTTTTTTCTAGATATTATTGGATATTCCTAGATATTGAAAGATTTGTTTTGATTTTATTAGATTTTATTAGATATTACAAAGATATTGAAAGATTTGTTTGGATATTATTAGATATTATAAGATTTTATTTAGATATGATTTAGATTTGATTAGATTTTCTAAATATGGTCTAGAATCTTCATCCTACTAGTATAAATAGGCCCCCTCCCCTCCACTTCACTCCACACACTACACACACCACACACATCACCGGGTAAGGAGAGAAACAAAAGAGAGAAGGAAAGAAGAAAAAAAAAAAAGAGAAAGAGGAGGAGGAAAAATACTTGGTGAGTTTTTCACCTCTTTTTCTGTTACACCACACAAACGGCCCACACTACCAACAAAAAGCCCCTCTCATGCCTCTCTCCCTCTCACAGTTAAAAAAGAAAAGAAAAGAAACAGTAGGTTAAAACAGGGAAATGGAAATGGAAGTAAAAAACGTATACATATATATGTCATGGCATTCCCATCTTGTTCTTCCTTTCTTTCTTTAAATTTGTTCTCATTTCTTCTTTTCGGCTTGACTACGAGCCACTGCCGCGGCCTCATCATGGCACGGCCACACACGGCAACAGCAGCCATAACTGCTGCTCTCTTTTTTTTTTTTTTTTTCTCCTCATAAGAATAAGAAGGGGAGGAGTAAAATAATGATAGTGATAATGATAAAATAGTTTTAGGAATAAATCATATAGTTAAGATAATATTAATTGGTAAGTAAGGAATTAGGTTCATAATCAATAAATTAATGCGAGTGTAAATTGTTAACAAGTTCCGTTAACTAATCAGTGGTTGTTTACACGGTAAATCATGTTTCTCAAACAAGGTGAGTTACGGATATACTCTGGCTACATAATTCTTTCGGATTGTTTGTTTGTTTTTATAAAATATTATGTTCGAATATATTAAAAATGGACGTTTTGTACATAGTGCATATTAAGCACGACCTTTTGCAAAAAGGAGTTTTAAAAGGAACATGGGATTAATTTTGAAAAGGAAATAAAAAGTTTTGTAGCAATATTGGGCAGCGAGTTATTTGTGGGCAGTGAGTTATTATGGGCAGTGAGTTGCTCTTGGCGCCTATCGATGGATACTGCCGGGTATCCCTTTGGAATAGATATCATTTCCCTTATTTTGCTAGGGTCGCTCCCCATGCTACCACCGGTATTATGCCCATTACGGATTCGAGCTTGGAAGTTGTTAAAAATTATTGTTGATTTTATGTCTATGGGATGTTTTATTTGAGTATGCCAAGTTTTATGTTGATGCCACATTTTATGGTGATTGATATTATGCTCTGCATGCTTTATTCAAATTATCTCATGTTTTCTTATGTAATCCCAGTATATCGTAACTTACTGAATTGGCTTGGTGGCCAGGAAATTTTTCAACAAACTGAGAGTCATCAATTAGAGGTAATAATGCAAACAATGGTTTTGACAAAAAAACACGCAAACAAATCTCATAATCAAAGAAAAAAAACGCAAGGCAAATCTGGAATTCTTAATCTGATTAAGGGATTAGGTACGAGAAAAATCTCACAAAACGGATAATTCCGTGAACACATCAAAATGGCTGAAAGAGAAACTGAAAGGAATGGATGGCAAAAGCCAATAAAAGGAGTAATTATTCAATGTCCTTGGGTCTCCGCCACGTGATGCCCTAAATTCCTTCTCCACCACGCACTGCGATGGGATCGACACACCTTGTCTTGGAATATATATATATATATATATATATAGCTGTTGTTAAAATCGATCAATCAAAGGACAAATGGATTTGGAAATAGTAGGACACCACGCCTCCTCTTGGATGACAACATGGTGACGGCTTCTTTAACAACTTTTCTATCTTCGTTCTCAAACACTCTCCCCCCCCAAGGCCTCTCCTTGCAGCTCCCCCCTAAATCTTTGGCGGCGACCGGAGGTAGGGCCCGTGTATGTCTGGATCAAGGGCAGCGACTACTGTTTCCATGGAAGTCTCGATTAACATGGGGGGCGGCGGCAGCAGATGGCTGAGATCCGATGGTGGTGGTCTTGATCTTGATTGGCTAACAATTTGATGGGTTTGCTGATGGGATTGGCCGCAATGGTCTCGACCATGTTTTCATGAAAATCATGGTTTATTCAGGTGAAGAAGAATGGCGCATGCATTAATTCCCTGTTCAATCCGAATGGGGGAATGCCTTTGAAAATGTCAAAAGATAGGTCATGTTAATTATTCCAGGGGAAATTTATAGAAATGGTCTTCTTAGTTTCATCCGAGTCTCATCTTCATCTTCCAATATCAATTACAATTCTTTGACCTTCAAGTTTGGTTTTCGTACCAAATTGGTCCAATTGATAACGTTTGTTAGCCAATTTGACGGAAAAATTATATTGATGGCAATTTGGACGTTACAGTTCGTACCAAATTGGTCTAATTGATAAAGTTTGCCCTTAATCTGATTTTTTTCGTCCAGTTTAGCTGACAGATGTTATCAATTGGGCAACTTCGTACGAAAACCAAACTTGAAGGTCAAAAGAATTGTAATTGATATTTGGAGGACAAAAACAAGACTCGAGTGAAACTAGGAGGACCATTTTTATAAATTTCCCTTATTCCAGCGGATTGATTGTGTAACAACCCTAATTTTTGGATAGATAAAATTTTCGTTAAATATTTAAAATTTTTAATTACTTGGTATTACTTTTAAAATTCCTTTTTAATTTCTAACAATCCGTCATAATTAGATTTTAGTCATTTAAAATTATATTTCTTGACTAGAAATCTTACATGACAAGTAGAATTAGTTTTCAACCGATTAGTTGAAAAAACTAAACTACCAATTCACCTAGTTACAATTTTCTAACCCTAGATGGATCTTTTTGACCATCTTTGAGCCTTGTGAACCTTTCCCAACCCTAATTGAACTCTTAGACCTTTAGAAGTAATCATTTCACCCATGACTAATCATTCAAGGCCATACCATCATCATTATCCCTTTAACATTGGTTAATAAATGCTAGGAAATTTTTATCGCTTAGATATTGGACTTTTGACTTGCCATTGTATGTATTACTTGGACAAGACAAGTCATAGCCATTATTTTGCTTCCAAAAGAAGCAAGACTAGCCATGCCTTGCATGCAAACCTAGAGTATAGCCTTAAGCCTAATTATTCTAGGGTTACTTTCCGAAACATGTATATACTCATATATATATATATATATATATATACACACACACACACACACACACACACACAGAGGCACATGATACAAGAGAGAGAGAGAGAGAGAGAGAGAGAGAGAAGGCCGAGAGGAGAAAGAGGGAGGCCGAGAGAGGATTGAGTGCGTGTGCATGTGTTTTGTGTACTCTAGCAAGCAACCTCACATACACCTTTGGCCAACCTTGCACTCAGCCTAGTGACCATTGACAACTCATTCTTAGACCTATTCAAGCACACAATCTTAGCCTTTAATCAACCTAGGAATTGACTACAACCTAGATCTAGGATTGACTAAACATGGAAGACTAGCCATTAGACTTGTAAGTCTTGTAACCTAGCTTATAATTACCTAGATTTACCCTAGAAAACCTAAGATCCTACTTAATTTTTATAGCCTTATGCCTAAAGATTGGATTTGACAATGCTTGGCATGCTTTCAAGCATGATTTGACATGACCATGGACCAAATCCATGTGAGAAAGAAGAGAGAGAGAGGGCCGGCCAAAGGGAGGAGAGGGAGAGCCAAATTTTGCTATAAATAGGACCCTTATCCAAGCATTCAACCCACACCTTCCAATTCTCCAACTTCTCTCTAGAAAATCCTTGTATTCTTACTTTGTTCTTTTTGTTCGTGAGTGTTCTTGAGTTCTTCCTAAGTTCTTCAAAAAATTCATCATAAAACACTTTTTCCAATCCATAAAAGTTTAGTAGTTTTAGTCTCAAACTAGTTTTGAGAGAAAACTTTTTGTTTCGAAGCTGCCGGAAGCTTACCGTAGAAAGTTACTTTGCCCGACGTACTTATTCTCTCCGTAGTCGCCACTACCGCCAAGAAGAAAGGTAGAATCCCTAGTCTACTAACTCTACGTATAGCATAAAACCATATGTTGGAAAGTAGAATGTCCTTAGTTCAAAGTATAAATATCCTTAACCATTTTCTTTAAGTAGACAAGGTTATCTATCATTTCTAATAGTTGGAATGCATGATTGTCAACAAATTTATCTTGCTAATGGAAGGATGTACATGTTGAATAAATGACTTTTACTTTAATAAACATGTGTTGTTTTGAACTTCTCACAAAGAAAGAAAGAACGGTTTCCGAAAGATAGAATTTAACACTTGCTTTGTAGTATTCGGATTTTGATCTTTAGGATGGATATAAGCATGTATGCATGAACTACTTGTATTACTTGTGGTAAAGCATAAGTGATTTTCACTCTAAAAGCATCCGTATATGTGGCTTTATGCTTTAATTAGTGATGTGAGCATGATTAGTAATATAGAGTTGGATGATCTTGCTAGTTTAGTTTCAAGATTACAATAAATGAATTATGAGTACGTATGTGAAATGTCCTATCGCGAAGTCGTTGCATGAGAACGAGACACAGAAATCGAAAAAGTAGAAATATGACACCTAGGGTGTGGTTAAAAGAAAAGGTGTGTTTTGAAAATGAGAAACATTTTGGAAACCACAATGTGGCTGGACATGGTAGCTCATTGTGTGGTGTGTGTTTTGTGTGCCAATGGAAACTCGGTGCGGCGGAACCGTTATGAGGATACTCGGGAGACCGGAATGGCAGAACCGAGATGATGTGTGTGGCTTGGTTATCTGTGGAGAGGAGCCAATGCAAAGTGTGCCAATGGGAACCCGGTGTGGCGGAACCATTGTGAGGATACTCGGGAAACTGAAACGGCGGAACTGAGGTTGGGTGTGTGGCTTGGTTATCCGTGGAGAGGAGCCAATGCAAAGTGTGCCAAAGGGAATCCGATGCGGTGGAACCATTGTGAGGATACTCGAAAGACCAGAACGGCGAAATCGATGTTGGGTGTGTAAAATGACGAATTTGAAAATAATGATTTGGTAAATGATAAATGGAGACACAGTCTACAACGAGTCGCGTAGGAAAAACTCAGAAATCATGGGCATCAACGATAGTTGAATAAGTGAATGTGGATGTGTCATTATGCACGTAATATGTGGAATTTGAATTTTATGATCTATCATTATAAGTTAAGGGTTAGAGGGTATGGGTTATTCTATTGAACCTTCGTAGCTCACGGTGTACCTTTGGTGACCCTGACATATTATATTGGTGACGACGCTGGTATAATGTGTCAGACCTTATAAATGAACATGGTGAACTTTACACCTTGGAAGCTTTTGGAGCCGAGGAGCTAGCTAGGATGGTGGAACAAACGGAGCAATAGATAGGAACCCTAGTTCCTCCCTTTTGTTAAATAAAAGTACTCTTTTGAGATTTATGCTGTAATAATGAGCCAGACTCTATTTAGATTTTCAATGAAATTGTCCATTTAACGTTCCCAAAATTAGGGGCGTTACAGATTGTGAGTTTCCAACGGGGCTGATTGATCATGAGTTATTTTTATGAAATAGGTCATGTTCATGAAATCGATTCAAATTTTTGGAAATATGTCATGAATATGAGGCCGATTTCATGTTCTAAATATGATATGTTTTGTGGAATAGATGTTAGGTTTATGTCTTGTTTGGATAGTGATTTAAAAAAAATTTCTCAACTCAAAAAATACTCATTACCCATATTTTTAATCATTACTCATCTCTATCTCCAATTATTATTCACATTTCTTTCTCTATCTCTCTTCAATTATTACCACTACTTCTAATCATTACTCCCATTTCTGTCTCCACTCATAACCTTACAAAACTTTTCATAAATTCATTCAAACACAGCATTATTGATTCAAATTGCATCATTATCTAATTATGTCATGTTTTCCTAAATTTTTTTTATGGAATAGGTAATGTTTTATTGATTTGGATTGCATCATGATCTAAATGTAATGTTTTAATAATGAAATTGATTCCACAATTGCAAATAGATGTCATGAATATGAGGCCAATTTCATGTATTCATGCTCTAAATATGTCATGTTTTGTGTAAAATATTGTTTTATAGTCATGATTTCAAAATAATGGACGGGTAGGCCACTGGTTTTCATGTATGTTATAGAAAATTATGTATCTAAGTAACTACAATGAAACACTTGTTATAAATTTGTCATGTTTTGTCCATTGATGATTATTTAATCAATGGGGATTTTGGTGTGCATATCGAATGAAAAGGATTTTAGTTAATTTTGTAAAAAAAAACAAAGATTTGAATTTTTTCCCTTCCTTTTCAAACCATCAATTAAATTCCACTTAATTAGGAAACTATAATTCCATAAAATCATAATTACATGCCACCTAATTAGGCAATAATATTTATGCATATGTATCACTAAGTAAGGGTGTTATAAAAAAAATTAAATAAGGGTAAGTGTCACAACCCAAACCCGAGGGAATTTAATCCGTGACATGGTTAGTGATTTTAGAATCACCCTAGGCCTTTGATATCACACAACTGTAAAATTTTACAAAAAACTCTTAGGTCTGAAAATCAAATAATAAAATATTATAATCAGAGCTGTCTATCGTGCATACCAAATACAACTTCGCCTAACGGCTTTAAAGTACAACAATTGTAGGCCCCAAGCTTCTGGCACTATCGAATCAACTATCGTGCAAGTTGCAAATTATTGAATTCTTCACTATAGAGCAACTCGAACCCCAAACGTCAATACAATCGTCATTGAAGGACCAGCTTAACTTGTATCTGAATTGGGTGTGCACAAACTATTTCAGTGAGAAATATGATATACATAGGTTACTTAATCGCATGGGAATAATCAAATAAAACATGGTATAATCATGAAGTTTTCAACGATCAATATGAGTTTCCAAACTCAACAATTATATACTTTTCAACAACGCAAGTTTCAAATCTGCAAATCATAAAATCCAGAATCCAACGATAGTTTTCAGGCTCGAAACTGTTAAACCGAAAGAGATCCATCATCTATCATCATCATTATCATCTTGGACAGTAATCCAGTAGCCCGGGGAGCAACCCTAGCAAAACAAAAAAAAATGATATCAAATCCAAGCGATACGCAGTCGTTTCCTTATCCACAATTTCATAGGTGCCAATTTACACATAGCTCATCAGAGCTCTTCCCCCATATTTTACTCCAATTTCTTTTATCCACTTTTCTTTTTAGATTAATCCCATGCATTTTTTTTAACTCAATTCTCACAACTTTATTATTTTTTAAATTCAACATAGCATTTTATAAAACTTAAAAACAATAAACAATCACAAAACAATTTGAAAGAATATTATTTGACCAAGGTATATCATACTCACCTTTAAAATGTGACCATAAAATTACCAGGCATACGAATTACTCATCCGAACCTGTGGCTTGTAAAACCTTCGATGGCTAGTGTGCTCATACGAGCTCGATCCGAACATAATTATATGGTGACCCAAGAAAATTATTAGGGTGCCCTTAGTCTTATTATGGGCTGTCCCATGCCATTCTTTAACCCACAACTAATTCTTTTCTTCCCAAACCATTTTAAAAGTGGGAGTTGTCGAAGGGAGGGCTTATCGGAGAATGAGTGCTATGGGAAGTGCGGAAGCGGCTACAGGAGGGAGAGAGAGACCACGACAGAGATAAAGGGAGGTGAGAGGGTTGTCTCCAAAAGTGGAACCGAGTGACGGCGGTGGTGATGGAGCACGGTGCTGGTGATGGGTGCTAGGGATGAGAGATAGAAAATGGCAAGGCGGTGGCCGGCGGCAATGGCGGTGGCTATGGCTATCACAGTACAAGTATATATATTCGTATATATTTCATTCTCTTTGTTTCTTTAACAGCAGTGAGAAATAGGGGATGAGAGTGTGGTGTTTACCGAGGTGGGACAACTTGGTGTTCGGCTAGACGGGAGAGATGTGAGAGGAGTTAAGTGTGGGAATGGGGATGGTGTTTGGGTAAAATAAGAAGAAAAACAGAAAAATGTACCTAGTAACAATTTGGGTTTGATGCTAGACGTACAAGTACACATTTTGGGTATTTATAGAGTAAACTACAATTGGAGATAGAATTAAACTATTCTATAATAAATTCTAGAATAATTTCTGGAAAAATGATGGCTCAGGACATGTTTTGATAATTAATATTCGCTAAGGATATTTTCAGTATTAATAAATATTCTCAACATGTCATTGCTGTTAATTATCAAAACACACCATTGTCATCATGTTCCCATAATTTCTCAACTACCTACTTGTCTGTGCATTAAGCCATGGATGTGTTTGCTGGCAGAAAAATACTATGCCCAGCGCTCTTAGTTTGACTTAGGAAGAAACTAGTGTCGGGGTTCGTGCTCCGCACGAATCACATGCTCAGTAAAAACTTTCGAAGCGATGTTTTGAAAATTGAAATATGATGACATTTGGTGCGAATTGAAGGATGATTAGTTTTTATACGTGCATTCATTAGGTAGAAGTTCAATACGACATCATGGTATGTAATTCTATATGTACATTACGATTGAGTACTAATGCGTGGTAGATTGATAAAGCACCATGTTTTGTGGGGAAGCCACTGCCCCCCCCCCCCCCCCCCCCCCCCCCCCCCCCCCCCCGCCCCCCACTTAATCTTTTCTGAGCAGCTATGAGAAACAATAAAGTAAACAAGTACCGAATATTAGATAACTATTTTCAGGTTCGGGTTGGAGCTTGCTCACCTCCTCATTGTTTGGCTACCATTATACCGGAACTATGTTCAATCAGCTTTGCAATATGTGATGTTTCGGGTCTTGTTATAGGTTTTGGCTCTTTCCTCTGTTTATGTCATGGATCCCCTTTGTAGATCTCGTATGGCTTTTTTGAATGAATCTCCGATGCTCAAAGAAAAAAAGAACTATCAAGGGAAAAAACCATTGAGTATAGAGAAATTAAGTAGTTGATGCAAGAAAAATGGAAATTGAGATCACAATTATAAATTTATGGAAAAATCAGGTGTATCTAGGTCACGAGGGATACACACAAGACCGCGAAACTCACTTCCATTCTTAAGATGTTTTGTAACCCTACAATACATTTTTGTGATCTACCCTCATCTTCCTCTAAATCTCAATGGCACAAAGCACTTAAAAAGCTATTATTACATGAGGAGAGGGAGTCAACAAAAGGATTTGAACACAACATACTGACATGAGACTATTCTGGAAAATGATTTAGGGTTGCTCCTCATGCAGCCTCAAATATAATTTCAATGTGCAACGATCCTTTGCACAGTTAAGATGTAATTAATTCGTTGCCTGTTTGGGATGCATCTCAAGTTGGGCAGGCATTTTGTCCTTTAACTGTAAGATTTTAGTTCCGTTGTTTGGGGACACAAAAAATGAGCTGAAGATAAAATTCGTAGAGCTGGTTTTCTTTCAAGCCTTCTGAAACGAACGAGAAGAAACTCCATGAAGAAGTCTAACAAACCCCAGGAAACTAAGTTTGTCATCTGCTTGTCTTGTCCAGTCTTGGAGAACTACATGAACCGGTACTAACGGGCTAAGTCCAAGTTCCTGGTAGGAAATGGAAAATCATAAGCATATCTGAGTTTAGATCCATATGGAGTAAAAGACCCAGAATTTTGAATCTTCAAACATTTGTGTCCCGAAATCTGGAATGTATGATAAAATCTACAATTTCTTCTCTGTTGTTTTCTTCGTAGGCCAAAAGTGACTTAAATATACTGCTAATATATGTAAGCTCATAATTGTAACTTGCAGTCTAAAGCCAATTGGTTTCTATTCAGTTGAACAGCCACAGATAATTTGATAAGAACCAAAATTTTATAATTATGCTACAAAAGATTTCTCCAGTTGGACACCGGCATTCAACAGTGGCTCTTTTCTTGCAGTAATGTGACCAATTTTCTTGCAGTATCTATGACCAATTTTGTGCTTGCACCCTTGTGAAAATCTATTTAAGCACGACCTTATACGAACAAATGGACAAAATTTACGAAAAAATTATGTGCTTTGAGAGCCGAATGAGTAAACATATCCATTTGTTTATTGAAAACCACGAAAGAGAGGGAAAAAAGACCATACCGAGGCTAATTCCTCTATCATAGTAGGTCTGTTTCCATCCTTTTCAAAAAGCTCGCAAGCACTACGTGCATGTTGCTCCTAGCTTTCCATTCCTTCCAGTTGATGCCTGCAGCACAAAACTCTTCGAAATCCAATTTTCTATATTGGAGAGTGCTCATCTGCGAGATATACAATATACCATTAATCTCATCTTTGAACTCTAAAGAACTAAGGAAATTAACTCGAGAGACCATTACCATGTCTGCATAATCTAAAACCCGTGAATCCTTCATGGCTTCCGTGGAGTTCTTTGCCACAGCCTGCTAAATTTAACACTGCTTAGAATAACACGGAAAAGTAAAATCATATACAAAAAGAGGAGAGGGGGGAGGACTGCTTGGAGGGCTAACTGGTTTGAAGTTTTGAAGACAGATGTATCCGTTCTTGTTTGGCCCTCAGAGTGTAAACTCTTCTCGAAGTTAAGCTAGCTGAGGCACGGTCAATTATTTAGCAAGGGCCTGTGATTGTGATGGTGGAATTTCATCAATATTACTTGATTATTCCTAGCGACATGACAAGGAATGAATGCATCCAAGTTGTATACGAAGATTGCATACTGGTCATTGGCACGCAAAGGTAACTGCACGTTTGGTTACCTTGACATCCATGTTTTTGTACTTTGTACGTCTATTGATCTATTGCATACTGGGATGTGCCGTTTGTGGTGAAGGTAAAATATGTCAGACTTGGGGAAAAGCGAGAAGATTGACAACAAACTAACATTTTGAAAAAAAAAAAAAACGAAAACAAATTCAAGAACCTATCATATTGACTACAGTTTGAATAATTTAAAGAGCAAAACTATGGTTTTATGACCACAAAATCAGTTGTAGATAGCGCTTTAGCAAAGTTCTCATTAACAGGGAGTTTATCAAAAGTTGAATAACGTACCCCCAAAGCTGCTTTCCTCAATGAAGATAAACATATGTAAACTTTAACAAGCTTGTAAATTATCATATCCAAAGGAATCTTGACATCATGATAATTTGCCAACCATGGATGACCTAAACATGAAATCAGATAGATCACGAACCATAAGAAGAACCGCAGAACATACTCTAACCAAATTGGCAATTAGTCAAACAGTAAAAAGTAAGAAAGTTTGACTTTGTAAACGAACAACGCAGAAAGAGAGGGAACGGTACAACCTATATCCTACAATGTGAATAGTTTTGGTGCGTGGAACTAAAAGAAGAACGTGGTGTGCCACATAACTCGGTGTGGAAAGCATACTCTTGTTGACATTATAAACACATAATTTGAGGTCAAAAACTTTATTTCATCAATTATCAAGTACAATACATCAATTTAGATTTTTCTTTCAAAAGTTACGCACCTAGTAAAATATCTCTACTTATTACTACCTTCAAACATATAACCATTTCTTTC
Organism: Rhododendron ovatum; assembly: GCA_019656835.1. NCBI lineage: Eukaryota > Viridiplantae > Streptophyta > Magnoliopsida > Ericales > Ericaceae > Rhododendron > Rhododendron ovatum. The sequence continues at coordinate 21,164,059 of CM033797.1, read as the reverse complement.
TATATTTAGCACTCCCAAGACTTTTACCTCCTTAATTTTTGATTTTCATTATCTAAAATTTCCTTTCCAAAGAATCCTTCCGAGGAACAAAATTCGAAAGAATCTGCAATCGGCTAGATAGGTCATTTTGGAACATACAAGGTTTTGAAATGTAAGTTGCAAAGGGAAAAAAATTGCAAACTGTATTAGCATTATCTGATACAATCAGCTATGGATCACATGGTATTCATTTTTTATCTCTTTACCTAATCATTTCCACACAGTTGTAAAGAATAACAAGAGAGCCATCGAGTAACTTACTAAGAGCCTAGGAGTTAGCCTCTTCCGATAGTCCTTGTCGCTAGTCTCTTTACAAAGTCTACTGCCTCAGAAGACAAAGAAGGCCAAGGGGCTTCATTGAAACTTGGTTCTGCTTTAAGAACAGCTCAAAAGATGCCAGATTCTAAGCGGGCCCAAAAGGGTCAACTTCCACATAGAAGAATATATGCAATCACGCCAATACTCCACATGTCTGCTTCAGGTCCATATGATCTATGCAGAACTTCAGGAGCTACATAATATGCACTTCCCACAATATCATTCAGTCATTCATCTGCAAATAAATCTTACATAATCAGATCCCAAGCCAAATTTTCTAATAGCTGGAAATGATATGTTTTGGGGAGAGGATTTGACCTGGCTTTACATAATCAGAGAGTCCAAAATCAATGGCCTTTAGTGGGGATGCTCATCTTTGGAAGTGAAGAGAGAATTCTGAAGCAGGATATAGAAGCTCAAGATCAACAACAAAAAGAAGAAACGAGACAATTAAAAGTGACATGATTTAAAAAACATACAGGAACAATAACTATTTTGTCCATCTTGTGACTACTTCTTTGTGATCCATTCTTGAATCATCGCTCCAATAGATCTCTTCACCACAGGCAGTGGTAGTTTAATGTAACTAACACCATATACTTGAAATTTACAATTATCAGACCAAAATCTAGATCATGCAATCAAAATAGCCTCAGTAATGGAAGAGACAAGATCGTATTTAACACAAAGCAATTAAGGTTAAGCAACAAATGAAAAGTTGACATGCAAATCCAAGAGCCTAATCTGCTGTTAAAGTAAATAAATAAATATATATATTGTCACACAGAAGCTTTTCTATCCAAGTTGCAGCAGTTTAATTACGTTGACAATTCACAGCATAATAATCAGTGTACAATAGCATGAAAGTGAAATCTCATGCTACTTAAAATATAACACAAGCGGATCATAACCCAAGGGTGTATATCCGATAGGCTACAGCTATTTGTGTAAATGCTATAACTGATTTGATAGTATATTTCTCCATCTCACTCAAGTACCCAAGGCAAAATATTAAATCCTCCATAATTTTAAGGTTTCTGTACTAAAAGAAGCCGACGATAGAAAGATAGCACAACCAACACCATCCATGTAGCTTAGAAACAGCTACCGTGGAGATGCAATTTTTGACAAAGCAAGTATTTGACTAAACAAAAGCATATATTACAATGTAATAACTAAAGCAACACCATAGAAGGAGAGGTTAAATGTAATACTGACACACGATGGAAATCCCCTTCAAGCGTCTGAAACCAGAAGGGGGTTGAAGTTCAAGTAACGGCTTACGAGATGTCATATTTTTCGGAGCTTTAAGCTTTTTAAATAAGTTAAATAACCGTGCCGTAAATGAAAATGTTGGAGTTCATTACCTCAGGCTTGAGGTCACAGTGAACAACCCCTTGGAGATGACAGTAGGAATTCACTCTCAATATCTGAACCACGACTTCCTTTGCATCATCTTCGGAGTATTTTCCACCTCCAAAGAAACAAAACATAGTATTTAGTAGGAAAAAGGCTGTACAATGGGACACAGAGAGCCATTAAGAGGAATAAGATAGAACGCCCTAAACACAGTATTCTGTCTCTGGTGGTGGTGGACGGATGGATGAAAATTGGAAATGGGAAGAAGATGTGAACAAATAATTGGAAGAGACAAAGAACCTGGATTCCAGGCAGGATTCCTGCGTGTACAGTAGCCGAAGGAGGCAATTTTACTGGAAAGCCCCCAAGCCCAACACCACTACATGACAAAATAGTGTAGAAAAAATCGGGGCGCAGACGGAAAACATCGAAAGTTCAAAAACCCGTTAAGTAATTCATAAATAACCTAAATAGTGTCTATGGCCCACCGCTTTTGAGTGTGAAATGATGAGAACACCCAAAACCCCAAAGAAGTAAATTCAATCGGCTAGTTTCCGAACTCAGGAGCATTATCGTCCGGAGATGGCCAAAGTGTAAGCCACAATTTGGAACTTGGTTCCTTTATAGGTGGCTTGTGGAAAAGTAAGGCAAAAGCATTTCTAATCCCTTCCTATTCTTCATCTTTTAGCCAATAGATAACCAAAACGAGAAGATAACTACAAAAAAAAAAAACTTGTAACGTGAAAGAAAGTAAGAATATGCAATACCTTCCTATTCTTCATTTTTAAGCACTTTAAACATGATAGGCTAAGAAACTGCTCTACGTCGCTCACATGGAAAGGATGATATATACGAATCGGTAACTCGATATACCTGAAATGACCTGAAAGGTAATAGTAACAAAACTTTAGCACTCCTCCCCATAACCACAGGCGGAAAGCATGTGAATACATCTCTTTCAAACTTTTCAGCATAATCACCAATAAAGACCAACAAAAAACGTGAAAGTCTTAATGCTATGAATAGATTCATTTCATTATGCATGTATGTCTCTTGATTCTATGAACACATTCGTTTCATTATGCATACATAAGCCTTGATGCTTTAGACCCCATTATCTGTCAAGGGTAAGTTTTTTCCCCTCGTTTCTTAAATATGTTCATGCTTTTCAAGCCAAAAGAGAAATCTTGATCTGAAGTGTTAACTTTTCTAAAAGGAATAGAAAAATGGAATTCATCTGATTGTGAAGCAGCTTGAACTACTTTTAGCTCTATTTCCCCCGAGCTCATGTACTTTTGTTTCGCTCATACATGGCAGGTCCTTGGTTTGAGGTCTTATAATCTTATTGAAGGTATGCTCTAAAAGAGATGGAAAAAAGCCCCTCATCAACAATTCTAGATGGGACCATAACAGGAACAAATTTTGGTTTGGCAACTCGTGAGGAAATTGTAAACCCATACACTCTTTAGCATCACTTGTCTAAAAAGCGTCAGCGGAGTTAGTTAATTAGCCATGCCATATAAGAGCTTTTAGTTAATCAAGCCATGCCACATAAGAGCTTTTGTTTCCTTTGTTCCAAAAAGTAAATTTTCGCCTCGTTTCTAACCATGAAGCAGCAGCTACAAGAATTGAATAAATCTGTGCTTTGCTCTACTTTAGAACCAAATCTCCTAAAGTTAACATTTGATCGATGGTCTTATTTACATAAACTTCTGAATAACTTCCAGTGAGATCATATGAGAAATGAAATTTCCTTAGACTCAAAGAAAGTTTTTAATAATTAGACTTGGCTTACATAAACCATGAAGGGATCTAGTGTCAACCTTACTAATTCGAAACTTATGTGTGTTTTTGCCAAGTCTGAATGGATTTTGGTAATATTGCTTATCTCTTGTGTGTGTGCGCGCGAGTTAGTGTGCATCATCCAACAATGACTTCCCTACAAACCATGCTAGTCAAATTACAAATCCATTCCTTGGTTTGTCACTTGGATCTAGAAGATGTGAGCGCATTAGTGTGTGTCATCCAACAATGACTTCCCTACAAATCATGCTAGTCAAATTACAAATTCATTCTTTGGTTTGCCACTTAAATCTGGAAGATGTGAATTGAATCATCATGTGATGCCAGAGAACCTGAAAAATGTAAAGGTATTAAGTTTTCACATTTTTTTTCTTGTTTGTTGCTGGTAATTACACTTGCTTTCAGCCCGCTATTCTACGGAGCACTGCCAAAGTTTCATTACTCTTTCCTTTCAGGTCATTTTAGGTATATCGAGTCACCGATTTCTATATATGTCATCCTTCCCACGTGAGCGAGCTAAAGGGGCTGCCTAACCTATTGTGTCTAAACTGCCTTTCATCCTACAAGTTTTTCCACATCATCCAACAAGGACTTCCCTTTAAGCCATGCTAGTCAGGTTACAAATCTATTCTTTGACTTGCCCCATTACATTTTCAGCCCAGGTAAAAGAAAAGGTATTAAAACGTGAATGTATTAAGTTTTCACATTTTTTGTTGTTCGTCATTGGTAATTACGTTGAAAAATCTGAACGAAATGTATTCACATGCTCTCAATCTATGTTTTCATGGAACATAACGGAAGTTTTATTATTGTTTCCTTTCACGTCATTTCAAGCATATCGAGTTACCGATTCCTATATCATCCTTCCCAAGTGAGCGAGCTAAAGCAGCTACTTAACCTATCGTGCTTAGAGTGCTTAAAGATAAAGAATAAGAAGGGCCTGGACATTCTGAGTTTCTTTTAGCCTAAAGGTTTTGTTTTTGCACTTATCTTTTTAATATTGTGCCTAGAGCCTAAAAGTTTTGTTTTTGCACTTATCTTTTTAATTCTTGAATAAAAATGAAAGGGTGGAGCTTCCCCTATTTTGTGCCAAAGATGATGCCACCACGACACCATTTTCTTGGACTTATCTTTTTAATTCTTGACCAAACACAAAAGGGCAGAGCTTTCCCTATTTTGCGCCAGAGACAGTGCTTAAATCTACTGGAATCATTACAAATTATTGATATCATAGAGCAAAGAAATCACGAAATTGGTTCTTACGCATCTCATTTTTTTGGGAATCAGATTTCAGCGCTAAAAATGTGGCCTTTTTGGGGTTTCCCCTAAAACATGAAGACGATTTCATAGGGAGAATAAAATCTACAACCAATTAGTCGATGGTTTTAAGCGATTCCAGCAGCAATAGAACAAGTGGAGAATGTACTTTAAATAGGGTTCTTCTATTCTCAGCCCAGGAAGCGGACGATCGGCTGTGAGTTCCGGGGATAATGACTGTCCTTTCTGCAGTGTGTCAGTATAAAAGTTGAAGACTTTCAGCACTGTGTCAGGATAAAAGTTGAAGACTTCACCTACGAAAGTAAATGACCAAAATAGCCCTCCAACTTTACCCATGGACTTCCTTTGTTTATATTTTATTCTTCTTTACCACACACCACTCGGCCCCGCCTGCCGGTGGTGGACCCCTCTCCTCTACGTCTTTCCCCTTTTGCCTTCACTACGAGAACAAATCCTCTCTCTTTCATTAAGTCTTTTTCAAAGAGGGTGAACATTATCTTATTTTTTATTGATTGAAATAACGTAGATTCTATCTATATAATACTCTTTTTAGTAAGTATGACATTACTTTGTGGTGGAATCTAACTTACATTTTTAACTTTTAGAAAAAATGCACATTTTTTTTTCTTAAGCAAGCGATATTCCAACTTACACCACGTTCACTTTTTTTACTTTTAGAAAAAATGTACATTTAAATTTTTTTTACTTTTTTTATTCGTCTCGTTCAGACAAATCAATAATTCGCAAAAAATTTGGTGCAAAACTAACAAATATGAAAAAAATTGAATAAGAACAAAAAGTTCATTTTTACCTAAAAGTAGAACGATTCTTAGCTGATTTTTTGACAGAGATTATCAAACAAATTCAGCGTATCTGATCATTAGTGTGAGGTCCCAATGTCACGAAACAAATATTTTAAGCAAAGTGTATTTTTGTCTTTATTTAATTTTTTCCGCATATGTTAGTTTTGCGTCATTTTTTTTACATTACTGGTTCGTTTTCAAAAAAAATAAAACATTATGAATTATGATTGAAACTCATAATTTTTTTCAATAAAGACAAAAAATCGAGACGAATCAATAATTCACACAAAATTAATGCAAAATTAATAAATGTGAACAAATTTTGAATAAGCCAAGTGTTTTTTTTTCAGCGTCGCATGCCAAAACACCCCTTAGAGTGCTATCAATTACTTTGGAGTAGTTTCCACACAAAAAAAAAACTAATTTGGAGTAATCCATATAGAGTTTTGTTCTGTTTTAATTGTGAATCCTGTAATAGAGCGATGTGATCTATCTCCCAGAATTAGTCGAGGAACGTGTAAACTGGCTCGGACTTTCCCGTTCTCTCGAACTTAACTTAAATTTGAAAATTGTCTTTATTTGAAATTTTTCATATTTGTTAGTTGTGTGCCAAACTTTTTGTGAATTATTGATTCGTCTTGACGAGAGGAATCGAAAAAGTAATTTATTTTTTTTACTTTTACCCAAGTATTATGAGGAATAACTATATTTTAGCAAAAATAAAAATCATTTTTTAGGCTAAAAAGTAGTTGTTTCTCAAAATACTTGGGTAAAAATAAAAAAAAATTATTTTTCTGATTCCTCTCGTCGAGAAGAATCAATAACTCACAAAAGTTCGGCGCAAAACTAACAAATGCGAATAAATTCAAATAAGGATAAAATTCTCAAATTCAAATTAAGTTCAAAAGAACGGAGTAGTAGATCTTAAACACAGTAAATAGCAGAATTTTCAAAAAAAAAAAAAATTACCAGAATGTAAGAAAGCTTATTTTTTTCATTGGTGGGAAAGCTGCCATTTGGAGGGAAAGCTTCTTCGGCAGAAGTTAAAATTAGGGGGAAATGCAGAAGGCCAATATGGTCATTGTGCTTAACTGGGTAAATCAGTTCTGCAAAGCTTGTCAGGCATGCATTAAACACCAAAAGGTCGGACTCTCTTTAAACGCATGTGAACAACACCAACGTCAGCCCAAAGGGCTGATTATAGCATTCTCCCTTTAAATATCATGAAGGATTTTAAACCAAATTTACAATGCAAGAACGGAAATCATCCAAGAAAGGAACCCCTGTAACCTGTCCCAAATCTGTTGTGTATATACATGCATATATACACGAAAATATGCAAATATAATCAACCAGAAAGAGGGACAAAATGTATACCTGCAAAAGTGATGAAGTTTAGAGGCGCCGATGGTGATGATTGGAAGTGGCAGCGACAATCGGTGGACAAATCGGCAGTCGATGGTACGCGAAGTTCTAAAACTGAAACTGGAGAGAGAGAGAGTTGACTCCGTGCAAGACGATCGATCAACGGGAGCAAGATGACTCGATCGATGATACCATCATCGTCGACGTCGTTCACAAGTTCAGAGAGAAAGAGAGAGAGAGAGAGAGAGAGACACAGTTTAGGGTTTTTGTTTCTGCTGATCTCAATTGGGGAGCGATGATGGCAAAATGCAATTTACCAGCAATCATAAACAGAGACAACGAATCAAAAAGAAGAAGAAGAAGAACAACAACAACAGGTCACCCCCGCAGCCTCCATTTCTCCTCCTGCAGCTGATTGGGCATCATCTGCTTTGGGACGCCTGCCTGGCCATTCGTCGCAGAGATGGTGGTGGCCGAATGAAAGAAAACCCAAAATGGGAAGAGGAGAAAACGAATTGGAAGAGCATTACTGATCAAAAAAAATAAAAAAATGGGAGAGCATTATTAAAAAAGGAAAAACTGAATTGCAAGGGAAAGACTGCTTGGATTCCGGGCTTTATTCCCGCGTGTACAGTAACCAAGGAGGCAATTTTACTGGAAAGCCCCCAAGCCCAATACCACTACGGAACAAAATAGTGTAGAAAAATTGGGCGCAGACGAAAAACATTGAAAGTCTGATAACCCGTTAAAGTAATTCGAAAATAACTCAAATAGTGTCTATGGCCCGCCACTTTTGAGCGTGAAATGACGAAAACGCCCAAAACTCTAAAAAAGTAAATGTAATTGGCTAGTTTCCAAACCGAGGGGCATTATCGTCCGGAGATGGCCAAAAAAGGAGCCACAATTTGGAACTCTATTCCTTTATAGGCGGCCTGTGGAAATATCTACGACAAATAATTTATAGAGTGGTGCTACAGTTCCCAACCAAAAAGGATCCCGATCGGATTTCGACGCCCTATTGGGCACACTCCAACCACCGGACGATCGATTCGAGCCGTCCAAAAATTCTATGAAAAAAAATCCGAGTGGGCCCACTGGAGAATCAATGCCATTTGATGTGTGTAGGTGCTCAATCCAAACACTAACATGGAGTATTTGGATCGAGCACCTACACACATCGGATGCCGTTAATTCTCAAATGGGCCCACTCAATTTTTTTATAGAATTTTTGGACTGCTCGGATCGGCTGTCCGGTGGCCGGAGTGTACCCGACGGAGTGTCAGGATCCAATCGGGATTTAGGGGTCGGGAACTGTAAACTTTTCCTAATTTATAACCCACAATTCTATATTACAATTTTCCTTACTCTCAGCTACCACTCTAATTATTTATATCAACAGCATTTAAAAAGGTATAGAAAATTATTTGGCCAAAGAAATATCTGCCGACGATACTAGTCGGTTTAGGGAAAGAAAATATCTATACAGTCGGTCCGTATTTGGTTTTGATCAGTTACGTTGTCCAGACTTCGTTCTTAGAAAATTATTCAAAAACTAGTGCTGATAACAAAAATTATTTCAAGATTAAATGTAGTGACAGAATTTTAAGAACAATTTTCAAAAGTTTTTTATTTTAATTTTGAAAGTTAAAATTTGGGTTATCACATTAAGATAGGTAATTCGCCATTTGAAAGGATAAAAACATAATTGTTCAAAATGATTGGGATGAATACTTACGTGGGTAAGAAGAAGCTACAGCTAAAACCATTCTGGCGCTTGCCCTTTTTTAAACTCGAAATCAATATATGAGTAAAACCTCATGAATTTCAATCCAGCCTTAATAACTCAAACAAATATCAAATTGAATTTTACTCAAAATTTGAACCAAATTAAGGGAGACTCAAATCTTTACTCAAAATTTTCATGGTCATTTTCTCCCTCTTAAATTTACAATTATGCTTTTAGAAGAGTTTTTACTCAAATATTTGCTTTGATTTGATACTCAAATTTCAAAAAAAATTGAGTAAGGACTCAAGATGCTCATGAATAGCAATGTATCTTTTCTTTCCCTAGATCTATAGAAAGGAATTCCTTGTCCGTGACAATGGTGACAGTAAAGCAAATCTCTTTGCGCGCCCCCCTGACACCACCCCCCGGCCCGACCCCACCCGCCAGACCAAAATGCCCCCCGGCCACCCAACCCAAGGCATTTTCTTTCTTTTTTTTTTTATTTACTTAATAACTTTTATATCTTTTACATTTTTATTTATTTAATATTATTTAAGTGTTCCAATTTTCAATCCGATTGAATCGATGCAAAGATCTTGTTTTTTTTATCATTTTGTCTTCAATGATCATAATGAATTTTTGGCTCGAAGGCCTTTCAACAAGTACCCTAAGACTTATTTTTTACTTTCAGGTCTCTCTTAGGGTGCTCATTGAAAGGCCTTAGAGTCAAAAATTAATTACGACCATTTAGGATGAAATGATAAGAAAAATAAGATCTTCGTACCGGTTCAAATGAATTAAAAATCGGAACACTTATTTTTTTACTCTTTATGTATATTTTTAAATTATTTAATATTATACCTAGCAATAATAACTTGTATATCTTTTTTCATTTTTATTTATTTAATGTTATTTAAGTGTTCCAATTTTCAATCCGGTTGAATCGATGCAAAGATCTTGTTTTTTTATCATTTTATCTTCAATGATCATAATGAATTTTTGGCTCGAATGCCTTTCAACAAGTACCCTAAGACTTATTTTTTACTTTTAGGTCTCTCTTAGGGTGCTCATTGAAAGGCCTTAGAGTCAAAAATTAATTACGACCATTTAGGATGAAATGATAAGAAAAATAAGATCTTCGTACCGGTTCAAACGAATTAAAAATCGGAACACTTATTTTTTTACTCTTTATGTATATTTTTAAATTATTTAATATTATACCTAGCAATAATAACTTGTATATCTTTTTTCATTTTTATTTATTTAATGTTATTTAAGTGTTCCAATTTTCAATCCGGTTGAATCGATGCAAAGATCTTATTTTTTTATCATTTTATCTTCAATGATCATAATGAATTTTTGGCTCGAATGCCTTTCAACAAGTACCCTAAGACTTATTTTTTACTTTTAGGTCTCTCTTAGGGTGCTCATTGAAAGGCCTTAGAGCCAAAAATTAATTACGACCATTTAGGATGAAATGATAAGAAAAATAAGATCTCCGCACCGGTTCAAACGAATTAAAAATCGAAACACTTATTTTTTTACTCTTTATGTATATTTTTAAATTATTTAATATTATACCTAGCAATAATAACTTGTATATCTTTTTTCATTTTTATTTATTTAATGTTATTTAAGTGTTCCAATTTTCAATCCGGTTGAATCGATGCAAAGATCTTATTTTTTTATCATTTTATCTTCAATGATCATAATGAATTTTTGGCTCGAATGCCTTTCAACAAGTACCCTAAGACTTATTTTTTACTTTCAGGTCTCTCTTAGGGTGCTCATTGAAAGGCCTTAGAGCCAAAAATTAATTACGACCATTTATGATGAAATGAGAAGAAAAATAAGATCTTCGCACCGGTTCAAACGAATTAAAAATCGAAACACTTATTTTTTTACTCTTTATGTATATTTTTAAATTATTTAATATTATACCTAGCAATAATAACTTGTATATCTTTTTTCATTTTTATTTATTTAATGTTATTTAAGTGTTCCAATTTTCAATCCGGTTGAATCGATGCAAAGATCTTGTTTTTTTTATCATTTTGTCTTCAATGATCATAATGAATTTTTGGCTCGAAGGCCTTTTAACAAGTACCCTAAGACTTATTTTTTACTTTCAGGTCTCTCTTAGGGTGCTCATTGAAAGGCCTTAGAGTCAAAAATTAATTACAACCATTTAGGATGAAATGATAAGAAAAATAAGATCTTCGTACCGGTTCAAACGAATTAAAAATCGGAACACTTATTTTTTTACTCTTTATGTATATTTTTAAATTATTTAATATTATACCTAGCAATAATAACTTGTATATCTTTTTTCATTTTTATTTATTTAATGTTATTTAAGTGTTCCAATTTTCAATCCGGTTGAATCGATGCAAAGACCTTGTTTTTTTTATCATTTTGTCTTCAATGATCATAATGAATTTTTGGCTCGAAGGCCTTTCAACAAGTACCCTAAGACTTATTTTTTACTTTCAGGTCTCTCTTAGGGTGCTCATTGAAAGGCCTTAGAGCCAAAAATTAATTACGACCATTTAGGATGAAATGATAAGAAAAATAAGATCTTCGCACCGGTTCAAACGAATTAAAAATCGGAACACTTATTTTTTTACTCTTTGTGCAACTTTTCTTGCAACCTCATTATCCTGTACCACCCTATCCAATATGGTGGTGGAACAATTCATCAGACGAAGCTAAAAGATGGGCTGCTCGTTATGCAACACGAATTAGTTTGTGGGAATAAATAATGGAGACAAGACCAAGAGGGACAGGAGCAGAATTTGATGGAAACATTGATTAGAAATTGAATTTTCATGTATTTTTACTCTTCAATGAAATTAGTACAAGTTATGTTTGGTTTGATTAATTAACATTAGTACAAGTTATGTTATGTTAGTATAAGTTATATTTTAATTATTCATTATAGTAAGAAATCTTTTAAAAGTAAAATAAAAAACTACTAAAAGTAAAACAAAAAAAAAAATAGTAAAAGTTTTAAAAAAAACAGTAATTAAAGTTTTTTATAAGTAAACAAAAAAATTAGGAAAAATTTAAAAAAATTAAAACAGTAATTAAAGTCTTTTAATAGTATAAAAAAAATTAGTAAAAGTAAAAAAAATAAAATAATAATTATTTACTTTTAAAAGTAAAACAAAAAAAAAAATAGTTAAAGTGAAAAAAAAAAAAAAAAAACAGAAAAGAAAGGGGCAAGAGTGGAAAAGGAGTGGGGCCGGGGGGGAGGGGGCGTGTCAGGGGGGGCGCGAGAAGAGGCCCTCCCAGTAAAACCGCAGGTCAATTTCATTTTTTGGAATTGTTTTCACCCTCTGTTTTTAGCAGGTTTGCAGTTTTCCATATGAAATGAATGGTCTGTGAAAAAACGAGATAGCACTACGTCTACAAGTCCGAGAGTGGGGAAGGGGGAATAGGACTAGCAAAATCAACTACTCCAATGTTAGCCACTTTAATCATTTTCCCTGGAGAAACAATCAAGCGATTTAAGTGGCCGGAAATAGCTTAGGGACAAATATCCTTGAGGAGAAAATTCCGACCTAATTAATCTACTAAATTGCTATAGATCAAAAGTGATTACAAGTGAGGAATTACTATAAACTTACCCCAAGTTTATTACCTCGATCTCCGATCATCATAACTGCAGATCCATCTGGCAAAGTACAATTAAAGGCATGAATGAATGAAATGTGACGCGATGAACGTTTTTTTTTCTTTTTTTTTTTTTATGGTTACACAAATTACAGATATTGAATAATTAAGACAATGTGTATGACTCCGACTTGCTACGGGGATGAACAAAATATGCATGTAATGTATCTAAGCACACAAGGTATATAGAGAAAAATGGTTTCTCTGTAAATTCATCCAATATGCATGTAATGTATCTAAGCACACAAGGTATATAGAGAAAAATGGTTTCTCTGTAAATTGGATGAGATTACGCACATATCCAAAAAGGGTGACGAGTATATATACCTATACCTCAAAGTACAAGCCCTAGCATCTAACCAATTAGAATGTCATGATGCAAGACGCTTTACTGACAGCCTAACGCTACAATTGAAATAAGAATTGCTCAAGTGCTAGCCAAGGGGAGAACTAGTATTATAGCCTACTCTCAAGCTTATGTACAAATAAGTACTATATCAATCGTATAAAACTTATGAGAGAATCTCATTTTGATGAGTTTCATTTGAATGCGATAATTAGAGAATCTGATTGAATTTTTGTTTTACTCCGTTTAAACAACCCCCCACCCCCCTCAAAAAAAAAAAACAAGAAAAAAGAAAAAAGAAAAAAGAAAAAAAATCCTATAACAAAATTTGATTAGGTGAATACACACAAATACTCTTTATATTTTTACTAACAACATAGGAGTAATAATAAAAGTGGCTTCCCATTAAAAATTGTCATTCTTGAATTTAATTCTAATCCGTCGCTGCACACACTACAAAGACTGAAGTCCGATAACGGCACAATGTTGGATAAATGTGTGATCCATTCCCTGATCAACAAATTGAGGGGAACACGAAGATCAAAAAAAAAAAAAATAGAAAATTGAGGGGAACACCCTTCCTATGGTAAACTAGTTCTAGACTGAAGAGAACCAGAAAGAAAGGTTCTGATTGGTTTGATTGAAGAGAACAAGGCATAGTCACGACGAAAGAAACATCTAGACTGAAGAGAACCAGAAAGAAAAACTAGTGAACCATATTCAATTCTCTCTCACACAATGATCAAAATATATATATATATATATATATATATATATATATATATTTTCAATTATCACGCTTTATATGTATACGTATATATATATAGGCCTTGAAGCTCTATCGGAAAACCAAACTTGGCCACTTTCCTTATCGTTTATCCAGTAAAAGAAGCCTCAATTACGAGAGAGAGAGAGAGAGAGAGAGAGCAAATGGAGGGTCAAGGCGATGTCGTCGCTGAGCAAAGCAAACACGACCTTCAGTCACTTCTCTTTTCTCCGGATAGAGATTTCCTCATTCTTTTTTTTTTTTTTTAACAGCAAAGAAAATTTATTAATATTTGAAAACAGATTACAAATATTAAAATGATCCATAGCATGAGGCATCAAAACAGAGCAAAGAGAACTCCGACAATCATATGTCATGCTGCTAAGAACCAAAAGGAAAAACAACCACCCATAGATGGCAAGAAGCCAACCCGGCCCAAAAACCTAAAAAAGAGACAAACACACCCAAGATCCAACCACCTGCCCTTGAGATGACTAATGATCGATCATGAGATTACTTAAGACTTCCTCATCATCACCCAAATAATCTTCGCCCAAGATTTTCTCAATAGACCGAGTAGCCTTTGCATCATCAAGATGTAACCTGTTAGTGTCTTTGGAAAAAGCGGATAAAGCCGCAGCAGCAATCGCAGATCTAAACATAACGCATTTTTTCTTCTTTCTTCCCACTTTCTTCTTAGAATTAGGAATGCTCAACATTTTCTCATTCGACTTATGCTTCGAAATTTCCTTTCCCCATTTCTTTAGTCTTCTCAGTTGGGTCAAGGTTCACAACTAACTGGATACCATCAATAGATTTAACATGGGTCAAATTAAGTTCAGCCATTTTCAAATCAGCTTGATTTAAAAAATCCACTTCTGAGAGGTTCCAGAATCCTTTGTCAAACACCCCAACATTCGAAACTGGATCATGAATCAATAATGGGGTTGTATTCTCAGCTGCAATTTCGCCATCTTCCAAGATCAAATTGCTAGAATCACCCATCACTGAATTCACAACCTTGGGACTAAAGTCATCCCCAATGAGTCTAGAGTTAGCCCCACCACTTGCTGAAAAGTTTTCACAATGGGTTCCACTCTCTTGGACAACATTAAGCTCCACATCAGAAGATGACCCATTGGTTTCACTAACGTGTGATTCCAACAGAGGGAGCTCACAACCTGAAAAAGAGCCGTCGCTCGTTGATACATCACTGACCTCTTTATCAACAGTAATATTTTGACCAAACCTACTCCGGACCTCAATACCAAACGCAAGAGGATCTTCCCTAACCTTGACTTTGTAGAGAATACCATCAATGTCAAGTTGAATAAAATCGTCAATAGTGGACATGATCTCGGTAGCAACCAGAACCCTCCCATTTGTAAGTGATAGACAATGAAGAGTGGAGTCATCAACCTTCATGAAAGCACCCCATTTTTCACCAATCTTCCTAAAAGAATCCAAGTTCCAGACATTTAACGGCATCCCTATGCAGTTTAACCAAACAAACCTTTCAGCCATTGCAGCTTCACCTTTCCAAGGCTTAATTTCACTAAACCACCTTTGAAAGCAATTACCTTTGATCATGGCATCCCTAACCTCAGTAGTTTTAAAAGTAATCAGACAATATCTTCCCCCCATGCTTCTAACCAAAGACTCCTTAATATTTTCCTTTTCCAGTTCCCTCATTAGCTCCTCAACCTCCATAAATTTATGGAGTTTGGCCACCCCACTCTTGAAGAGCCAATCATTACCCATTGGCTTAAGCTTTAGAGAAAATTGACTTGACACCACTTCCCAAACCACCTTGGTTGTTGCCTTTCAGCATTTGGGCATATGAAAAGTTTCCACCCACCAACTCCCCTCTTTTGCTGGATTCGGCAATCGGAATATTAGAATTTCCAATCAATCCGAGATCTTTTCTGAAGCTTTCCAATCCAGTGACAACCTTGGAGGACCCTTTGTTCAATCTCACATTCCTTTCCTTATCATTCTGATCGAAGCTCGCAATTTTAACAAATAGCTTTCTGTCCTCCATCCAAAGACCGTTAGCTTTGGATATAGCAACATCAGCAGAAACTGCACAATTATATCTAACAAAACCAAATCTTCTCCCTGTCGCCTTGCTTCTTTTTTCTGGAATGAAAACATCCCTAACAATGCCGAATTTCGTGAAGAATTTTTTCAGCCACGCATGGCTTGTGTCTTCCGGTAAGTTATCAACAAACAGAGTAACCCATTGAGCATCCCCTTTTCCTCCTCTGTTGAGATTTTCATATCCCACTTTAGCATCCAATTTACGTTTGTTACCCAACACAGGAATCCAACCTCCTTTTGTGCTGTTTCTCTCTGCTGCATTGCTTCCTCAAGCCCACAAGCTGCGGAGGCTGCCGGCGACCCAAACCCACAAATTGTAGAGGCCCAACGGAACGGCCAGAGAACAATCAACGGATCTGGAGGCCAACGGACCGAGAGGTGGATCAGTCAGCCAACGAAACTGGATGAAGATGGTAACCAGAGAGCGGCAAGACGGTGAATCGGCGACGATTAGGAGTTTTGGGACCAAAGAGTTTTGGGAGCAATAAAGGCGTGGTGAAAAGAAATTGGTAAGGGGTACGGGGAGGGTAGATGTAGGAAGGAGTAGTTCATGGGAAAAGAGGGGGTCAGGGGAGGCCAGCCGGCATTGGCCGCCGGCGTTACGGGGAAGGAGGTAGAGTTAGGGTTTCATCGCCTATTTCGCCCAAATCGCAATTGTATGCACCAACCGCTATTTTGAGATTTCCTCATTCGCAACAACGGCGACGAGGTAATCGGTTCTCTTCTCGTCTATAATTGTCCGATCAACGGAGTATGTCATTGTATATATAGTCGATGCATGTTGCAATATTACCGACTTTTGGCACAATAGTCATTTGATTTTTATTTGCTGTCTCTAATCAATTTTTTTTGGTTTTCATCTGTTAATTTTGCGTTAATTTTTTTATGAATTATTTATTCGTCTCTATAAGAGAAATAAAAAATAAAAAATGAGGATCGAAACTCAGAATTGTTTGAATAAAAACAAAAACAAGTCAAATACTACAACAGTGACTATATAAAAAATGACAGCCACTTACCGAAAATAAAAAATAAAAAATGACGGCACTATGTCAATGTAAACGATCTCTTCAGTGATCAGCGACCTTCAGAGCAGAGCAATTATGATGAAAATCTTAATACAGTTCGACAAAAATAATCCAAATCTATATTTAAAAAAATCTTAATTTGGTTAAATCTTAGTTTGGTTCATAATTCTTTATTTCTTAGATTCTTCTTGTCGAAAGAGATAAAAAAATTCACGCAAAATTAATAAATGCGGAAAAGATTGAATAAGAACACCAAAAAAAAAACCAACTTAATTCTTAGGCCAAAATAGGCCTAAATGCAACTACTTCTTAGTTTCACGTTCGTATGCTCTTCAAGTAGCTTCCAAGCTGATGAATTTTCTTGACAAGACTTGGTGTTGGTGTTATCTGAAAATTTTGGTCCTCTGGACTCTTAATCGTATCTGGAGGGACTGACTCCATTGAACAAACTGTTGGTTTCTACCCAACAAAATTACTATGGTGGTTTAATTGGAAAACTTTTATGAAAGGATAATTTGGCAACTTTTTTTTTTTATCAGTAAAAAGAATTTTATTAATCAGAAAAGCTATGAGTACCGACGGCTTTGGAGGGAAATCGTACCGACGGCCGCTGGCGGGCCGTCTCCGGCCACCGGACGGCCGATCCGATCCGTCCAATAATTCTAAAAAAAAAACCGATGGGGCTTACGCGGGAATCAATGGCATCCGAGGTGTGTAGGGTGCTTGATCCGAGCACCCCTTTTTCGTGTATATATGTATATACGTGTATATACACGAAAAAGGGGTGCTCGGATCAAGCACTCTACACACCTCGGATGCCTTTGATTCCCGCGAAGGCCCCATCGGTTTTTTTTTTTAGAATTATTGGACGGCTCGGATCGGCCGTCTGGTGGCCGGAGACGGCTTGCCGGCGGCCGTCGGTACGATTTCCCTCCAAAGCCATCGGTACATATAGCAACTCTCTTTATTAATTAACAAATTGAAGTTATAAAGATTAAAAAAATAGGGAAATAGGCATCACAATTAACAACCTACATTCTAACTATGTTGGCACTTAGGTCAAGGACAAAAAACTTTATTACAAGGAGGGATATATTCAATATTCTATTTTTCTTGTGGTGTGAACAACAGCATGAACATTTAGCATGCCATCTATGTAGCACTCACACAGACACGTGACACGACACAGACACTCCAACATGTAGATTTCAAACGGTGGGGACACATTTTGAGAAAATATTCATTTTTCAATTATATGAGTAAAAAGGCTCTAATTTTATAGGGAAAATTTCAAAAAAACCTCTGAACTTTCTGACAACTTGTAAAAAAATACCTGAACTTTCACTATTGACAAAAAAACACCTAAACTTAACATTCCGTTAACAATTAGGCCCCTGCCATCCAATTCCGTCTAGTCCTAACGGATGGAGCTAACGGAAGGCGTTAACTTTTTATTTTTTTTTACTTTTTACATTCAAAAATTACTTTTAACTCTTTCTTTTTTTATTGGTAAATAAATATGCAATAAAGTTCCTTTTTTCTTACTATTTATCAAAAATTACTTTAACTCTATCTTTTACTATTTACAAAAATAACTTTAACCACCATCTTTTTTTGTTACTTTCAAATTTTACATTTCCCCTCCTCTCTCTCCCTCCTTTTTTTTAGAACTTTAACCCCACTCCATCAATCAACTGCCAAAGCTCTAGCTTCTAATTTCAGAAATTCAAAAATTACTTGTAACCTCCTTTTTTTTAGCATTCTTGTTTTTTTATATTTTTTACTTCCAAAATTACTTTTAACTCTTTATTTTTGGTAGTAAATAAATATGAAATAAAGTTTTTTTTTCTTACTATTTATCAAAAATTACTTTAACTCTAATCTTTACTATTTATAATAATAACTTTAAGACCTATTTTTACTTTCAAATACTCTCTCTCTCTCTCTCTCTCTCTCTCTCTCTCTCTCTCTCTCTCTCTCTCTCTCTCTCTCTCTCTCTCTCTCTCTCTCTCTCTCTCTCTCTCTCCACTAATGAAAATCCTCCCCCCTCTTCTCTCCATCGATCAGTTTGGAGAAACCCAAAATTGTTTTATCAGTTGGTTGTGGGGTTAAATTTGAAAGTAAAAATGAAAAAAAACGGGGCGGGGTGGAGGGAAGCAGGGGGATGTTAAATAATTTTCGTAAATAGTTAAAAAATGGGGGTGAATAATTTTTGGAAAAGAGTAAGGAAAAAAGAACTTTATTGCATATTTGTTGACATTTATGTTAAGGTGATGTTTGTTGACATTTATGTTTCCATTTTTCAGTTTTTTTTGGCAAAGTCCACTTTGATTTTGTGTAGTTTGGGTTATGTGCAAATACACCTCTTATGATCAAATATCCATGTGGTTTGTGAAGTTAGCACATAATACTCAATTGCGTCTATTTTAATATAGGTATTTCACACACTTCTTGAATCTAATCAAAACCTAATTCAAGCCGTTTATTTTGAATTAATCATAGAATATAGCATCTTTGTAAAAATAAACTCGATCAAACATCAATAACTAAGTGATCAGATATCAAAATTGTTTTGTCAAAAACAATAAGTCCAGGTATACTCCGACTACTCCTCTCTCACATGTGTGGGCCCTATATCACAATTAAATGTGTGAAACAATATGTGAGAGAGGAGTACTGGCTGAGGGAGTGATCAGTAGAAGTGTAGATAGCATCATGCAAAGTGAAGTGACAAAATCAATTATCTTACATTGCTCCATTCCAAAATAATTGTTCGGTTCGTAAAACGAGAACTTAAAAATAACACATTTTCTACAAGAAAAAGATTTCAACTTTTTTTATGAATTAAAAGAACTTATGAATATCTAACAAATTATTGGAAAAAGTTTGAATTTTTCTTGAAAAATCTATATTATTTTTAAATTTTTATTTTACAAACCGAACAATTATTTTGAAACGGAGAAAATAAAAGTCTAAAAACACAACTTTCAATACAATTGCGTCTAGAGCGTGCATGTGCTTCGATGCATTCGGTGCTTCGATGGGTCCGAACGCATAATTTTATCATTTTATGTTAGTGATGGCACTATTTTACTCCTCATCGACGGTGAGAATATTCGTTGCAAAAGCAGCTAGGAGTCAAACATCTTCCATCGGGACCGTCCATCTCATTCACGTTGACATCATCTGCTGGCGTAATAAGCAAAGCCGTGATCGCCTAGAACCAGTTGACCATGGCAACGGTGTTCCCGTCAATTTTGTCGATGAGGGAGAGCAGATTAGACGCACCCCACGTTGTCCCTAGACTCCCTACGCAGACTCGTATCATATCTTTCTTAGTCAGCACGAAAAGAAACTTCTAGATTGGAGAGATTCCAATCTCTCTCAGAAAGAAAAGAACTGAGCGGAAATCATCTTCAATTCTCGTGCTATATATATCTATCTGTGTATGCAGGCTTCGAAGCGCTATCGGAAACCCCACTTTCGTCTTCGGAGAACCAGTAGAGAGAGAGAGAGAGAGAGAGAGAGAGAATGGAGGGTCAAGACGATGGTGTTGCTGAGCAGAGCCAACAATACGACCTTCGGTCTATTCTCTCTTGTTCGGACAGGGATTTCCTCATTCGCAACAACGACGATCAGGTAATCGATTTTCCCTTATTTTCAGTCTCCGTCCAAGCAATTTTTAAGAAACTCGTGATTGCTGTCTTTGCTGTGTATATAGTTATACCAACATGTTTGTGAACGTTCGCCTGGTGATCAAGACTTGTGAATTACGTTTGTTTTTCCTAAGGTTTCATGTTTGAATTTCTCAGGTGTTATGAACTCCTTCGGGTCAATCTATACAAAGTTTTGTTCTGGCTTTAAGTAGGCTCTCCCGCCGGACGGTGGGATTGGGTGCCTATGAATAGTCGAGATACGCGTAAACTAGTCTGGACACCTAAATTATAAAAATAAAAAATAGTTACGTGTTTGTAGTTTTAGTCACTGTTGCAGATCACCGAGACTTTTTTCTCTCTGTTATTGATCACGGAAAGAAGCCATAATGTTTCAATCAGTTTAGTGTTACCTGAAAATCTGGTCTGTTATCCTTTAACTTTGGATTGTAGCTGGACGTTTTGGCTTTTTTTTATTATTGTACTGGGGATTTCGAACCTGACAAACTAATTGTTGTTCCATTGGAAATTTTGGATAAAAGGGATATTAGGTAGTGATTTTGACACACCTTTTTTTTATAATGTCACACTCTGCAGGTGTATTTTTTGATGGAAAAATACACGTGCAGATACACTTGCAGGATGTGGCATTATCAAAAAATGGTGTGGCAGTGTGGCAAAATCATTTCCCCCCCCTTTTTTTTGTAGTTTAATCTGTTTTTCTTATGGTGTGAAAAATAGCAGGAACACTACAAGAAATTTAGGATCTCCCAACGGTTTTTTAGCAACGGTTAAAAAAACCGTTGGTATAGATAGTGTATAATAACGGTTTAAAAAACGTTACTAGAAACAGGACTATAGCAACGGTTTTCATGTGACCGTTACTAGATTACAACACTATAGCAACGGTTTTCATTAACCGTTGCTAAAAACTGGACTATAGCAACGGTTCTCATTAACCGTTGCTAAAAACTGACCTTTAGCAACGGTTTTCAATAACCGTTACTATAAACCGGTCTATAGCATCGGTTTTTATTAACCGTTAGTAGAAACCGGAATTAAAAAAAAAAGAATTAAAAAAAACCGGTTAGTATAGTATAAATATTAAAAGTTGTATAATTTTTCACAAGTTTTAGGCTAGCACAGTTGGTTCGCGCACGCGCGCGCACACACGAGGTCGAAGGTTCGATTCTTCGGAGGAGCAAGAATATTTCGTCCGCCACGCGGGCGCCACGTGGGCTCGGGGCGCCTCGTAGGCTGCCACGTCAGCGCCACATGGGTGCCATGTAGGTTGCCACAAGGGTGCCATGTCAGCGCCACGCGGGCGACATGTGGTTGCCACGTCAGCGCCACGTGGATGCTTACGTCACACAATGGTTGGTTTTTAAAAAAATAAAAATTGCCTTTAGCAACGGTTATAACCATTGCTAAAAAAAAATCTGTACCAACGCTCGTCAAAACCGTTGCTATACCTCTATAGCAATGGATATATTGCAACGGTTTGGCCGAACCGTTGGTATAGCCTAAACGGGTCTCAACCAACGGTTTTTGAATTTTTTGGCAACGCTTTCGACCTTTGCTATAGAACGATTTTCTTGTAGTGGAAATTCCTGGCCGGTCCCATATTTTGTATTGGGTTCCGTGCCAACCCTCTTTTGTCGCGCTATCCCACCCAGGACCTTTTCAAACATGCTTTTACTAATTTAATTGTCTTCAACCTCCTTACACGGATAACATATAAACATGTGGTTGATGACTTTATTTTTCCGAACATGTGTTAGATGTTGACATATGCTGATGTGGACATATTTGTTACTCTTGCATTACAAAGTTTAAAACTCAATGGCTTTGTTTGGTTGACAGTTTAATTTAGTTTAGTTTTGGTAGTGGATGGAGAGAGAAATAGGGTAATGATTGAAGGGAAATGTAATAATTGGAGAGAGATAAGAAAATAATAATTAAAGAAATAGGGTTATGATTAAAGAAAGAAATAGGGTAATGATTAAAAAATTAAACTAAAACTACACTAAAATGGTAACCAAACAAAGCCAATATCTTATATTATATATATATATATATATATATATATATTACTCCCTCCGTCCCAAAATATTTGGTATTTTTCGATATTCGCACCGTTTTTTAAACTCTTATATCTCCCAATTTATGATATTTTTTATAATTTTGAAAATTTTGTATTATAAATCTAATCGAGAACTATCAAATAAGATCCATATTGCATATTGTTGGAGATTCATATTGGAAGATACAAACGATTGAAAACTGACACAAATATCGAAAAAGTCCAAATAATATGGGACGGAGGGAGTAGTTTTTAGTAAAATTTATATTTTTAGAATTTATTCAAAGAGATCTATCAAATATGACCCCTATTAAATAGAAAATTATGTGCAATTTTCTTTTTTGTTTCTGAGTGTGAATTGTGAAATTTTTGAATGTAAATTGTGTAGAGCCTGTGAGAATTTTCCATTTAAAGGATGTGAATTGTTTCATTTTGCAGGGAGAATTATTAAAAAAATGTGTAAATTCTTTCATTTTAGAAGGGGCGAATTTTGTATTTAAGAGGTGTGAATTATTTCATTTTAGTTCGTGAATTGTGTATTTTGGGGAGTAAGTTGTGATGTGTGAATTCTGCATTTTGAGGGGTATGAATTTTGTATTTTGGAGAGTGTGAATTGTTTAGAAGGGATGTGAATTCTTTCATTTGAGGGGTATGAATTCTTTCAATTTTGGGTGTGAATTGTGTATTTTGGGAAGTGTGTAGTGATGTGTGAATTCTAACTTTCAGGAATGTGAATTCTTTCATTTTGAAGGGTGTGAATTATTCAAAAGGGGTGCAACTTCTTTCATTTTGGGGTGTGAATTGTGTATTTTGAAGAATAAGTAGTGATATGTGAATTCTGTATTTTGAGGGAAGTGAATTTTTTCATTTTTGGATGATGTGAATTGTTCAAAAGGGGTGTAAATTGTGCATTTAAGGGGTGTAAATTCTTTTCATTTTAGGGTGTGAATTATGTATTTTGGGGAGTGTATTGTGTATAATATGTGCGCATTTTGCATTTGAATGGTGTAATTTTTTTTTATTTTTAAGGGTTTGAATTATTTAGAAAAGGTGTGAATTGTTTAATTTTGAAGGGTATGAATTCTGCATTTGAGGGGTATAAATTCTTTCATTTTGGAATGTAAATTATGTATTTTGGGAAATGAGTTTAGTATAGTATGTTTGAATTTTGCATTTGAAGGATGTGAATTATTTATAAGAGGTGTGACTTCTTTCATTTTAGAGAATGTAAATTCTGCATTTGAGGGGTGTGTATTCTTTCATTTGGGAATGTGACTTGTGTGTTTTGGAAGTGAATTGTGTAGATGAGGTGTGAATTATGCATTTGAGGGGTGTGAATTCTTTCATTTTGAATAATTAGATTGTTCAAAAATGATGTGAATTCTTAATAAAAGGATACAAAAATAACTTTTTTTATGCGTACATAATTTCATATTCAAAATGGATCTTGTTTAAAAGATCTCATTGAGTAGATTTCAAAAATATTTTTTTTTTCAAAATTTTATGTAAAACAAAAGTTATAATTGTTTAAACTTTTAACCATATATGAGCTGTATATATTTATGTATGTATATGTATGTACGTGTAAAAATGTGACAATTCTAGAGAGAGAAAAGTTATTAAAAGATATTATTTGATGATTTTCAAACAATACTCCACCACTTATCAAATGCCAAATGTCAATTTCTTTCTCAAAGCACTAATAAAATGTAATGGGTCTCCCAATATTAGCCAATGATAGATGAGTTAGGATACTACAACGTAATGTTCCATTTGCATAGGATAATTTTTTCTAATCCTAAATTTAAAAAGTGCGCTGAACAATGAATGTGCGGGGGTATTTTCGTGAGTTTACTTAAAACAGGGTTTATGGGGAATGAGCTTGACACGCGGAGGACCTAGATGGGTAAAAGGTGACAAAATAGGATCAGCTAGTCAGAACCCCGGAAAATAGTATGAACATTCAAACTACTACTATGTGTTTGATGATATCGGTAAACGAGGATGGAACCAAATATAACACGGGCCCATCACGATGCAATACTGCACAAGCTTGATCGTTGTAACTTATTGTTGGGGATGCAGACAACTTTCAGTAATAGAGGTCCATGACCAGCACGGAGAGTTCCGCTACAGGTAGGCGCGCGGTCAGGCTTGCGGCAGGTAGCGCTTAACAGACTGGCTCGCGGCCGAGATGGGCCGTGGGCCGCGGCCCAAGTTGGTTGGAGGGTCCAGCTATCACTTAGGATTTGCCTACAAATATTAGTTGCTGTATTCATTATTTTTTGAGAGCAACTGTACATAAAGAGAAAATTTCTAGAGAGGGTTTCTAGTGAAAGAGAGAGTGCAAGAGAAAACTTTTCTCAAATAGAAAACTTTTCTCAGAGAGGAAAGAGAAGACTTGTAATCCTTCATTTCCTTTCGTTCATAGTGGATTGGTGTGGCTCCCGGTGACATAGGCAAATTGCTGAACCTCGTATATCTGTGTGTTCTGTTTTCTGTTCCTCTTTCTCTTCCTTTTCTCTGGTTTGTTTTTTGTGACGATAGTATCCCAAGATCTTGAAGTGTTTTTATTCGTTGTGAGTCGAGCGCGAGGCTCTGATTTCCCAACAACTGGTATCAGAGTCGCGGTTGCGGTAAGGGTATTCAACAGTTTTTCGATTGAAGCTTTTGGGCAGTCCAGATTTTCGAGGGAGCTATGGGTTCAGAAGAAGGGAAATTGAAGATCGAAAAGTTTGATGGATCGGACTTTGCTTTTTGGAAGATGCAGATAGAGGACTATTTGTATCAGAAAGATCTTTATCGGCTGTTGCTAGGTAAAGAAAAAGGAAAGAAAAAAGAAGGTAAGACTAACGCGGAATGGGATGTTCTTGATCAAAAGGCGTTGGGTCTGATCCGATTATCACTCTTGAAGTCAGTCGCGCACAATATATTGAAAGAAAAAATTGGGTCCGATCTGATGGACGCGCTCACAGAGTTGTATGAACAGCCGTCTGCGGCAAACAAGGTGCACTTGATGAAGAAGTTATTCAACTTCGAGATGCCTGAAGGAGATTCGTTTATGAAGCATCTTAGCGAGTTCAATACAATAGTGGACCAGTTGATCTCTGTTGGTATTGAGTTTGACGACGAGGTTAAAGCCTTGTTGATTCTCTCTCAGTTGCCAAAGAGTTGGCAGGGTATGGATACTGCGATTAGTAATTCGACTGGGAAGGAGAAACTCAAACTGAATGATATAGTTTGATTTTGGCTTAGGAAGTTAGAAGGAAATTGCTCGAGGGAGCTTCAGGCTCTAACAGTTCAGGTTCAGCTCTAAGTTTTTAGCAGAGAGGCAGAAGCTAGACCAGGGGTGGTCAAAACCAGAACAAGAGCCGGTCGAAGTCGCGCGGCAAGAAGTCCCGTGGCAAAACACAAGTACGCGGCATTAAAGGTGAATGTTGAAATTGTGGTCAGGCGAGTCACATGTCTTCAGTTTGTAAGGCTCTAAAGAAGAATAATGGTGAGCAGGAGGCCCACATCGTGGAGGATGCACTTATTCTTTCGATGGACAGTATCGCGGAGTTATGGGTGATTGACTCAGGCGCCTCATTCCACGTGACTGCTAGCAAGGGGGTTCTGAAGAACTATGTAGCAGGCGACTTCGGGCAAGTATACTTGAGCGATGATGAGCCATGTAGTATAATGGGAATAGGTGATGTGCAAATTGAAACGCAGGGGTTTAAATGGTGTTTGAAGGATGTCAGACACGTCCCGCAGCTAAAGAGGAAATTGTTTCAATTGGGCAACTGGAAGCAGCGGGATATACCTCAACATTCACAGGAGACACGTGGAAGGTCTCCAATGGTACCATGGTGGTAGCACGCGGAAAGAAAGTAGGTACTCTCTATTTAACTTCACATGGGAGTCATTCACTTGCCATCTCGGAGGGACTCGCGGGGGTGGCCCCACGCAAGGATAGCAAGGGTCTCGCCGAGGTGGTACCGCGCAAGAGTAGGCTCGCGGAAGGTCCACGGCCAGAGAGCCAAGTGAGTTCAAGTTTGTGGCACGACATGTTGGGACATATGAGCGAGAACGGGATGAAGGTTCTGCTGACACAGGGAAAGCTGCCAGTTGAGTCAGTGGATTTCGACATGTGCGAAGACTGTATCTTCGGCAAGCAAAGACGGGCTAGTTTCCAGAAAAGTGGTAGACCTCCCAAGCCAAACAAGCTGGAGCTTGTTCATACAGACGTATGGGGTCCCGTGCCAATGCATTCTCTCGGGGGGTCGAGGTACTTCGTTACTTTCATCGATGATCACTGGAGGAAAGTATGGGTCTACTTCATGAAACACAAGTCAGAGGTATCCGAAATTTTCATGAAGTAGAAAGCCAGAGTAGAGAACGAGACAAACTTGAAGGTGAAGTGTCTAAGGTCAGACAACGGGGGAGGGTATGATCTGGGAGAATACAAGAGAGCCTATGCTCTATTCGGGATCTATTTAGAGAAGACTCTTCCAGGAACTCCGCAGTAGAATGGCATTACGGAACGGATGAACGGGACTCTGATAGAGCGTGCGCGGAGCATGTGGCGCGGGCCTGCCCAAGCAGTTTTAGGCAGACGCGATCAGTACAGCAACATACTTAATCAACCATGGGCCATCAATTCTGTTGAACTTTGGGATACCGGAAGAGGTTTTGAGCGGTAAGGAGGTAAATCTCTCACATTTGAAAGTTTTCGATTGTGTTGCTTATGTCCACCTCTGTGACAAAGTCAGAGACAAGCTAGATGCTAAGTCATTGAAGTGCATGTTCATTGGGTACGACGGCGATGAGTTTGGTTATCATCTCTGGGATGAGAAAAACTGGAAGATAATCAGAAGTCGGGATGTCATATTCAATGAGTCGGTGCTGTACAAGGACAGGGATAACAAACAATGTAGTGGGAGTTCTACTGAGAGGATCGCGAGACTCTCGCGGGGGTGGTCACGCAAGAGGATCGCGAGGCACCTGAGTACTTTAGTTTGGAGGATCTTCCAGAAAACAGTGGGGATGAGTTGGGATCTGACCGGATGGATGAGGCAATCTCGCAGACAGATGCAGTCTTGCGGATAGAGTCTGAGGTAGTTCCAGAGACAGCGTCTAGCTCACTGGCTGCTGTAGTAAGGAGATCAACTAAGGTACCCAAACCTAATCCAAAATACCTTTTGTCGCTGTATTACTTGCTTTTGACAGATAGCGGGGAACCATTTTGCTATGACGAGGCTTTACAGGTCGGTGACGCTATGAAGTGGGAATTTGCTATGCAAGAGGAGATGGATTCTCTTCACTCGAATGTGACTTGGGAGTTGGTGAAGCTTTCCGGGGGAAGAAGGCGCTACAGAACAAGTGGGTATACCGGGTCAAGCAGGAGAGCAACGACAGCAAGAGGTTTAACGCCAGATTGGTTGTGAAGGGCTTCCAACATAAAGAAGGGGTTGATTTCACAGAGATTTTTTTCCCAGTTGTGAAGCCGACCACTATTAAAGTGGTATTGCGTTTGGTGGCTGCAGAAAATCTCTACCTTGAGCAGTTGGATGTTAAAACTGCATTTCTTCAGAGTGACTTGGATGAATAAATCTATATAAAGCAGCCTGTTGGCTTCATTGAGAAAGGCAAGAAAGAGATGGTGTGTAGACTCAAGAAGAGTCTATATGGGTTGAAACAGGCTCCTAAACAGTGGTACTAGAAGTTTGACAGTTTCATGCAGCGCAACGACTACACGAGATGCAACGTGGATCACTATTGCTACCTTAAACGATGTAAGGCGAGCTACATAATTTTACTACTCTACATAGATGATATGCTTGTAGCGGGGTCTTGTTTACGCGAGATAAACAAGTTGAAGCAACAGTTGGTAGCAGAGTTTGCTATGAAAGATCTGGGTGCAGCGAAGCAGATACTTGGGATGAGGATCAGCAGGGACAGAACTCTAGGGATCTTGAAGTTAAGTCAAATTGAGTATATTGAACGGGTTCTTGAAAGGTTCAATATGCAGAATGCCAAGGTAGTTGGCGCGCCTCTAGGAAGTCAGTTTAGACTTTCTGACATGCAGTCTCTGAAGACAGATGCTGAGAAGGAGCACATGGCCAAGGTACCGTATGCCTTAGCCATTGGTAGTCTAATGTATGCGATGGTCTGCATGAGGCCGGACATTGCTCATGCAGTGGGAGTTGTGAGCAGGTTTGCGAGCAATCCGGGGAAATAGCATTGGGAAGCTGTCAAGTGGATACTGAGGCATCTCCACGGGACCGCAAATGTGCCATTGTGTTTTGGGATTGCAGATTTGGTGGTGAGAGGATATGTGGATGCAAATTTCGCAGGTGATCACAATATAAGGCGAAGCACCACAAGTTATGTCTACACTTTGGGATCAACGATGGTGAGTTGGGTCTCGAGTCCGCAGAAGTTGGTAACTTTGTCCACGACAGAAGCTGAGTATGTAGCAGTCATAGACGCCGCAAAGGAGATGATTTGGTTGAAGGCTTTTCTGGGTGAGTTGGGTTTGAAGCAGGAGAACAATGTTCTTTTTAGTGACAACCAAAATGCTATACACCTTGCGAAGAATCCAGTGTTTCATGCCATAATGAAACACATAGATTTGAGGTATCATTTCATTCGCTCGCCTTTGGAAGAAGGGGAACTGTTACTGGAGAAGATTTTGGGGAGCCAAAATCCGGGAGATATGTTGACAAAGTCGGCCACTATCGAGAAACTGAAGTTGTGCTCAACTTCAGTTGGCCTTCGCACGGGAGGAGTTGAAGGGCCGGAGTCGCACCAAGAAGGGTGAAGTTCACTACGTCCGCTATTGATTGAGGTTGTTGATATTGATTTGCTTTAGTTATCTTCAAGTGGGAGATTGTTGGGGATGCAGATAACTTTCAGCAACAGAGTTCAACAACAAAGGTCCGTGACCAGCACGGAGAGTTTCGCGACAGGTAGGCACTCAGTCAGGCTTGCGGCAGGTAGCGCGTGGCAGATAGGCTCGGGGCCGAGATGGGTCGTGGGCCGCCGCCAAAGTTGGTTGGAGGGTCCAGCTATCACTTAGGGTTTGCTTATAAATATTAGTTGCTGTATTCATTATTTTTTGAGAGCGACTGCACAGAGAGAAAATTTCTAGAGAGGGTTTCTAGTGAGAGAGAGAGAGTGCAAGAGAAAATTTTTCTCAGAGAGGAAAGAGAAGACTTGTAATCTTTCGTTTCCTTTCATTTATAGTGGACTGGTGTGGCTCTCGGGGATATAGGCAAGTTGCCGAACCTCATATATTTGTGTGTTCTGCTTCCTGTTCCTCTTTCTCTTCCTTTTCTCTGGTTTGTTTTATGTGACGATAGTATCCCAAGATCCTGAAGTGTTTTTGTTCGTTGTAAGTCGAGCGCGAGGCTCCGATTTCCCAACAACTTTGCTTAAAACTGGCGCATGCCCGTGTTTATGTTAAACAAAACTGAACAGTGAAGAAATTGCTTCGACCGAGTAGGACAATGAAGAAATTCACCCCCAGTGTCAAACACTGATTCGAATGTAGAAATGTAAGTTAAAATCTGAAGGTATATCTAGATAGAATGTAAAATGTGCTGGCCGTGAGAGCCTATGTCTATGATATTCAATGACAATTGCTTTCATAGCATTGTGACAACAATAGTGAATGTCGTAGGCAGCGCCATCTGCATGAGTAGGTATTCACTTGAATACCCTTTTTTGGTGCATGTTTGTACTCATAATAATCTAGTGAAATGTCATTACTATGGCTCGAACTGGACATTCCGGACAGTGGGTATGTCTATGTCTATGCCTATGTTTATGATAATCTGGTGACGGCTTGTCCTCCCGGACAATAGCTATGACTTGAACTGGATATTCCACAATGGGTAGGGAGCTCCTATGGTCACGCCCAAGGGGAGTCGCTACTCTGGTCGCCCCCTCCCACCCTTTTGATTATCAAAAAAAAAAATGCCATTACTTTGAACACCTGAAGACCCCATCAACTAAAAAATGCTGAAAAGCCATTGTTTTGAACACAAGTTTAATCTGTCTCCTATTTTGCACTCAATCTAAACAACCAAAATGGAAATTCAGTTCTTTTGCTTGCACAGTAAACGAGATGTATCTGATAACATTAATTCCAAAACTATTAAGAAGTGACATTTGTACTTTAGTTATCTGTATCCATGATTTTAACCTTTATCACTATTTACGTAACGTTATAACATTGCCCTTTGATTTATTAACTTAACTTTATGCTATTATTAAAATTATAATATTGTAAATTTGCGAGTAAACATAAAAAGGAATGCAAAATAATCTTCTAATTTAAAGTGAAAAAACTCGTCAAGTTCAATCTTAATAGTGTGTTGGAAAAATTGTGCTACAAATGCTGAATTGTTGACGAAATCTCCACCAAATCTGAAACACGCTTCGAGTCACGACTATGTCGCTTTCCTAAAGACAGTATTTTCCCCCACCAGATGGTATGCAAAGGGTTACAGCAAATATATCTTCAAGATAAATCGAAGCCCGAACTCGAAGTTCTTTCCGTTTGCATTTGCACTAACGAAACAGACAAAATACCTGCAACTGAACGGATATAAAAACCGAGAACAACTGAATTCTGTTTTCTGCAGCAAAACAGAATGCAGAATGAATGCTAGGAAATATAGAGAGAGATGTGGGAGAAATTCGGAATATGTGTATATGAATACTGGATTCTGCTAAGTAGTGGTCTATTTATAGGCCATTACGCACCCATTGAGAATGGGTATGCACTTGATCTAGTCTGACCGTTGGATCAGATCCTACGGTCTAGATCGATCAGTCACACCGAATTGGTGTGGTGTTTCACTCACACCCAATTGGATTTGATCCAATCAGTTGGATCGAGCCCATTCGCGGCTGACGGATGCGATCGCAACTCCACGAACCAGCGCACCCCTACGCACGAGTGGCACCCAATCCGAACCGCCCCGTGTGACTCACCTGCCATGTGTGTGACACGTGGTATCTACATCAGCGCCACCTTACTGCTAACTCGCAATAAGAAATGGCGCCTACAAGGCGCCTAGCGCTGACGTGCTAAGTGCAAAGTGCGCCGCTAAAACGCCATAATGCACCACAGCCAACGCCGCGCGCGCGTGCGCTTGCTAGTGTGTACTGGTGCGAAGCTCCGGCTCCACCGGTATGATGCGAAGCACCATAGGGCTACACCACATTGGATCATTGTTTAATCATATTAGGAATATTCTCTAATGTATATCACTCCAACATCTCTCAACTAACCAATGTGGGACAAAGCTCACAAAGAAAAAAAACAAGCATTTTAAGGAAACAAGAAAATTTTACAAAACCAAAACAACTCTTTTATTTTGAAAATCTCTAACAATCCCCCACCATTTTCGAAATACAGATGAAATATTCTCGGTTCTTATTACAAGGTTTATGCATACATAAATAGTGTCTTACGACTTCAACTATTCACTTAGTGAAAACATATCAAAGCTAGTCAGGGTAGCATAGTAGACGTGTCTTTGAACTAGTTGTCCTCTGTCGACCAACCAGACGTGTCTTACACATAATCCTCCAAATAATGCAGATATCCCAATTGGTTGACCCGTGAACTGGCCTTGGGTCTTTTATCTTGAATTCGTAAACGCTCTAAGGTCTAGCCCCTGTGACCTATAGGAAGCGACACCACCTTCATATTCACATAGGTAGATCGCTATTTGTGCTCCTATAACATTAGCACAAAACAATCTATTAAAAACTAAGTAGTTCAACCTCCTTTGTATTCACATTATAGATGCAAAACACTTTACCTTGGAATATATAAAATAAATTTAAAGTGTTTCCAATCACGACATGTGGTGTAATCTTTCATTGAACTCAAGAGATTGAGAGTATCAACCGGTTGAGTTTAGTTTCCACCAGGAGTGATTAAACTAATTGGCAAAAGTCCCATTCCCCTTGATGTTTTCAACACCAAAACCCTTGCAAGGCCTTTCGTAAAAGGATCCGCCAAGTTTTGACTTGACTTAACAAAATCAATGGTTATCACCCCATCAACAATGAACTGTCTCACATAGCTATGTCTAAGTCCTATATGCCTGGACTTTCCATTATACACTTGGCTATATGCTTACGACAACGTAGCTTGACTATCACAATTTAGCGATACAAGTGGTATAGGCTTAGGCCACACTAGAATTTCAAGCAATAGATTTCTTAGCCATTCTGCCTCCTTACTACTAGAAGCTAATGCTACAAACTCGGTTGCCATGGTCGAGTCTGTTATCAGCGTTTGCTTCTCAGATCCCCAGGAGATTATTCCTCCACCAAGTGTAAAAATCCAACCACTTGTTGAAGAGTGATCATTCCGCTTAATAATCCAACTAGCGTCAGTGTATCTTTCTAGAACCAAAGGATACCCACTATAGACAATTCCATAATCTATAGTACCTTTGAGGTATCGCAGTACTCTATGTACCGCGTGCCAATGCACATTCCCAGGATTATTAGTATACCTACTAAGCCTCCCTACCGCATATGCAATGTCCGGTCTTGTGCTTGTCATGGCATACATCAAACTGCCAATCACTCTAGACTATTTTAGTTGTGACACCGCTCTCCCTTCATTATGATCTAATGGCGATTGAGAGTCATACGGAGTAGACACTGGTTTGCTTTCAAAGTGATTATACTTCTTTAAAATTTTCTCAATGTAATGTTCCTGAGATAGAATTAAATGACCAACACTTTTTTTAATTCTTATACCCAATATTACATCAGCAATACCCATATCTTTCATACAAAAGTTAGTTGAAAGAAAATCTTTTGTACTCTGAATGCTCTCTCGGTCTGTACCAAAAATGAACATATCGTCTACGTACAAACAAATAACGACTCCTTGTTTGCCATTAAACTTACTATACACGCATTTATCAGATTGGTGTATTGTAAAACCATTTGACACAATCACTTTGTCAAACTTCTCGTGCCATTGCTTAGGCGCTTGCTTAAGTCCATAAAGAGACTTTACAAGCTTGCAAACTTTGTGCTCAAAACCTTGCACAACGAACCCCTTTAGTTGCTTCATATAGATTTTTTCATCTAACTCACCATTAAGGAATGCAGTTTGACATCCATTTGGTGTATCTCAAACTTGTATATGAAAGCAAGAGCAATTAAAACTCTAATTGTTGAGATT
This sequence comes from Rhododendron ovatum, assembly GCA_019656835.1. NCBI lineage: Eukaryota > Viridiplantae > Streptophyta > Magnoliopsida > Ericales > Ericaceae > Rhododendron > Rhododendron ovatum. The sequence continues at coordinate 21,130,508 of CM033797.1, read as the reverse complement.
CTATCAACCGAGGCATAGGTATCAAAGTAATCAATACCCTTTTTCTGGGTAAAACCTTTGGCTACAAGTCTGGCCTTGAACTTATCAATAGTTCCATCAATTTTCATTTTCTTCTTGAAAATTCATTTACAAGCAATTGGCTTACAACCAGGTGGTAAATCTGCTAAAACCCATGTATTATTGCCCATAATAGAGTCCATCTCATCTTGGATAACCTCTTTCCAGAAAGCCACGTCTTACAATTTCATTGCTTCCTCAAACGTCAAAGGATCATTTTCCATGTGAAATGAAAATACTTTGTGAGCACATGAAGTCTCTCTAGTGCCTTCAACTAGAAAAACTATGAAATCAGGACCAAACATTTTCTCTGTCCGAACTCATTTGCTCCTTCTCAATTCAACTTGTTCCTCAGGTTCATTTCCTTCAACTGGAACCTCTAAAGGCTCATTGTCCTCTTCGGACATCAAAGGAAACTCTTCCGAATCTTTATTAGATTCCAAATCCTTACTAGATTTTAACCTTGGAATTTTGTCAAATCTGTTTTCATAAAACACCGCATCTCAAGATTCAATGATAGTGTTGATGGACACAACATCATTAGACTCAGCCACTAGAAACCTATACACTTTACTGTGCAAAGCATATCCAAGGAATACACACTCGATTCCTTTTGGACCTAATTTCTTCCTTTTAGGTCCAGGCAATCTCACAATCGCCCTATATCCCCAAGTCTTAAAATAACTCAGATTTGGTTTCTTTTAGATCAAAGTTCATATGGGGTAATGTTAGACTTTTTGAGAGGTACTCTATTTAGGATATAAGCAGTGGTAAGTATGGCTTCGCCCCACAAACCTTTACTTAATCCTGCATTGCTTAGCATAGCAACCACCATCTCAGATAAAGTTCTATTCTTCCTTTCGGCCACTCCATTTTGTTGTGGTGTATAAGGTGCAGTTACTTCATAAATTATCCCTATTGATTCACAATAATCAAGGAAGTGATATTCACCCCCCTTGTCAGCCCTAAGACGTTTTATCTTCAATCCACATTGATTTTCAACTTCAGTCTTATATGCAACAAACTTATCAAGTACTTCATCTTTGGAATGAAGCAAATAGACATAGCAAAATTTTGAATAATCATCTATGAATGTTGCCATATAAAGTTTTCCGCCTTTAGTTGGAGTGCTATAAAAATCACATACATCACTATGAATCAATTTAAGTAACGAAGAAGTCTGCTCAATTATAGGAAACGGCAATCTGGTTATCTTTGATTCCAAACAAATCTTGCATTTATCAACCATATCATTCTCAAATTTAGGAATTAGTCCTGATTTAATCATGCAATCCATTTTCCTTGTACTAATATGTCCTAAACGAGTATGCCATAAAGAAAAAGAGTCAAGCATATAAGTAGAAACAACTGTGTTATTGATATTAAGCTTAAACATCTCCTCGGTTACATAACCTTTGCCAACAAACACACCACCCTTGGATACAACAATTTTGCCCAACTCAAACATTACTTTAAAGCCATACTTATTAAGTAGACTTGCAGACACGAGATTCTTCCTAACTTCTGGTACATGATACACATCAGTAAGTGTCAATGTCTTGCCAGAAGTGAACTCCAAATTCACTTTGCCTTTACCCTTAACGGGTGCAGTTGATGCATTTCCCATGAACAGAACGGTACCATCTGCAACTGGACTATACTCAGTAAAGAACCTCTTGTCATTGGAGACATGCTTTGTCGCACCAGAATCAATCCACCAATCTCCAGCATCTTCGAGGATATTCGCCTCAAAAACAACAGCAATGAATTTAGAATTCTTTGCCCTAGATGCTCTTGGATTTCCACCAGAGTTCTTCCTTTTCAAGAATTTGCAATCTTTCTTAAGATGCCCAGGTTTGCCACAATGCCAGCAACAAGTGTCGGTAGGATCCAAATTTTACTTCTTCCACTTACCAGAAGACTTATCACCACCTTTGTTCTTGCGTTTCTTGTTGGAACTTTCTTCCACCACATGAACTTTGGAAGTAATATTATTCTTACCCTTCTGACGCCTTGTCTCTTCCTCCACCTGAAGGTGTTGGGCCAACTAATCAAGAGTGAATTCATCGGTCTTGTGTTTGAGTTCCTTTTTGTAGTCTTTCCAAGATGCAGGCAATTTGTCAATAACAGAGGAGACAACAATAGATTCATCCATATACATATTCTTAACCTTAAACTGACTGAGGATGTACTGAATCTCATGCAACTGATCAATGACAGGCTTTGTATCAACCATGCTATAATTCATAAACTGACTAACAAGAAACTTTTTACTTATAGCGTCATTAGAAAGATACTTATCGTTGAGTGCATCCCAAAGTTCCTTTGCTGTCATTGAATTCTAATAGACGTTGCTGTCATTCACAAGTGCATTGAGGATGTGTCCTCTACAGATGTAGTCATCATTCTCCCATTTACCCCTTTCACGAGCCTGCTCCATAGTTTCATTATCTGGCTCTTCCGGTATCACCGGACTCGGAGTAGTCAGAACATAAACCACTTTTAAGGTGGTTAGCAAGAAGTGCATCTTCTTCTGCTAACGCCTGAAATTCCCACCTTCAAACCGCTCCAATTTTAGAAAGTCCTGCATCATCTTTTGTAGAGACATCGCCATTGTAAAATACTGTCTTTAGATTGTTGGAAAAATTGTGCTGCAAATGCTGAACTGTTGACGAAATCTCCACCAAATCTGAAACACGCTTCGAGTCACGACTATGTCGCTTTCCTAAAGACAGTATTTGCTCCCACCAGATGGTATGCAAAGGGTTACAGCAAATCTGCCTTTAAGATAAATTGAAGCCCGAACTCGAAGTTCTTTCCGCTTGTGTTTGCTCTAACGAAACGGACAGAATACCTGCAACTGAACGGATATAAAAATCGAGAACCATTGAATTCTGTAGCAAAACAGAATGCAGAATGAATGCTAAGAAATATAGAGAGAGATGTGGGAGAAATTCGGAATATGTGTATATGAGCACTAGATTCTGCTAAGTAGTGGTCTATTTATAGGCTACTACGCATCTATTGAGAATGGGTATGCACCACAGCCCATGCCACACAGCCCACGCCACACGCGCGTGTGCGTGCGAGTGTGTATTGGTGCAAAGCACCGGCTCCGCCGGTATGATGCAAAGCACCATAGGGCTACACCACACTAGATCATTGTTTAATCATATTAGGAATGTTCCCTAATATATATCACTCCAACATCTCTCAACTAACCAATGTGGGACAAAACTCACAAAGAGGAAAAATAAGCATTCTAAGGAAACAAGAAAATTTTACAAAACCAAAATGACAACTCTTTTATTTTGAAAATCTCTAACATAGTGCATATATATGCTCTCTCTCTCTCTCTCTCTCTCTCTCTCTCTCTCTCTCTCAATCAAAATAGTACTATCAATATATTAATTTATCTGAATTCACAATTTTATTACGAGAGCAAGTGAAGATTACTAAGTGTTAAACCCTCACGGAGATGCCACTGGTGAACGCCACTAACTCAAGTGCCAAAAGAAGACCTTGTGATAAGCCTTCACTACCTTTGAAGAAAGATACTTCCAGGGACACATGTAGGAGAAAATACCTTATCCAAAAGTTTGATGGATAGTGAATAGTAGTGACGTGAGATGTATGGAGTTATGTGGAAATAAAGGCCTCGGTGGAGAGATCTTCTTAGATGTGCCGTAGCCTTCCCACAGTGTCATATGCATGCTTGATGTGCCTGGACTTTTATTTAAATCATTTCCTTTCATAGATTTTCGTTTTGAGATATAATTCATAAGTTGACTAGTTGAATTTGAATTTCGCAGCAGAAAGTTCTATTGCTTACATCAGATTACTTGCATGTGCTGAATTTGGGGATGTTCCAAATGGAAGTAATATTATGGTTTTCCAGTGTTAACATAAATGGAATTAACATGATAGTTGTGAACATTACAGGTGAAACTTGACAATTTGAAAGCTAAGAAGGTCGGGTTGTATTTTTCAGCGTCATGGTGTGGCCCATGTCAACAGTTCACCCCAAATCTTGTGGAGGTTTATAATGAACTGTCCCCCAAGGGTGATTTTGAGATTGTATTTGTCTCAGCAGATGAAGATGACGAGGCATTTAAGGGTTATTTCTCCAAGATGCCCTGGCTTGCCATCCCATTTTCTGATTCAAACACACGTGAACGGTTGGATGAGTTGCTCCAGGTGATGGGGATACCTTACCTTGTGATCCTTGATGAAAATGGGAAGGTTATGACTGAGGATGGTGTTGAGTTCATTCGGGAGTATGGAGTTGATGAGTATCCTTTTACCCTAGAAAGGATCAAAGAAATTAAGGATGAAGAAGAAAAGGCTAAGCTGGAACAGCCCCTGAAATTCATATTAGCCTCCCGTTCTCGTGACTTTGTGATATTGGCTGATGGAAATAAGGTAAGTTTTATGTGCAGAGATTAACAGACTAGTTGTAGTGCTCAATTTGGGTCCTTTATTTGCTATTTTATCATCTGTATGGCATATCTTATTTGGTAAGACTTAGTAGAAGAATAGAGAGCAAAAGAAAGAAAAGTGCTTTGTATTCATCTACTAAAATAATCTTCAAATGTGTCCTTTTCATTTGATTTGGAGCAGATTTTGATATTGTAAAATTTCAATATCCCCATTTTTTGTGAGAAAAGGAATGAGCCTTAAAAGGGAGTTCAGTTACTCATAACTCATTGTTTCTCTCCAATCTCGATTCTTTGCCTTGAATATCCTAACAACTGATGGACTTGTCTTATCATACCATTTCTTTTCTTTTCTCTCCCAATCCCTCCCTCCGACATGGCCAAAACTTCTCTCATAAGTCATAATCTTATTGCATTCTTTGTGTATTGTTATTGTCAAGGTATCCATCTCTGAGCTCAAAGGCAACACCATAGGCCTGTATTTTGCACATTCTTCGTACAAGAATTGTGTTAAGTTCACTCCAAAACTCGTTGAAGTTTATGAGAAGCTGAAGGCAAAGGGGGAGAAATTTGAGGTTGTGATGATACCCTTCGATGATAATGATGAATCCTTCAAGCAAGGCTTTCAAAAGATGCCTTGGTTATCTCTTCCCTTCAACGACAAGAGCTGTGTCAAGCTGGCCGGGTACTTTGATATTCCAACTATTCCTGCACTGGTTATTATCGGACCAGATGGGAAGACTCTTCAGTCTGATGTTGTTGAGGCCATTGAAGAACATGGCACTGAGACATACCCTTTTACACCGGAGAAGTTTTTGGAGCTTGAGGAGAAAGATAAGGCAAAACGGGATGCACAAACATTGGAGTCTATCTTGGTGTCGGGAGATCTTGATTTTGTGATTGGGAAAGGTGGATGCAAGGTATCAAGCGTTACTAATGCCCCACTATTTGGTTGATCAGTCTTTTGAAACTTAGAGCTTTATTTTTGTTTTATGCATTTTTATCCATGAGAATTTCATCCACTGCAAGCCTGCTTTGATCCTATTGGGGAAGTCTTACTTCTATGCATGCATTTACATCACATTCGTGAAATGCAAAAGCCGCAAAACCTAACAGTCTACAAGGTTTTTGTCCAAACTTTGTGTTTTAGAAAAGCGATTTTGAAAATCAGGATCCAAAAATTCTAAAATTGGTGTTTTTCAGCATTGGTTTTTGAGTGGCTTTGAAAGTTATTTTGACTCCAAGCAAAAGGTGGAAAACACAGAGGCACAACCTTCGAGACACCGGAGACTAGAATCCCCCCGTCCCTGGGCTGCACGCACAGCAAAACTAATGATGTTATTGCAAACAACCCTTACAACTGTGTACGTTGTCCTGAGTTTTAGAAACTCCCCTGATTGCTATGTTAATTTAGGATACAGATTTGTTGATGTGGCTCTTTCATGACTTGTGGAATGGAGATCTTCATTTTATCACTGATGCAAAACTCTCCCTCTCTCTCTCTCTCTCTCTCTCTCTCTAGGTTCCAATTTCGGATCTTGTTGGAAAAAATATTCTCCTTTACTTCTCAGTGCACTGGTGTCCTCCATGCCGTGCTTTTCTACCAAAGCTTGTCAAAACGTATCACCAGATTAAGGCCAAAGACGATGCATTTGAACTGATATTCATCTCTAGTGACAGGGATCAAACCTCATTTGAAGAATACTTTTCCGAAATGCCATGGCTTGCATTTCCCTTTGGAGATGAGAGGAAGGAGTATTTGGACCGCATTTTCAAGGTCCAACGTATTCCAATGCTAGTTGCAATTGGGCCAACTGGACGGACTGTTTCGACAGAAGCCCGCAAACTTGTTATGTATCATGGAGCCAATGCTTATCCCTTCACAGAAGCGCGATTGAAGGAGATTGAAGCAGAGAATGAGGAGATGGCAAAGGGGTGGCCTAAGAAGGTGAAGCATGAACTCCATGAACATGAACTTGAGCTGATTCGACGCCCAGGGTACATGTGCAATGGGTGTGGGGAAGAAGGAATACTATGGTCTTTTTATTGTGAAGATTGTGATTTTGATCTGCATCCAAAGTGCGCTTTGGAAGAAAACAAGGCAACGAAAGGGGAGACAAAAACCAAAAAAGCTTGGTTTCAAAACTGTGGCTGTATGATCTTCAGTTTGTTTTGATGAGTACGGTTCCTACTTCGAATAAAAATTGGGTAAGTTTGGTTTAAGGTTTAAAGGCATGTATTTTTTACCTCCGGAAGTGGCTTTTTACTCTATATGCAAGTTTCTTTTTTAGGTATTGAATGTTATTGTGTGCCAGCTTTAGTGCAAGAAAGCGACTGTTCTTGTTAATGCATTTGGTTGTGAAGAGTGTGATTTTGTTCTTTTTTTTATTGCAGAAAAGTTTGAATCTTCAAATAGAAACAGGTTTCACAGTGATAAATGTCTTCAAAATATTTTAAAGCTGTGAGAATTTTGATAGTTTTGCTAATTTTAAAAATAGGATTTGTGTTTTCCGGAAACAACTTTTCATGATATACCAATGAGGGCTAGCAAGTTGTCCAGAAACCTTATTTCTTGTTATGAGGTCAAGGATTCTGCCGGCTATGTCCTCGCAGTGTATCGGCAAGGAAAGAAATAGTAGTGTTACAAAAAATTAATCACTGGCGGAGTCTATTCGACTAGAACCGACTAATTGCTATGGGCCAATTAATTGTCAATTACTAATTGTTATGCGCCGATTTCTAGGTCTCGAAGTTAGAAGGTGACCGACCGTCCGACCAGTGCTTAGCGACTTTTTGAACATTTTCTTTAGAACATTGAGAAAAAGAAACGAAGATTCATAATCTTTTTCCTCCCTTTCCTCACCCACCCTAGCAATGATCTTCCGACACTGTTGGCTGCCTTAAGACGACAGCCCTACTTTGTTGGGTTTTCCCCGTGAAAGAGTTTGGCCCAAAGGGTTCTTTTTTGGGGTAATTTTATTTGGAAGATTCTACACAACTCTTGGCACATGAATTCAGGATATGCACGTGAGAGCCTATTTAGCTTCCTTTAGAAGCAAGAAGGAGAGCTTTTGTCTCTGGAATAAAAAGAAAAGAAACTAGGTAAAAACAATAAGGAAGAATAGAAGAAGAAAAGAAGAGTCGAGACAAAAAGCAGAGAACAACAGAGAAAAGGAAGAAGAAAGGCCTGTGTGTGATTGTACTGCAACCTTTTTCTTTCCTTTTCTTTAGTGTAGCTGGAGAGAGTTGAGTGTGACAAATATTGTGTGAGTGGGAGAGACTCGTTCCATATTAGTGAAAAGACATTCTTTCTATTATAGAGTAGGCACTGAGACCGAACCACATAAACATTGTGTGTTCTTTGTGGGCGCTTATCAATTTTATTGCACTTCCATTATGTGTGTGATTGTGTATAATCCTAAAAAGACCTTTGATCGCCTTCTTTGGTCTCAGACCAGAGACCAGAGAAGAGTCCATAGAAGTGTGCACCAAACTTTTTCCTTCCGTTCTTGGGTTTGCTTTTGCTTTTTTGTATAGAAAAACAAGAACTCGTTTATTGGCTATTTGGAACGGTGAAAGTTACTGCCAAAGGTCTATATTTCTCGAGTTGAGTTTTGTTCATCCTCCACTTAAGAGGGTGAACATATTTTTATTCCTTTTTAGCTCAATTTCTACACTTATTTGCTCTTCCGTAATTTAGAAAACATAGGACGGTTATGGGGTGATAAATTCAATGAATTGAAAGACTTTAAGCTCATGAATAACTATACAGTGCTTGGCGGCAAGGAAATTTTCAACAAACTGAGAGTCATCAATTAGAGGTGATAACACAAACAAGGGTTTTGACAACAACAAAAAAAAACACGCAAACAAATCCCATAATCAAAGAAAAAAAACGCAAGGCAAATCTGGAATTCTTAATCTGATTAAGGGATTAGGTATGAGAAAAATATAACAAAACGGATAATTCCGTGAACAAATCAAATCGGCTGAAAGAAAAAGTGGAAAGGAATGGATGGACTTGGATGGCAAAAGCCAATTATTCAGTGCCCCTGGGTCACAGCTATGTAGTGCCTTAAGTCCCTTCTCCATCACACAGTGCGATAGGATCGACAAACTTTGTCTTGAGTTTCACCACAATGCATGATGGAAAAAGAGCCTAAGGTATCACGTGACGGTGCTCCAGAAGCATTGAATAATTTTTCCAACAAGAGGTGAGAGGTGAGAGGTGAGATGTTTAATATGAGGTCATTGAACACGAATGCGAGTACGTTGGATTGGCCAATTACTTTAGCTAAAGAAAATTTTCTTTTCTTTTTTTTGCGTGTGTGCGTGGAAGAGCAAGAAAATACTAGTAAAGCTAAAGCCCCTTTATTTTGGATATTTTTAAAAATATTTGAGTAAAAGCCATAATTTTTTTACTCTTTTGAGTCCTCTCGTTGAGACGAATCAATAGGGGTAAAAGGTTTGTCGCAAAATGAACAAAAGTGAAAAAAATTTGAATAAGAACAAAATGAAAAAAGTCCAAAAAAAATCTTTAGTGGAACTTGGCCGAATTTAATGACGAGAAAATCTTTCTAATGGAAGATTCCGTGAACTTTACGGAGATGAATCACAACCATCAAAGAGTGTTATAGACGATTCGGATGTTAATAAAAATTTTTCCATCCAAAGTGGAAACAGATGACCGAATTTGTGCAGCTCTGTAAACAGACTATTTACAGCAGCTCTGTAGATAAGTCTATCTCATAGTGACATGGCAATGGCGGAAGACAAACACAGTGACCCTTACTTTACTCCAGTTCTGTTGTACAATTAACAATGTGATTGGTTGAGTCGGGGCTCATGAAAATAAAGTGAATAATCGAACCTACTATTAGAAGTTTCTAATCAATTACCTGTTTTTTCAGATGAGGAGAAACAAAATTGGACTTGTGGTGATATTGATAATGGATAAGGCCACCAACCTGAGTCCCCACAAGTACAATATTAAAAACAGAGAAGTTTTTGGGTGCCTGTAGGATATTACACACGTGTTATTCTATTGGCGATTCGGATTTACCATTCAAAACATGTTCGAACGGTATGAATCGTTGACCTAAACCATTTGAAACGCGTTCGAACTATCCGATTCGCTGACGGGTACCGCAACATGGTACCAGTCCGGCACCCAGAAATTTCTCATTATAAAAACGTGACTATCTAAAGGCCGGTTCTCGCGTGCTCGACGTTGACCCCTCCAAGTTAATTCCTTCACCAAGTTCGTATTGCGTATTTCCAGGAAAAAATCATACATGGACGGAAAGACCAAAAAACTAAATATAAATAAAATAAAGCATCGGTATCCATAATCCATACTGTATTAATACATGCCGATACAATACAGGTAGAAATATAATCCTGTGAATTTTTGCGTTCAACACCAGGCAACGCAGATTTGAGAAAGAAAGGGTTAAAGGAAGGAAGCTATGGCTAACGGCGATGGAAATGCTACTCGCGATCTCGTATCTCTGTTCTCCGGAGGAGAGAGGGATTTCCTTGTGCGTAACAATGGCGACGAGGTATATACCCAGCCCCCAGATCAAATTCAATTTTATTTTTTTGTTTCTGGGTTTTTATTTTTTTCCGTCCTCTGTTTTTTCCATCTCTTGTTTTTTCCATGTCAAGTGAACGGTCTGTTATTTTAAGTTCACGATCTTTTAGAAGGAAATTTGTTTGTGGGTTTTGTCCTTGATCGTTAGTTGAGGCCACGTTTGGATGGATAGGTATTCCAGATGTAGGGATCATGGTCAATTTCACCAACAATTGAATATACTCCTATTTTGCTACTCCTACAATTTATCACAATAAAGCTCCCATCCCAATCTCAAAGTTCCCGTGCACACTATCAGACGTAAAATTGAGCCTTTTTTTACTGAGTGATTTAATTCGAATCCCTGTATTTGAAATCCAAATTTATTTGCACAGGGCCTAAAGGAAGCAATTCATTGAATGTTTATGTATAATATTCTTTTAACTTTATGCTGTATTGAGATGCCTGAGAAAATTTATGGGTTTTGGCCTCCATGGTAAAAAAAGAAAGTGTTCTAGGGAAGCAAAGAGCAATCCAATAAACTCGAGGCCAAATACAAACAAGACCTTAATCTCCTGTGTGAGAACAGCTGCTAGAAGTCCTCTGTGGTCTGGAATTCAATGCGCAATTCCCTCCCTGTCCTCCGAGAAGGGCGTCAGTTCTTGGTGGGGTATGGTTGACGGATTTCTTGAATGACCCCTGGGTGTTTAATATATAGATCAATTGACTTCCTACATTTGTCAACTGGGAGCTTGTGGAGAGCCTTAATTTTGTCGGGGAGCTCTGTGTTGATGGCAACAGTTGGAATGAGAACCTGCGTTTAGAATGCTTCCTGGTTTTTTTAGTTTATAATCGCATTATCCATGGCCCGATTTGGTTAATGCAAATGCCTTTTACTTTGTGCTAGATTGAGAGGCATACCCTGATTCAAATCATGATGCAGTATTTACCTATTCAAACTAATAAAATGGATGCCCATTTGATCTTTTTTCAGGTTAAAATTAGTGATTTGGTTGGAAAGAAAGTGGGGTTGTATTTTTCCGGCTCATGGTGCGGTCCATGTCGCCGTTTCACCCCGGATTTTGTTGAAGTTTATGAAGAACTCTCATCGAAGGGAGACTTTGAAGTTGTCTTCGTCTCATCAGATAGAGTTGACGAAGCATTTGTTGCCTACTTTGCGAAAATGCCATGGCTTGCAATTCCATTTTCTGATTCTGAGACCCGTAAGCGCCTTATGGCATTGTTCAAAGTTAGGGGGATTCCTCATCTTGTGATCCTGGATGGGTCTGGTGAGGTTTTAAGTGATCAAGGGGTTAAGATCATAAAGGACTACGGTTCAGAGGGCTATCCATTCACACCCGAAAGAGTCAAAATCTTGAGAGAGGAAGAAGAGGCCGCGGCAAAGGAACAATCTTTGAGGTCTGTCTTGGTTTTCAAGTCTCGTGATTTTGTGATTTCAAACACTGGGATCAAGGTAATGCTAGTAACTGTTTTGGTAGATCAGCTCTGAATTTAGTTTTCCTAAAATTTTGATTTTGCTTCCTTATCTTTATTGTAGAGGATTGATGAGTTCAAGGAATTTCCAATCATATTGCTTCCTTTTTTGCATCATAGTGAAGTCAAATTGGTTTGAAGTTTGAACTCATATAAGCTATCCAATCCGTACTAATGTTTTCCCAAATATTAGCCCAAAAACCTCTTTTAACCATTTTTTACGAATGAAAACCATCTTCAATTGTTAATCTTCTTGAAATTCGAACCAGATTTCAACAAAAATGGGCCGTTGAGAATTTCATGAAGGATTTAGTTCATCCTTGATTTGATGAAGGATTTGGTTCTCCCTTGGTTCATACAGCTGTGATAAGGAAAAAGAGCCTTTTTTTTTAGCTTTGTTTTTCTTCAAATGGAATACGATGTAGGATTGGAGACTTCCCTAATCACCTTTAGTGTTTGCACTATCAGATTCCTGTTTCAGAGCTTGAAGGGAAGATGGTTGGCCTGTATTTCTCAATGACTGTCCATAAAGGGTGCCTTGAATTCACCACAAAACTCATACAGTTTTATAACAAGATCAAGGACCTACGCAATAACTTCGAAATCGTTCTAATATCTCTAGACGACGAGGAAGAACCTTTCAAACAAGGTTTTGAAACTATGCCGTGGTTAGCTTTGCCTTTCAAGGACAAGAGCTGCGAAAAGCTTGCCCGGTACTTCGAGGTTGCAACCCTTCCAACTCTCGTTATAGTAAGTCCAGATGGGAAGACCCTTAATCCGAATGTGGCAGAACTTATTGAAGAGCATGGTGCTGAGGCCTACCCTTTTACACCACAGAAGCTTCTTGAGCTTGCAGAGATTGAGAAGGCTAAAAACGAAGCTCAAACTTTGGAATCAATTTTAGTTTCAGGTGACAGAGATTTTGTGATTGAAAACAGTGGTTCTAAGGTATGATTATCATAGACAGTGACTTACTATCCAATTTTAATCAATTGTGTTTGTTGGAAAGAGAGAATTTTCAGTAGACCTGGAACACCATGTTGGCAGTGTGCTTGTCCAATAGGAAGAGGGATACGTTTATACAGTGTCCAAAAAACAAGAGGAGATTGGGAAAAAATGGGTGAATCCATAAACATTACCGGATGGGCACATTGTTACGTGGTCTTCCTGACTTGCTAAATAATTTTCACCTTGCTGGGTATAGAAACTGTATTGATCACATGCATCTGGTTCTTTATTATTAGGTACCTGTGTCTGAACTTGTTGGAAAGACCATCCTCCTCTATTTCTCAGCGCAGTGGTGTCCACCCTGCCGCGAGTTTCTACCCAAGTTCATTGCAATATACGATGAGATCAAGGCCAAGGACAAAGCGTTTGAAGTAATTTTCATCTCAAGTGACCGTGATCAATTCTCCTTCGATGACTTCTTTGCAAGCATGCCGTGGTTGGCCCTCCCTTTTGGCGACGAGAGAAAAGCCCTCCTTCAGCGAAAATTCAAAGTTAGAGGAATCCCAGCTGTGGTGGCCATTGGGCCTAGTGGAAAGACACTGAGTACACAAGCGAGGCAGCTATTACAAGCCCACGGTGCAGATGCCTATCCCTTCACTGAAGAGCACTTGGAGAAATTGGATGAAATGCTGGAGGATATGGCGAAGGGGTGGCCTGAGAAAGTGAAACACGAACTTCATGCAGCTCATGAGCTGATAAAAGCTCGAAGGAATGGTGGGTATGAGTGCGATGCGTGCAAAGAGATTGGTCAAGCTTGGTCTTTTTACTGCGAGCAGTGCGACTTTGATCTCCACCCGAAGTGCGCTCTTAAAACAGATACAAAAGAGGGGGGGAAAACAAAGGAGGGTTGGACTTGTGAGGGAGATGTCTGCCGTAAGACATGAGAAAGGATCAACATACATAGACAAATGTATTTACACCCTATAATTTGGCTTGTGTAATCATGTATCTGTGTCTGTATCTTGTGCTAATCCTATCTATGGACTCCATTTTTACGTGTGGCGGTGTTGGCTAAGTTTTTGGGAAGTGGTATGTGAAGACATGTTGGTTCATGATATTGGAATAACTCTTTTTGTATGAAGCTTGTTTTGTGATTCAGGCTTGGGACTAATGCTAGCTTGTTGATGTTTTTCATCTGATCCATCCTTCTTTGTGATTGGTTAATATTTGCCTATTTGGTATCAGAATAGCAGCTACCTGAGTTATTTACATCTTTCGTTAGCCAAAGCATTGTGGAGTTTACTTGCAACTCACTGCACTTCCAACCAAGCAGTAACTGGTGTATTTAAAACTCAACTACAGTCTGTGACAAAATGAGGCCTCAGATAAAGATTTATAACTATTGGAATGCTCATGCTTCACATTTACTTTTAAGTCAATTTTTTTTTCACGGTCGTCAAAATTGGGTAGTAATTAAATCCGGACTGAACCAACTTGTTGCCTTCCCTAGACTGTGAACACAAAATGAGGCCTTACTTAGGGCCGGGTATTATCATGGGATGGTAACAAGGCTGATCAAGGCCGAATTTTACTTCCTCTGGTCGGGTACTTTTTAGGCACCCAATCCCCACTCTTAATGCGGATCGGAGCTCTAACATTCGGGTTTTCCTTCCGCTCGTCCAAATCTCCTTAAATGGAAGAATTTTTTTGCCAGATCGTAATCTAGTTGTATAAGAAAGACATAAAGCATCAAATTTTTAATATACTAACATAAAGAAAAGTAATTACATTTATTTTTGATGCATAATTTGGTCAAACAAGAATCGCATTTAGAACTGTAGTCTTTAATTCCCGTTCCAGAAACCTTCTTAAAAAATAAGAAGCTTATTTCACATTTTCAAACTCAAAAATAATATAAACGAAAAATAATTTTTCAAATTTTTTTGCATCGTATAAAAGATCTTATTGAGATCTCTCGAACAAGATCCATATTGTATATTTTTAGATTTCAATAAACCTATAATTTTTGAGCTTGAAATTGTCTTCTTAAATAATAAGGACTTAAAACCCGTTCTGGAATGGGTATAACTACTTATTAGTTGCAACATAGTAAAATTTATTATATAAGTATTTATTTTTTGAATTAAAGGTGATGTATTGTGAGATAATGATCTGTCTCGTAAAACCGAAAATAAGTACTTAAAAAATAAGAATATTAACGGAACAAAGCCTAAAACGAATATGTAATAACAATATAATGATTAGAGTCTAGCATGATAGTGTATGTATGATAGATTTATACTTCTTTTTGGGTTTTCTTTAACATCGATACATCTATGTTCAAGTATGTAAGAAACATTTCGAAAAATGTAAATCGGCAAGATGTCATATGTAACAAACTAGTGGATATCCGTGTCTGAAGACACAGCTTAAACGATTCAAACAAATACCGGATATTCAACCAAATATGTCAACCCCTACCCAATGAATTCAACTTTGCGGAAAATAACAACCCAAACAAATTTATTGACCTGTTTAACTTGAATCAGCAAGTGAAGAGCAAATAATTTTTCAATTTCTAACTTCTGTATGCACAAATTCAAATGTATAAAACTTTGATAAAATAACAAACACTATCCAAACATCAATGCAAACAAAAAATCTATATTGATTTTGGGTAGGTAAAAAAATCAATAATAATAAAATGATAAAAATATATGGTTGTATACTATTTTTCTTGCCTACGATGTGTCCCCAGAAAGCGATTATGATTAGGGCAATCCAAACATTGATATCTGTCAATAGATAATAGAGAAAGCCCGTTCCCAGTTAACAAAAGCTTGTACCAAATTAAGATTAGGCAAAAATCAAATTAAGATTAGGGAAAAATCACACATCGCGTGAGCAAACATTATAATAGATTAAATTCATGCCATTACCTTGGTTGATGTTTGGTGTGCCTAAGAACCTTAGCAAATCTGTAAACGACATCTAAAACCACAAAAATCCGTGAAATTTTTTTGGATACGTTAGAAAGTAAAATCATAGAAAAGTTATCTAAATCACACTCACTTTGGTTGCACATGATCTCCCCGTTGAATGCTTCTAAGAACAAACTATCTCTCTATTAGAAATTCCATAAATTAAGAATGAAATGATTAGCTGTAAATCTTCTTTTTTTAAAAGTTTCTCATAAGTGAGTCTATCCGTTAAACAATTTTTTAATCAGTGGATACATACATATATATATATATATATGGAGATTATGAGATCAATCACAAAATTACCTTGCTTGAAAGAGACCAACCAAGACGCATAGAACAAACTCAAACGCATAAATCTTGATCAAATCAAAAAACACTGATGTACCAGTAGTTTGAGTAATGTATGAATAGACATTTTTGTTGAATTGTGTTACTGATTATCCCATTTGGGAATCTCTTAAGACCCGTGCTATGCACGATTTTGATGACGGCAAATAACTTGAAAGTCGTAGAATTTCATAACCAAATGGATAAAAAAAAAGTAAAATCATTATGTAAGGGCAATCATGATTAAACTTTTATGAAATTCTAATTTATTATGAGGGTAAAAAAAAAAACTTCTTCATTCAATCCTATAGAATGAACTTCTTCATTACTAATGCATTTTTGAATTGCTCGAATTGAAACCCTCTCCCTCCTTGTATGTTCTCAAAAAAAAAAAAAAGATTCAAACATTATACTCAGTACAGCCGTCACTCCAATTTGAACCGAGCGTAATCGAATATTTTTGGAGTTGAACTTAACAAATTGAACTGGGAAAAAAAAATGAAGAATTGGAAAAAAAACGAAGTAAAGAGCCATCCTTGTGGTGAGAGAATTGGAGAGAGGGCGATAGTCAGGGAGACGGAAGAGAAAACTGGAAAGAAAAGTTTAGGGAGAGAGAGAAAGAGAAACGATTAGGGAGAGAGAGGGAGATAAAAAAAAACATGAAGAACTGAAAAAAAAAATGAAGTAAAAAGCCATACCTGTGGTGAGAGAATTGGAGAGACGGCGAGAGTCAGGGAGAAACGTTTAGGGAGAGAGAGAAAGAGAAACGATTGGGGAGAGAGAGGGAGATAAATTTGTTTCACTCAATTTGTATTGTTCAATCAACGGAAGATTTGCCTTACGCGATTTGTATTTTCATTATAGCACTCATCCAATCAACGGTAAATTCATAAATCACCCATTTGTATTTCGGAAATACTCACCCAATCAATGGCAAGTCTTTACAACCAAGTCTTTAATTACACCCAAATCAACTACAATCGGCAATTTCGGAAATCATTACAATCAACTACAATCGGCAATTTCGGAAATTTCAGAAATCATTACAATCAGCAATAGGTAAATTGGATAGAAAAAAAGTAAGTCATTACAATCGAAAATCATTACAATAGGCAATCGAATCTTTAAGTCAATCAATAGCAATCAGATCTTTAAGTCAATCAACGGCAAGTCTTAATTTAACTGAGGGATAAATTAAGTTTTTTTTTTTTACCCTCACAACAAATCAGAATATCAGGATTTGGTAGAAAACTTTCTTGTCATATTATATAGATTTCATTATTTTTATTTCAAATTTTAGCTGATTATGGCATTAGGATTAGTTACTAATTTCCGGAATATTATTAGTCAATAAAAAAAGAGTTGAGATTAGGATTAGGATTAGTAAATAAAAGACAGGCATGATTGAATTAATTTCCGGAATATAGCATTAGGATTAGGATTATATAATATTGGCTGATTAAACAATTATGCCTTTCCTGAAAATTGGCTGATTATACAGTTAGCATTAGGATTATACAATCATGCCTTTCCGGAATATACAATTTTGGCAGATTATAGCAGTATACATAATTTGGAAGTTTGGAAAACATTTACATTATTGTAGATTATACATTAGGAAATATTCATTCGATCCGACGGCTACAAAGTTAATAGGAAGTATGATCGAACGGTTATAGAGGGTGCTCCGTTTGTATAAATAGACATTGTAGATTTATACATTATGAAATATTCATTCGATCCAACGGCTACAAAGTTAATAGGAAGTAAGATCGAACGGTTGTAGAGGGTACTCTGTTTGTATGAATAGACATTTTAATAGAAAACCGTCCTGTTTTCCCCATTCAAATTTAATTTTTCTTTTTTATTTCACCACCAAACCCTACAAAATATAGCAGATATACATGTCCATCAAATATTCATCCCAATTGAAGTGGAGTCGGAGGAAGCACAGCAAGCGGCGTGAAGGAATTAATGCTAGTACTTTTCTTCCAATTTTTGGGTACAGTAAATTTTTTCTCAAAGTTCTCTCATTTTTCTTCTTCATTGTATGTTTTGGTCTCGTGGTACCATTAAACATGGTCTTAGAATTTTATTTATTTATTTTTTTATTGATAGCCGAATGTTCGGACCAACTAGTTCACATGTCGACTGATTCCGGAACCATGAAATTAATGGCCTGACAAGCCCTCTGATGATCTCAAGGTTTGCAATTTCATATCTTTTACTCGCAATAAACAACAATTATCTAAAAGAAAATAAATTAAAAAGTTAAATTTGCTACAATGCATATATAGGTAACACAAGTCTTTATGTAAAACAAATAAGTTTAAAAAAACTTTTTTGAAAATTTGACAAAGATACTTACAACCTCCGTCCCAATTTAATTGTTAATTTTGGAAGTTCGTGTTACTTTTCAATTGATTATATCTTGTAATTTATAATATTTTAGGTGATTTTGAAAACATTGTATTATAGAACAAATCGAGATCAATCAAACAAGATCTATATTGGATATAAAATTTATTACCAATTTAAAGATATAGCTAATTTTTTTATTCAATTAGAATATAACTGGGACAAGTAAATTAGGACAGATGGAGTATTTTTTAGGATACAAATGTCATGACCATTATAAATTAGGGATAAAAATGAAATTATTGGATAGTGTAGTGGGGGTTGTGCCCCCACTGGTCCTACTTTAAATCTGCCACCATATTATAGATCTTGCAAAAATGTACATAAAAAGTTAGTTTGACCGGACACCGATAACTATATCAACAGTTTACATTTGTTGAAGATGAAATGAACCGTTTAAATTTCCATCTTTCATTTATCTACCGGTAATTGATCAAGCTAATATTTTACAAGGACATACATTTTTTCGAGATTTAAAATATGAACTGTTTTGATCATTATCGTGAGTCCAGGATGAGCTCACAAGTGTCCACCGTCCAAGCCTGGACCACACAAAACAAAACTAGACTAGAACTTGGTCCTCCAAATCTAGTGTTAATTACTGTATCATCCCTAGACAGCAGCATCAAATCTCAAGGGGATTGGAGAGGGTGATTTCTCCTCGCAAAGCAAGGTCCCCGCGAGCTGGGAACAAAGAGCACGTGCATCGAGGCGTGGATCACGTGCTACAGTTTCTTCCACCGAACCTGAGTCTGAAGAAGAAAAGAGGAAAGAAGATTCAACATCCAAGACTCCAATGTGAAATCAAAGGACGCTATGGTGTATAGAAGCCAATTTTCCTTTGGTAATTGATTCGTCTTTGGGCTATTTGCATCCAGATCTCAATCGGGTCGAAACAAATCTTCTCCTACAATCGCCCAGTGAGTGTTTCTCTCTGAACAATTTATGCAGATGGTATTTGGTAGTATTTCTTAATCCATTCATTGTTCTTTTCTTTTCTTTTCTTTTTTGGGTAAATTTTTTCTGTGTTTTTTTTTGTTTTCTCTAAGGAAATTCTTTTGGGTCCTTGGAAAGCAAAAATGTTGTTCACAAGCTTTGGGGATTTTCTTATTGTTAGGGGAAAATTAGTTAAAAGCAATTATAGCAACTGACTTAGAATCATTAACAGAAACTGTAAAAAGATTAGAAATGCAAACCGAGGTCCGTGTTTCACACAGTGCCTTAAAGACAAATTCGCCGCCTCATTGGAGGTGCTGGAGGTTTTGTTGGCGTTCGTCTCCTAGGAATACTCGGTTGAACTTAGCCTGAGAAGCACTGCTTAGGACTGCCCGTCGAAATAAACTGTTGTTTGTACTCTCACTTAGAAGAAAACCAGGAGCTCACACTGGAATTTTAAGATAACACTCGAGAAAAGAGATAGAAGTGAAGAGTATTACGAATGCCTTTGCTGTGTTGAAAATAGGATGCCAAGGTTGCTATTTATAGATACGGAAAACAATCTACAGCAAAGAGGGCGAACAACTACATGTGGCATCAAGTTGGAAAATTTGAATTTGGGCATCAGTTGAGGAATATCCAAGTGGATGGGTATTCAATGTCCATGTGTGGTTGTATAAAACAACTCACTCCCATAATTGAATCTGCGGCAAGCAGATTTCTAGAAAACCCAACTGTACTAAACAAGCCGAAACAAACTTAGTCCAAGTCTGCCATTAAGGATTTTGGGCCCGAAGCCCATATCAAGTCCAAACTGACCCAGACCGCAGGCCGCGGGCCCACGAATCCTGAGTCCCACCCCCGTCCTCGTCCAGGTGTTTAGTGACGGCAAGCGTGTGCGTGTCCTCCCTTAAATAAACTTGCATTGCTTTTGCATTCCCAAATGAGGCATTTCTTATTCAGCCTTAAAATGGATTTTGTTCATATTTAGGCTCACCAAAATATTCAAACAATTCTTCTATTTTTTTCCAACACTTATCTTGTGAGCTAAGTTCACGGTAAGCCTTATTAGTGATGATTAAGAGTTTTAAGGGAGATATAGAGCTCATCTGGAACTGGGTACTGCTTATTTCTTGTTCTTCAAGGATGGGTTTGGTTATTATATTGGGGTTTGTGTGGCATTTTGATATTTTGATTTGATGGTTGCTATCAAGAGGAAATCGAGGATAGACTAGTCAAAGAAACAACTTCCTATGGAAATTCTATACTTATATTGGGTAAAGATGGTCATTTAGTCGGTTAGTGTGTGCTTTTGCATCTTTTCTTGTTCTTGTTATGCAATAAGTCATTGCCTTCGGAACTTTAATCCAGGTTTTGATGGGTGAGATAAAAGTGAACAAGACGAGGATGCATAACCAACAAAAAGGTGCCGATAAACCTTCTGATCGGATTGGTCAGATACTGCCTAGTTTTGTTGCACAGCTCCGTGAGAAATTTCAGAAGTCCCTTGAGGTCGGTCATCTCTTCAGAAGCCAATTACTAGTTAATGCATATCTGTTTTGATACCGAGTAAAGAAGCATTTCTTTGTCACAGTCGCATCTCAAGATACCAATGAGAAGTGGAGTGAAGTCGGCAACTTCCATTGTAGGGAAGGATAAAGGTGCTGACTTGGATGTCAGTCTAGAGAAGCAATTGCAAGCTTGGAAAGAAAATCCTACTTGGGTTGATCAATCCCCATCTATAAAGGTACACCAGAGTAACGGTTTAGCAGGAAATATGGTTACTCCATGGACTCTCTAATTCTTTAGCAGTGGTTATTAGATTGGTTCAAAGTTGTCAGCGGCATCAGGGATACCGAATACGTATCTGCTTAAAAATAGAAGCCAAAAGAAACACAAATATATTGTATCCTCCCCAGTTTGTTAACGAATTGAATCCTCTCAACTCATTTGCTACACTTTTTCAGATTCATTTGTCAGCAATTAAACCTAGGGAAAATGACGGCCCATGACGTGTTTTGATAATTAATACCCACCAAGGACATTTTCAGCATTAAACCCAGCACTAATTTACTCTCTCCTTCCGCATGAAGCATACTCAGGTTGGAGCAATGTTTGGTATTTGGTTAGACATTCACTTGATAAATCAGAATCAGTTTAGTATTTGCACATCTCTAGGTCAACTAATTCCAGATGAGGACGACAAAGTCAAATACATTTGTCACTATGAAAGTTTAGCTTATTGTATTCTATTGCAAGAACTGTCAAATAAAATTAATTGTTTGAAGGGCCTGGAGTAGGTCATGTCCAATTCTTCAGAAAATTATGTAATTGTTGCAGGTAACTGTGCCAAAAGGTTCCCTTTGCAACCTGGATGTGGCAGTTAACGTCGGACTGCCGCCAGATGCGGTGTACAACATTGTAACAGACCCTGATAATAAGAGAGTCTTCAAGAATATTGAGGTAAAAGAATCAGCTGTGTGATTCTTGATTTGAGTTTTGTCCAACTTCATTCCTTGGATAAATATGTGGCTAACATTATAGATATGTTAAGTCGTCAATGTCGCATATCTCATTGTCTCTAACATGGTGAGGTGTCCAAAAAAAAAATTGGACATGGATAACTCCATATGCCGTTGCTCTACCTAGTAGTCTAGTACTATGACATTATTTTTGTTGATATGAAGAGATTGATACATCATGTCTATCAGGAAGTAGTGTCCAGAAGGGTCTTGGTTGATGAAGGTTTAAGGCAGGTGGTTGAACTGGAGCAAGCAGCTCTATGGAGGTTCCTTTGGTGGTCAGGGACCATTGCAGTTCATGTTTTAGTAGATCAGAACAGAGAAGATCGCACGGTAAGGATTACTCTCTTCTTCGAATCTAATCATCAATCTTATAATGTTGTTCATCATGCCTAACTTCTTCTGGGGTGAATTTCATTTCCTTGTCCAACCAACAGAGGGGAGTAGGAAGTTAGGAATATAAAGTGAAAAAGCTCTGGTATTTAGGGTAAAATTGCTAGAAATTGAAGGAGGAGACTGTTAATACTATGGGTGCAACATGTCAACTGGATTTTATTTCAAATAACGGTGCTTTTCTTCACTCAGTCTTCATCACCACGGTCACTATATAAGGCATCTTCTTGATGTTACTATACAAGCATTCACCTTTGTATTTTGTACATATACGAATACGGGACATGAAATTCTAAAATATGACAGCACAAATACTGCTCAAGATGCTGCAAAAAGAATGAATAAACATTTTTCATTGTTAATCATATTAATATTGTGTCTAGAGCTGATTAAAACCAATACTTAGATATTCATACCTTTTGCTAATTTTTAGAATAAATGATGGTTTTAACAGGTTGAAAATCTTTTTTAATTCTTACCTTCTACTTCTGTTTATAGAGCTATTGAATTGATCCCTCCCTTGTCTTCATCCATGTCTAACTCGAGAGACATGTTTCCTATGTATGTCTCGGGCATATTCCAAGCTTAAAAATACTCCCTCCGTTCCATTTTGTTTGCTTGCTACTAAAAATCCTGTCATTTTGACCTTAAAAAATAAGGTGCTTTTCGAGAACAATTTTTCTAACTTTTTGGCACTGTTCAAAGGTACACATTGAAATCTTTTGAATGGTGGAAAAACCATAAAATAATTTCGAAAAGTAATTCACATTTGGAGTTCAAAGAGGTACCGTATCCCGTAGGGAGCAAACAAAATGGGACGGCGAGTAATAAAATTAAATGATCACGCCACGTGGCATGTCATATATGTGTGTGCAGCTTGTCCAACTCGCACATAGCGATCACTTTGGCTTGCCAGTGCTTCATAGACTTCCATCAGAATATAATGATTTCCTATGATGCTAGTGCTTTTTTATTTAGTAACTGCTTAATGTTTATTGTATCAATTCCCCATGTCTCCGTCAGATGAGATTCAAGCAAGTGAAAACGGGGTTTATGAAAAGATTTGAAGGCTGCTGGAGAGTGGAACCTTTGTTTGTGGACGAAAAAATTTGTCACCCCTTCATGCCTAAAACTTTCGCGGACTATGTTGAATGTACTGGAGGAAAAGGAAGGGTTGGGTCCAGGGTAAGCTTGGAACAAATTATACAGCCAGCTCTTGTCCCGCCGCCTCCTATTTCCTGGTATCTTAGGGGAATAACATCGAAGACCACTGAGATGTTGATCAATGATCTACTTGCTGAAGCCGCTAGAATTCGTGGTGGTTCTGATTCAAAAAGTACGACAGGAGAGACAACAAAAGTAGAATCTGATGAGTTCCAAATGGATCAAATCCTTGACATCAAAAAAAGATGGGCCTTGCGAAGGAAAAACGGGAAGCAATCTAGGAGAAGGTCGACTCCGCTTGTGAAATCACCCACTTGTGATTAGTTAGTAAATTTTTTCTTGAGTTTCTCATTTGTACTTCACTGTCTTTGCAGTTGTACTATCTTTGTAATGAAGGGTGTGGTGAATCAAGTACAAGGTGTAACCATGTACGTAGAAACAGAGGTGTAACCATTTATTTGCTACATTAACGAATCTCCATGCCGTTTCATATCCTAGTTCAGATATTCTCATCAACCCTTCTGCGCATGTAGAGTGTTCTCTTCTGTATTTCTCGCGTTAGCCATTACCGCAACTCATTATGAATAATGGGAGCTATTTCATTGATGTTCAAACTTCTTTTTGTCGTTTGATCTGTGTGTTCAACTTCTAGAGGCCCCCTTTCGGCTAACTTTTTGGGGCTTTCTTGGCATGGTATTTTTTTTTTGGTTTGTTTTACTCAATAGAATTGGAAAAGTATAAAATCATAGATAAAAAAAATTTTAAAAAAATTCATATCGGATGACAGAAAAAAGCCAAAAGACAATAGCCAAAAGACAATTTGATGCAGGCCGATATTTTAATTATTTAAGAAATATAGAAATTTTACTTTATTATTTTGCAATTAGTATTTTATTAGGAATCTTTCCGTTTTAGCATAAATTGCTTAGAATATTGGGTTTTCTTGATTAGGTTGTTTCTATTTCCTCTTTATTGTTTTCTTGTTCTCTAAGACGTAGATTCAGTTTTCCCTTATTTACTTTTCCTTTTTAGTATCTCTAGTTTATTATAAATTGAGTTGTAATCCTTAGGGCTAAGAGAGTTGTTATTGAATTAAAGAAAAATTAAGAGTATTCTCATTGTCGTGTGTTCGAAGAGGGAGTACCTCTAGTTCATACATATTTGTGTTTATGTTTCAAAGAGAATCTTTAACATAAGCAAGTTCGTGATCTCTTCTTGCAACTAATTTCGTGAAAGGAGGCTGCGCTGCATCAGTTGGTATCAGAGCTCTCATTTCAATCCTGTATCAGAGCTCTCATTTCAATCCTGACTATGGCCGGAGGACGTGCTGGAGGTCGAGGTGGAAGAGGAGGTCATACAGCTAGTGTTGATGAAGTCTATGGGTGAAATGAGGTTGCTTGAGATGCTCGAATGGAGGAAAGGTTGCAGCAAGTCTTAGCGGCGATTGGGTCGCTTACCCAACGCATGGAGGCTTTTGAAGTTGCAATCCCACTTCGCTATCGTCCGGTTCAATCTCGGTTTCCAAAAGAGGAGGAGGTATTGGATGATATTTCTATCACCAAACTTTTGGCCGATAACCATCAGTCGAGGGGGAGGACAATGGTGGATGAAGCTATTATTGCGTGGTCATTCATATTAAGTATTATTCCAGATCTAATTGTGGATTGGAGTAAACCGCCAGTTTTTGACAAAGAACCGGTGGAGAAAATTACAAAAGGAAAAAATCAAAAAACATTACAAAAAAAAATTTGTTACCATGCTTGAAGGTGGTGAAATTGGATGGGGTGGTCAATTCATGGATCCTTTTGGGGAATATATTGGAGTTGATATAAAGAAGAATATTTGGGTTGTGTACTTAGAGAAAATTGGGAAAAAAATTCTTACTTTTATTTCTCATAACTCTTCTTTACAGTTTGGGTTGGAGAAAATCAATTTGAAGTACAAGGTTGATGCAAACAAGGTTCGGCATATTCAACTATATAAACTCGATGACGAGTTTCTTCAAGCCCTGGAGAATGATGCAGGCCGATATTTTAATTATTTAAGAAATATAAAAATTTTACTTTATTATTTTGCAATTAATATTTTATTAGGAATCTTTCCGTTTTAGCATAAATTGCTTAGAATATTGAGTTTTCTTAATTAGGTTAATTCTATTTCCTCTTTATTGTTTTCTTGTTCTCTAAGACGTAGATTCAGTTTTCCCTTATTTAGGTTTCCTTTTTAGTATTTCTAGTTTATTATAAATTGAGTTGTAAGCCTTAGGGCTACGAGAGTTGTTATTGGATTACAGAAAAATTGAAAGTTTTTTCATTGTCATGTATTCGAAAAGGGAGTACTTTTAGTTCATACATATTTGTGTTTATGTTTCAAAGAGAGAATCTTTAACATAAGCAAGTTCGTGATCTCTTCTTACAACTAATTTCGTGAAAGGAGGCTGCGCTGCATCACAATCTATTTGGAAAAGACTCTTCATAGGTTGTCCGAGATGTACATGATTCATGGCACAAATGCACAGGATTAGATTTATTGCAGGGTACGAATAAAAGAGTGACTTTGAAACTCAAGGTCCTCAACTATGCAAGACTTCTGACTGTGAAACAAGACAAAACTGAACAAAAACCACACAAGGCAAGACAAGATAAGTACTTTTGACTTCCAGGGCAAAACTATATAATGTAATTGGTGGGAGGACAGATGGAGAAATATTGATTTGCTATCTGGATAAAACTCCCAGGGTCCTTGGACTGATTGTTCTCTTTGTCACCACCTTGTCAAATTTCCAAAGTGTGCATTGACAAATTGAGTTGCTCCCACATTGCTTTGCTCTTTGCATTGAAGTTTCTATCTATTGCGGCTCTTGCCTAGTCGCCTTTTACAAGTTATGATGAGAAATTAAGGCGGGGTATTTTCAAAGGGATTACGGACTACTGGGAGGTTGAAGATTCAAAATGACAAGCCGATAGAGGGCCGCAAGATAACCGTTTCCGTCACTTTCATTGATTATTTTCAACAATTTCTTTACACAATCTTGTCTCTGTGATCTTCAATGCTGAGCCATATTGTAGAAAGTTGACAAAATCTCTGTGATCTTCAATGTTGAGCCATATTGTAGAAAATTGACAAAATTTTTGAACTTTGTTGAAATCTGGACTTGTAAATTGATCAACTTCTCAAGTGGGCAAGGGCGGACGCAAGTAATGGCAAGACCCCACTAAGTTGGAAATTACCCTAGGAAAACGATACAGTTTGGGCTATATTGATAAATTTGCCCCAATAGATGTTATACTTTGCCCAAGTACCTCAACAATATTATAATCCTTGCCCTCAAAAAATCCTTACAAGTTACATCTGACCCAGTCTCTCTCTCTCTCTCTCAAAACTTGTGATTTGATTGGACCAAGCCGTTCAAGTACATGTACGTACCCACCCCCACCCTTCTCTCTCTCTCTCTCTCTCTCTCTCTCTCATATTTTAGGAACGCAAAGCAAAAACAAGAAGAAACATGATACATGGGATCCAATTTGGAAGCTGTAAACCTGAATTAATCAAGGACAAAACCGAAGTCAAAGTAGATTTTGTATCATAGATATTCAATATGTTTTTCTCCAAGTTTCATAAGCTTTTCAAGAGCCCGGAGTGAATTTTTTCGAATGGCACCCTAAACAAATTTCACAATAAATAATTTAGAACGATAAAATAAACATAGAAATCACTCCATATTGCAAGTATTTTAAAGTATAAGTAAGCAAAATTAATAGTCATGCCATTAGAGCTTATGAAACCAATTCCTACATATAAGACCGAAATCTAAAGACACCGATAGTGCACAACGGCATACGGGTCTAACTTCGGGTCCCGCATAGATAATCCGGACCGTTCAATAATTACAAAAAAAATTGAGTAGGCCCTTGAAAGATCAGCTTAGTTGGATATATGTAGGTGCTCAATTCAATTTTCTAATTTTTTATTTATATTCGGCTCGGATTATCTATATGGAACCCGAGTGAGACTCGCGTGCCAGTGTTGTCATCGTTGGTGTCCATAGCAATTCTGATATAAGACTTGACCCCAGTGGCATAAAGTTCTAGGTCCGCCCAGGCAAGTGGGGGTTCGGATTATTTAGAATTTTCTCTTCAGGTTCGGAGCTGGTCAAAGTAAGAGGTTGAAAGTCCCAAAAGATTTTCATTCCCCCTGCTTTCTCTGCCTCTGTATGGCAGCATGCCCTGTTGGAAGTGTTGCACTTCGAGTCCTCGTATGGGCTATGCCTTTGTGGGATAAGATAATCTAGCGTATAAATTTCTGCAAGGGGATATTTAGGGTATAAATTTCTGCAGGGGTTCATCTATCAGTTGGATCGTTTTTAAGCTCGTGTTTGCTGCTTCCATCTATCATATCTGGGGTGAACGTAATAGTAGAATCTTCAAACCGAAAGATGTGGAGTGGAAAGAGGTTTTCAACCAGATTGCGGATAGTGTTTAAAGCCTGTTTACGTGGGTGGCGTAGTGTTGATCATTCTGTGGGTAATATTAGAATTCTGTAATCTTAGAGGGCTCCTAAGTTTGTGTTTAAACCTCCATAATTGATGGTGTTTTTCTGGTGTTTCTTGGCTTAGCTCATAGACCTCCTGGTCTGTCTGTTTTGTTATTGGTTGCTTGGGGTCCTAGGGTATCTCTTTTGGTTGGTTAAAAAACTTAACTTTCCAAATGAAACATAAGGATCAAGTAATGTCTTCTTCACCAAAGATTGAAATATCAACCACTGAAATCAGTGATGACCTGGGCATGAGACCAGTGGCTCCAGTGACTTTGTAATGAAAAGCAAGAAAAAAGTGCAAACAAACCTCATAACTAATTAGTAATGAGGGAAGTACATTGGGTCGAATATACCAGAGGGCGATCATGGTTATTGAAAATATCAACCCGTCACTTTCTTTCTAATTCGAAAAATGTCACTGTTTGCATCATTTTGGTTCAGTACGTTATACGAACATGTAGAAATATAGTATTAAGAACTCTTATACAAGAAGCAAACTATAATACATTCCTTTTCGCATAGATACACACAGGAAATAGCGTACACATAACTAAAGTATATTAGTGTATATATATAGTGTTGTCTCACACCCCAAAAAAAAGCCAATGAAGAAGCCTAACATAAAGTTTTGTTTAGTAGAGTAGGTTACACCAACTTATAACACTCGGTAATTGTTGGTTTTAGGCAGCAGAAGGTGCCGGAATGTAGGAAACTGCAGGCTCAGGCATGGAAGCCATGATTGAGGGCCTTGAGAAGGTCTCTCCCTCTAGATCAGCGCCTTCTTCGACTTTGAAATCAAGCGACTCGTCGTTATAGATATCCCACCATTTCGCAACCAAAATCTTGATGTCCTCTCTGTCCATATTAACTTCTTTCCCAGTGTACCTCCATGGCTTTGATCCCTATTCCCAGAAGTAAAAAGAGCGAATAAGATTACTAGAGAATATGAATAAATGTTACAAACTATTATTTCCAGAATGTTGTGTCGGAAGCATTGCATTCGTTCTAGATGAAGCCCCCACTTGATCCACTAGAACGAATTCAATGCTACGAACAGCATTTTGAATACTCTTCTCAAGAGCGCTAGCTCTCTGTCTAACGGAGGTAATTTTGACGAGTAATAAGCTTACAGCAGCACAATAGTGAACCACTTTGACTTTTTCGAGCTCCACATTCTCCGGGTGGCGCCATAGCATCGCCAGAACCAGGTTGTAGACGAGAGGAATTGGTTTGTACGTCTTTTCAAAGAACATGTTGAGGAAATCCTGTTACAGAAAGCAGAAAATCAGAAACAGATACATTTCTCTTTGTTTAGTCTAAAGGCGGCCAATTCCAATACCTGCTTTTCCACTTTATCTCTTTATTGCCGTCTTCTTATATATGTTTTTTTATGAGAGAAACTTATTCACGGAGGCTCTGTTGCAATCACAGCCATCCATTCGCGCAATCAATGGTTGAGATTCGTCTTCAATTGTGACCGGTCATAATTAATTATTACCGGTCACAATTGATTTTTAATCCGGACCATCTAAAAACGCTTTGGACATGCGCGATTGGATTCCGTAAATCCTTCTTTATGGAAAGCTCGTAAAGAAGTTTTTCTGTTTTTCTACGTATGTGTGATGATGACTCTAGCTTGGGGAACTTGAAAGCATACAGCACATGAAATCAGGAAAACAGTTTCAGGTAGACACAGAAAATTTTGACAAAAAGGAAAAACAGAAGCAAACTAAAAAAATGCGCATTCTTCCATGTGAAATCGACCCAATTTGGAACGAATAGTCGAATACGGCTTTAGATTTCTAATATATCGTACAAATAAACGTACTTACCTGCTCAGCAAAGGGTGTTGGGGGAGTGATCCGGAGGGTGTCCAGAAGGGTGTCGTAAGTCAAGCGGCTAGGCTCGAAAACGAACATCCCGGCATTGAAATACAGGGGAGGGGGTGAGCCCATGGATTCAGCGGGCCATTTCACCTTGTCAGGGCACTGCTGACAGTATCCGACCGAGTACTGCGGGGAGTGGCTCCATGTCTTCTCGCAGAAACAGTCCATCACCGCGTAGAAGTACCCGTCTGCCATGTCGAATAGGTGATCGATGTTCTCGAAAACTTGGATGTCTGCATCTAGGTACATCATCTTGCTGTACTCCTCCATCTGTAATATAAATGATTCAGTATCGAAATAAAATACGAAACACGCTCTCTCCGTTCCAAATTCTTTGTCCGGTCCGCAAAATTGAGTGTTAAAAATAATGCAATTTTTTCAAGAAAAAATTCAAACTTTTTTCACAAATTAAAAATACTCATTGATATCTAGTAATTTGTTGAAAAACTTTTGATTTTTTTTTTTGCAAAAATTGTATTATTTTTAACACTCCGTTTTGCGGACGGGACAAAGAATTTGGGACGGAGGGAGTATATATTATCCTGATTAAAACCTTTTTTTTAGTAAAATTTTTGCTCTCTTTTTTCTGGTTAAAAAAGACGAGATCACTCATGTGATCATAAACTGATTGCTACTTTTATGGAAGCAAAGTTGATCACATAAACTATGAAACACATGCATGGCTCATCTCAACTTATAAAACGTCGGCATAAAGTAGGAAATTCCTTTTACCCGTGTTAAGTTGGATGAAATTCTCGTCCATGTAATAATAAGTATATATTCGGATACGTTTATTTACCACGTTTTGATAACATCTCATTTTGCTATCAGGAAACCTAACCTAGCTAAACCTACGAAGGACGATCGATCTTATATGCTAAAACCTACGAATTAAAGGCCGACGATCTTATAATTTTCAAACAACGTGTGTTATCAACTTCCTATCATATGGTTATATATAGACTTATAGGATATATGGAGACAGCAGGAAACCTAACCTAGCTATGAGTCAGCTGGCTTTTTCTTTTTATTATCGCCAAAAATATACTGTATTTATTATGGAGAACTCAATATATAGGGTACATCTAGGAAAGGTCTAACCAACGGTTGGATGGAGAAGAGAAAAAGAGATAAAAGAGCCAACCGACACAACCCAAAACAGCATGGAAAACCAGAAGACAAAGGAAGAAAAAACATGCTAAAGTGAGTAAAAAAAAAAAATCATATTCTAAAAAATTCGTAACAGTGTAGTACCACTTAAATTTTCTTTGCGATACAAATAAAAAAAGAACACCGTGGTACCATGGGATGAGCACTTCAAAAGAAAAGTATCATCATAAGAGTATTGACCGACTTACGTTCCATATGCGGAGCTTGGAATAGTTGATCACATAGTAAGCCATAGCAAATTGAATCTGGTTCGCCGGCGGGTAAATGGGCTCAATCTCTTGAAGGATGCAACCCTGAGACCTCAAGATCTCGCGGTGGTCCTCAGGCACATCCGGCAACATTGCCACCACCAAAGGGTATGCGCTCTTCGCCTTGCGCAAACCCTTAGCCAGTCCCACTACCCCCTTCCAATAGTCACCAGTTCCGGCTAGAAATGTCACGTAGGCTCTCTTTGAGTAGCCGGCCATGTTCGGTCCAGAAACCTTCCCGGTGGCCGAGAAAGCACTGGCCGGTACACCTGGTGGGGCCATCAACGGTGGTGTTTTTCCTTTTATGGAGTGAGTGGTGTTGGTGGTGGTGGTGGTGGAGAGGAGTGTTGGGAAAAGTAAAATTTAGTAGTAGCACTGAAGATACCACCCTATACTTTGCCTTTGTTCCTGAGCCAACAAGGTTACACTCGGTCTTCTTAAATAGACAGCAAATGAGGACTAAATGCATGGCAAATGAAATCCAAATTCAGTACCTTCGTTACTGTATTCTATCATGTTTTTTTAAAACATGAACTCCAGAGGTTTGTGCTTGCATCAACCAATCAAAACCATTTGTTGGGCACGCCATATCTTAGTTAGCCTTATCATCAGAATGAAGGGCTGAGATTCAGCACAAAATCACTGTTTTTTTCCTCTAGTTTTCGATCTTTACTTTTTTTTTCCTTTCTATGATTTACACATAAAGAAGATTCATTATCAAGGAAAGGAAAATTTTCAAAATGACGCCTGAACTTTTACCAAAAACACATAGAGACACCTGACCTTCACGAAATGTCACGTAAGCACCAATGTATTCAATTAAATAACTTATGGTTTTCCCATGCCATTTAAAAACTAACAGAATGGTGACATGGACTACAGGGTGATGAATACATGGCATATAGGATGGATTTTGTATGTATGTGTACAATATATTTCCCACAAAAGTCTCTGCCCACTATCACTCCCCATATATGATGAAACAACTCACCGGCCGGTTAATTCAACTCATCCAAAATCAAACCGCCAAAAAACTCATTGCTCCATCCTCATCAACCTTGATGTGACCCCTTCTTTTTTTCCATATATCCGAAACCCTATCCCCAATTGCCTTCGATGTCGCGCCACACCCACCAAACACTGCCATCAGGATCTCCGGTGAAGAGGGTGGGGGGGAAAGATTGGTTAAAGAGAAACCTGTGTGTGTGTATGCATGTGCGCGCGCGCGCAAGAGAGAGAGAGAGAGAGAGATGAGGGGAGGGGGTTAGGTTATGGGCTATGGGAATTGGAAAAGTAGCAATGGGGTTTGCAAGTGGGGACTAGGAAAGGTGGGTTAAAGAGAGAAAATCATGGGGGAGGATTTTTGACTTATAGAGGAAAATGCGGGGGAAAAGTGTTTGAAATTGGGTTAAATTATTTATTTTTTGAAAATAGAGGGTGGGGGTTCAAAGAATTTTAGGAAAACAAACGGCTGCATGTAGTTCATGTCACCCATTTCGTTAGTTTTTAGACAGAGGATGACAGCAAAGGGAAAATTGATGAGTTATACACTTCATTAAATAGAGCATTTGTCTATGTAGTACTCACTCCATCTCTTTTTAAGTGTCCTGCTTCGTAATTCCAATTTATTAAAAAGGCATCATCATTATACCTTTCACATCAACTTTTTCTTCCACTTTCCTTACTTACCCATTATTATTATACTTTTACTCACTCACTTTTTAAAATGAAATCTACTTTTAGGGACAAAATAGACAATTCACCAACTTTTATCCACTAACTTTATAAAATGGACACTTATTAAGAGACAGCCCAAAATGAAATACCGTACTATAAACAAGGGACGGAGGGAGTAATATTTTGCGAAGTCATGTGCCTCTGTGTGATTTTGGTGAAAGGTCATGGGTTATTTTGAAATTTTTCCTCAAGAAAATACGAAGTGCAAAAGTGGGTGTCCTTGTCCTTGTGGTGGAACATATGTTTTGTTTTTCATGGGTACACTGAATATATGTTTTGTGATGAATACTGAATCAAAACTCCCATGCGTGTGGAGTCGAATAGTCAGTTCTTGTTGAGAAAACTTATTGGGTGGTACTGAGACACTGATATATATGTGGTGCTCCAATACCTTTTGATATCAAATATTTCTGTAGAGTCCATCACTAAGAGCATCTCCTACCCATACTTTATATCTCTATATTTGAGAGTATCAAAGCATTCCGATCCATCCTCTCAACCCTCCTCCATTTGAGAGTATTGGATTTTGATCCTCTATATTTAGAGGGAACGAGAAAATATAGAGGATCATCTCCATAACATTGTTCACCTTTTTAAAAGACGTTTTTGTCCTTGTAAGCTTTTCTTACTAAATTTTTATACCAACCATATCCTTATGATAGTATAAAAAAAGGTTTTTTTTTTTTCGTAAAGTGATTTTAGAGGGAAAAATAGAGGGTTTGTGGTTGTAGTAAATAGAAATAGTGATTTTCTCTAAAATCACTTTATAAATAAAATAAAGTATTTTGATACTCTCAAATAGAGTATTGGATTGGAGAGGCTCTAAGCGTATGAGTTCCATTGAAATATGTGGTAGTTTGAGGTGTTGGGACATCTCGTGATGGTACCCTAAGAGCACCGAATAATCACTCGTTGACGTGGGCATCTTGAAATAAAAGTACTAGCTATATATAGTGCTTAAAAAAAGTGAGCAACCAAGTTGGGGAAGGGATCCAATCAAATTTTGAGCAAACTGTCGTTTTTCCAGGCTCAACGCAAGCCCTCCAGCAAATTTGTCTGAAAATTGACATCCCATAATTGACTGTTTAAATTTCCAAAATCACTCATTTTAGTTTATTAGTACTTATTATGTGGCAGAAGGCCTTGGAGATTTATACTCCATTCATTTGTGGGAAATGGTAGTATTTATTTCATGATAAAAATGAAAATTCTGGAAACAGTGGGGCACGTGTCATCGAGGCATATTTAGCCTGCAATATTCATTTTCAGCTTTTTCAAATGAAAGGTGAAGAGTTTGTGGAGAATTTTGGCCTTATTCATATTATAATTTTTTAAAATATCCTTCGCTCTCACGAATTTTGTAGGTTTAGATGTTTTTCGAAAATGCTTTCACACTCGCACTTGCACTTTCATTCTTGCATACGAATTATGTGACTTAGTAGATTCTGACCTACCTTATTTATCTTGGCTATTTTTATCTCTTATAAACTTTTATTTGTTTTGTGTTTCTTTTAGGGTAGTGATAATACCAAAACTGTTTTTGTTAGTGCTAAAACTCCAGTGCATAAAAGTCATGTACACTGCACATAGTATAAGCCTTTTGTGCACTAGAGTTTTGGCACTAACAAAAACAGTTTTGGCATTATTATTTTCCTTCTTTTATTTCTTTTCAAATCATTTATTCGTCACGACGAGAAAACTATGAATAAAACTTGAAATAACAAAAAAAAAAAAAAAAACCCTCAAAATTTTTCTATTTTGAGTCATTTTTTTAGTAATTTTTTTTCCCACTTCCCTTGTTATCAATTGAGTGGACGTTATCTTTTTTCTTTTCTTTTTTGGGCTAAGCAAGTGGGACGTTATCTTTTCCGATCAAAAGCGTATATAATGCTCAAAAACTGTATAGTAATAGTAATTTGAACAAAAAATCACAAGAGCATGCGAAAAGCCGAAACCTAGTTTCCAGAAAGTAGTACTCCTACCATCCTAATTTATTTGTTTCAGTTCTATTATAACTGAATAGAAAAACTAATTATATCTTTAAATTGATAATAAATTTTATACCCAATATGGATCTTCTTTGATAGATCTCAATTTGTTCTATAATACGATATTTTTAAATTTAAGTAAAACATTATAAATTACAAAATATAATCAATTAAGAAATAGTACGAACTTAAAAAAAATTAAATTAAATTTCGGACGGAAGGAGTAATTAAAGACCTTATCCATTGTGTGTGTATATATATGTTAAAAGTATCGAGTTTAAGCAAAATCATGACAAGTGGAGTATTATGAATCAGAATGAGTGCTCTGGCCACTGCACTTCATAAATTAAAGAGATCCTCCGTATCAGATATTTTGGATGTATATATCTAATGTCGCCGACAGATAGATATATACATCATATCTAATGTCCTCGACAGATAGATATATACATTTACATTTTTAAATTTTACAATTTTAACCCGTTTCAGAATCTAAATTAAGTACTTATTTTTTAAGAAGACAATTTTAAGTTTAAAAATAATATATTTAAGCCAATAATTTTTCTAGCAATATAAATTTTATTTGATGGATTCCATTGAGATCTTTTGAACGGTACAAAAAAAAATTAAAAAATTATTTTTTATTTATATTATTTTTAGTTTGAAAATATTAAATAAGTACTTATTTTTTAAGAATGTGTTGTGGAACGGGCCCACTCATCTGAACTGAATAATTATATATTTTGACCTCTCTATCTCTCTCTCTTTTTTAACAGCAAATAAAATTTTATTAATCTTTGAATTGAAGATTACAAAGACTAAAGTGAACACGTTCACAAAGGCATCAAAACAAGGAAATAAAATCTCAACTTATAAGTCGGCACCGGCCGAATCCCTTGACAACCTATCATTTTTGCTTGATACCTTTGGAGATGTACCTAAGTCCTGAACAACCACTCAGAGCATCTCCACTTAGCCACAAAAAAAAAAAAAAAAAAGACTTAGAGCATCTCCAAATATGCTTCGAATCATTAGAATGATAAAAGAAATTTTCTTTACCGATAAATAAATAAATAAATAAATCATGCTTCAAATCATCTTAATGGTAAAATTCTTTTTGCCAATCAAGAAAAAAAAATGCTTCAAATCTTCAGACTCATTCTTGAAATTAATCTTCAAAAATTTCACCTCTCCCATCATTCCTTTTGATTCTTCATAAATTATGAAGAATGTTCTTCATATATATAGTTAACATTGTGATCCGATAGTGATTCTTGGTTCAAAATGAAGATTATCTTATGGAACATCAGAGGTTTGGGTAGCAGGCTGAAAATTTTGATGGGATTAGAAAATCAATATCTAATCCTTGGTCTTTTCGGGTGGGAGTCTCTGGTTTTGGTCTGGTTGGAAGGAAGGGGCTTATCTGTTTTTGGTGAGTCCTGGTTGGTGATCGAGTATTGTTTTTGTGTCTTGGTCAGTTGCTTGGATGATAATTAATTAGCTGTATGGATCCTATCTCTTTTTCCATGCTACCTCAATGTGTACTGGAAATATCTAGGCTTGGGCAGCTAGCATATCCTGTAGCCTCGATCATCACAATTAATACTCAAGGAGCACTCGGGATCCAATGAGGGATCCCGCACGGGCTTACCGTGCAGTACTCCCCTTTTCCGATCGAATTGTGACGATCCGAGCCTCTCAAAGTGTGCAGAACGTGATTTTAAGGGTACCCGCGAGAAATCGGCAAAAAAAATGATCTGGAAGGGCTTGATCCGAACAGTTTTTTACGGAACCATTCAATTAAAAACTGTTTGGATGAAGCTTTTTCCGATCATATTTTTTGCTGATTTCTAACAAGTATCCTTAAAAATCACGTTCTAATCACTTTGAGCAGCTCGGATCGTCATAATTTGATCGGGAAAGGGGAGTCCTGCACGGTAAGACCGTGCAGGATCCCTTAGGAGATCCGGACTGCTCAAGGAGAGTTATATATGGAGAACTGCCTAGCTATCTATGCTGAAACATGCTGCTTCTGGTTGCTGTCAAATTTGGATGCTGCTGGACACTAAAAGGGTGGTTTCTACTGCTACAAACTGAAATCAACAAGTAACATGATAAGGTTATACACTTGGCTGCTACTTTGGAATTATATCTTTTAGCGGCTACTCTAATTAGATGCCAAACATGGTGAAGCTGCTGCTACTATTTGGGCTGGTAATATTGCTTGGCTGACACTTTTGTAGTGTAGGGGTTTGATTTGACAGGATCTTGACCGCAGTTCGGGTTAGGTTCCTTTCTCCGCGCTTCTGCTGCTAGACCTGCAATAAGTCACTAGGGCTGGAGTAGCCCAGTGACCCTCCGATGATCAAGTTAAATCTCAGGAGAAGAATGTAGGTCTAGGGTTATAGTAGAATGACATACCTCTCCACGTGAATATCCCTTTGTATTTATAGACTTAGGTTTACTTGGCCTCTAAGCTAGCGCGTGGAGGGAATACTCGGGTAACCGCCTCGGGTGACGTCATATGTCATGAGTGGGGCAAAGCGGTTACGGAGCACATGGCCAGATCTGATCCCAATGATTACGCTTGCCGGACAATCCTCATGGACCCCATCTGGCGTGACTATCTCTCTTAGGCGGCTTCGGGAACACCGGAACAGATACACTCCATGCGGTTGATAATTACTGAAGCATACACAGAGGTCTTGTCAACGAACGATAAACCGAACAACTTGTCGGGACCATTTAGCTTTCACCAAGTTCCGGGTCAAACCCTAAACAAGCATCGGTTCAAACCGTTTGGCAAGATTACCGAGACAGTACCTGAGGCCACCACATGTAGGATGGTGAATATATAGTTGCTCAATCATGGAGTGCAATGGTGGACTACTCCATTGCCTAGAATGTTCTTAATCAACTTGATATGAAATGTTTTGGTACTGGCTCATATGCGGAATGTCAATCTCTGGGCAGCCTAATTTCTTTTTGGTTTGTAATCTGCATTTTCTTTTCTTCTTCTTCTCAACTTCTCGTTGGAAGTTTCTTGAAGCATAGTGAGGGTTACATGGTTTGTCATGTGACTTTCATTTTGGCTTTCTCTTCTTTTCTCTCTTCTTTCTCCCTCGATGTACCCATTATCAAGTTTCTCAATAATAATTTTTTTTGCCATTTAAAAAAAAAAAAAAAAGCAGTATCATTGGAAGGCATTAACAATATCTTCAAATAAGACTAATGTTGAGTATATTAGGTTAATGTTGAAAAATAGGAGGAGAGGAGTTTTTTGACTTCTCATATTTCACTTTTCCCATTTTGGTCAACATAAAAGATCTACATTATGTATTCTACACATATTTCTCGAACACTACTCTTATTGCAAAACGTATTATGCACATATCTCTTAAACACTCTGCAAATTCATAATATATTTTGGCCATAATTCAAAAGGTCAAAAATTTTAAAAGAAAAAGCTAAAAGAAAAAAAGAAAGAGAGAGAGGCTCCCAAACACCGTCTAATTTGTTATTCATTTTGAGGTCCTGTTGGACCAATCAACACCCCACTCTGATTTTTCTAATTTTGTTATTCATTTCGCATATCTCAATATGCAGACCATATATTCTTGAAAAAATACGAATAATCCTACAATTAATCGCAACCATGTGGTTATATTTCTTACATTGGTCTTTCGAAAATTGCATGCTAATCTGATTTTTCCTATCAAGATTGTTAATGTGTTTCAACAAACAAATGTGATACGGAGTAGTTGTAGATGGAATGCAATGGTATGCAAAAATCATATTATTAGATGATGACTCCTAAGCCATTTAGGTATCTTAGCCCCGTACTTTTCGGAAGAACCAATCCCCTAAAGCGAAATAAGCACTAGGAAATCGCTTCCCCATTTTATTAGTAGATTTATCTAAATCGATAGGTCCGCTGTAGCACTATCAAAATAGAATGAGCTCGAAATTTGTTACCGTCCAAATTGGGGTCATGACTGATCATGAGTCAAGACACGACTCCACTACCCATACCCATGCCCACCCTCCCACACACACAAGGAAAGAGACAATGCGTTTGATGCGAGTACAAAAATTAATACTGTAGCTTCTTTTTTTTTAGCAAAAAGGGAGAAGTGTTATTTATCTGTAGACAAAAGCCTATGCATTAGAGAGCAAGGAACCCTATGGGGGCAGAATGGTTGTCCACATATCAGACAAACCACTAGAAAGAATTTTTTTAGTACAATCATGTGCAGTCCGATTACATTCATGTTTAACAGAATTAAACTCACAAAACGAAAATGATTGTTTAAGCAAAATGCAATCATGAACCAAAATACTAACATGAGAGGGTGGTTCTGTAGATGCGAGACAATGTATAATCGACTCTGAATCCGATTCAATAATCACTCCACTATTTTTGTACATATTGTGGGGCTAGCTCATTTGCGTTTTTAACAACACCGGCAACATCAAATTTCCTTGAAAAGTTGATGTTGCTGGTGTTGTTAAAAGGAGTTTTTTTTTTTTTTTGCTTTCTTGTTTTTGTTTTGATATTTCAGGGTCTTTGTTATATCTGCTATATATTTCGTTTTCCTCAATATAAGTTGTTTTTCCTCAAAAAAAAAAAAAAAAAAGGAAAAATTTTTCAAGGAAATTTTGTTTTCCTGAATTTCTTTGAGTGTAGGAGAGATTTTATAATGGATATTGAAGGGCTTCCTAGCTTGATCAATTAATTCATGACTTAACAAAAATGCTAGGCACATATCCAAATTTACATCCATTCTTACATCTCCTTTTACAAGTGATGGTAAGAGTTTGAGACCCTCTCAACTAATAGTGCGGTGGGTCCTACCATCACTTGTGAAAGAGGTTGTAATTACGAGTGAATATAAACTTAGATGTGTCTCTAGTATTGCTCATACGTTAATGGCCCTCAACCAACATTACCCTGAATGTTGGACACTGCTACAATGCTAAATAGGTTTTAGTGGCTCATCGTCGAACCTTCGTTGTTAGATTGTACTCGACATGAAGAAAGCATCAATAAATGAATGAAGTCAATAAACCTAGACAACAACTACTCAAAACTTAGTTCAGTCTCGGAACCTGTCTCAACTCTCATAGTACAAACACCCAAAATTCACGTTTGTTGTCTAGTGTACCAAATATTTAAGGGCATTATTTCGATCATTTAATAGCACAAACTAACGCGCGCCTAATGTCATGAGTGCCAAACTCAATGGAATTCGGGATCTAAAGATCATAAATAGATAGATACATCAACATTCTAAATTTTACGAACTCATCTGGACTGAATAATCATTCTGACTCTTTTTTTTACGGCAAAGAGAATTTTATTAATCTTTGAATTGAAGATTACAAAGACTAAAGGGAGCACGTGTATAAAGACCTCACTACAAGGAGATAAAATCCCAACTAAGTTGGCACTTAATCCCTTGACAATCATTCTGACTTGATACCTTTGGAGATGTAACTAAGTCACTAACGACTTAGAGCATCTCCACTCAGCAAAAAAAAAAAAGACTTAGAGCATCTCCAACTATGCTTCAAATCATCTCTTAATGATAAAGAAATTTTCTTTACCTTCAAATCATCTCTTAATGATAAAGAAATTTTCTTTACCGATAAAAAAAGAAAAAGAAAATCATGCTTCAAATCATGGTAATCAATTTTTTTTTTTCCCGATCAAGAAAAAAAACCCATGCTTCAAATTAAGATCTTCAGACTCATTCTTGAAATCTTCAAAAATTTTACCTCTCCCATCATTCCTTTTGATTCTTCAAATATGGAAACTCCTCCAAATTATGAAGAATGTTCTTCGTATATAGTTACACAATAAAAGATGCATAGCTTTTAAAATTGTGATCCGATAGTGATAAAAGCAAAACCATTTTTTAAAGGCATGAACAATATCTTAAAATAAGACTAACGTTGAGTACATTAATTAGGTTAATGTTGAAAAGTTTATATTCAAACTTTTTGACGGAAAAATAAGAGGTGACTGAGTTTTGAGTGCATTATGTGAAAAATGAAGATAGAAATGGATAAATGTGGTGGGAGTTTGAGTGAATAGTACACTCTCTATGAATTCATTTTTTAATTAATATAGAATCATATTTTGATTCTTCTAAATGAAGAATTTTGAATGCCAAACAAGTTCGGATATCATTACATATCATCCCACGGATATTAACACATTTTTACAGCTATCAATACGTTTTTTCACGGATATCGAAGGCTTTATTACATAATATTATCCTCCGCAGTAGGACATGAGGTTTGCATTTTCCTTCAAATTGGATTGGAGATGCCTCTTAAGTAGCAGAAAAAGAAGCAACTCTAAAAAAAAGGGGGCAAATTTCACTGACCTCCCCTGAGGTTTCTAACACAAACAGAGACCTCCCTTGAGGTTTCTGAAATGTCATTAACCTCCCTTGCTTTTGAAATAATTCTCAAGATTCCCCCATCCCGATAAATGAGCCTAAACGGTGTCAATAGTGATGAGAAAAAGACTCAAATGCCCTTGATGGTGTGCACCGTCTCCTGATATTCCAATTTTAATTTTTTCCATTCTCTTTATTCATGTTCCTCCCATACCACTTGCACTGTAACCTGTTGAAGACCACCATGTTCTCCATCACCGCCCCCATTGAACCTTTTGCCTCAAACCCGTCGAAACCAATTTTTGCTGACACCATACATATATAGTTACATCCCAGTTTTGCCCTAGTTCCATCCCCAATTTTTAATTATTCCACTTAGCAGTGGTTTGGCTTAATAACCTTTTCGGATGATATTTGTCTTCATTCAAAAAAAAAAATCCGTTTTTGTTAGTTTTGCTTGAATTTTTTGTGGGTTATTGGTTCCTCTCGCAAGGAAAAAAAATAACGCATAGCTAAAATAAAAACAAAAAAATCCATTTCTTACAATATAGTAATTATTTAAATTGCCTACCTAATAATTAGTACTCACGAATGGTCTCTTCAGTTGATACTTGATACCCATATCCGTTTTCACTCTTCTTATTTTTCTTCTTTTTCTTATGAACGAGGATATGCTTGTACAGATTCTTTGACAAGTAGTTATGTATTTGTGTGACCCTATATCTGTATACTATGGCAAAATTCCTTTTTTTCCCCTTTCAGTAATGTAGGATGTTCTGGGTCAGTTTGCGCACACCTCAAACTAATCCCTCTAGCACCACCCATAGCCGTTTTACATGCTTATGCATAGGGTGAGGTGGTCATAAGAGTTGCTAATAAGGAGAATCACTCAAATGTGAAATCTTAGAAAAGAACAAACTCCTAGGTGTTAGGCCAAAATTGGTTCTTTCCTATCTTCCCATTATTACTTGATCCCATTAACCTTCATTTTTTCCTCTCCAGATCCAACAATTTGCTCAATGGCATTTTACCATGATGCCAATACAACATCTTTCCGCTCTTTGTATTAACTCCCTTTCTTCCAAAAATTTAGTCCACTACAAAAACTTGTGATTTTTTTTTATCATAATTTTTTATTTTTAAGATTCATTTCGTTGAGATGATTCAACTATCCAAAAAATATAACATGAATCCAAAAGATAAAACAGTTAAGAAGGATGTGATTTCCACTAAGTCTAACAAACTGACTAGCAACATTTTAGACACATAATATTATCTGTTTAGTTTTTTGTTTTTAGTGAATCTTTTTGGCTTTTGGTCTTTTTTTTTTTTTTTTTTAGACTCCTCCTCTCTTGAGACGGATGATTACTCTTATAAACAAAACGCAAATCTAAGAAAAATTCATAAGGAATGAACAAAAATACCATAATTAAAAATACTAAAATTTATTGGACATTTAATACCTTTTACACAACTTTTCATGGTGGACTAAAATTTTGGGATGGAGGGAGCATAATATACACACGCACACAAAACAATAATACTATACTATACAAGTAATATATGAGATAACATAAATAATACTATATTATACAGGTATACGTGAGATATTACACAATAATATATCTATGTATCACATAACATCTATAAACATTAGTGAGCAAAACATGCATTAAATTACCCGGTTCTATTTTCTTTTCCAATATCATATATTGTACTATTAATTTGAGAGGTGGTGAATAAAAGTAAGGGTATGGAGAAAAAGCGGCGGCTGTTGGTCATGGTTGCAAGGGTAATTGGGGTATTAGGGATTGTAAATGTGCTGATGTCATGATTTTCTAGTGAAAAATTAACGGTGACTTCACAGATGGGGAATCTTGATAATTATTTCAAAAGTAGGGGAGGTCAGTGATATTTTAGAAACCTGGAGGGAAGTATACGTCTGTGTCAAAAATCTCAGGGGAGGTAAGTGAAATTTACCTAAAAAAAATATACCGATCACAGAGTTATCGACAACCGTTCAACTTGATTTTTTTCAAAAATAATCTGCTCGCCAAGTTTTAGAAAATAAAATTTTATTTGAAAACATATTA